>CM077666.1:80140914-80553414 GCA_039707655.1 Elymus sibiricus | reverse complement strand
GGAGGTCACGAAGGAAGTAAGGGGGACATGTTAAGTTGATAATTTCAAACATTGTAGCATCCTTTTGACGGTTGGGCTTTGAGTTGATAACTTTTAAGAACTCTTAATATGAAAATACACATTCTAAAATGACGCATCGAGCGAGACCATTCTGTTTCATTGTGAATGAAAGACGTTTTCGACCAACAACATCTACTCATATCCAGCTTCGTGTCATTTTTGAACACTGCGATCAGCAAGCAGCAAGCGGGGGAGAGCCAAGTCAAGTACAACACAGGACTGACGGGGTGGGGCGCGCCAAAGCAACCCGGGACCCCGGAGGGGTCACTACAAAAGCGCTGGCGCCTTATTTTGAAGGTGAAAAACTACGCTAGCTAAGAAAAAGAAAAGGGCTGCGCTAATGGCAAGGAGCAAGAAAAGGGCAGCTAGCTCGAAATCCGATAAATCGAATACCTCCTGGCTTCAGTTATGAGAGAGAACTCTAAGGCAGGATAAAGACTGAGTTGGATTCAGCCGCGTGGGGAATGAAACAACATTCATGGAATGAGTTGAGGCAAAACCTCCGGCTCTTTTTGAGAGTCAGGGGCTTTAAAAGTGCTTTAAAAAGGGTTGTCTGCATTACTGGATTCACTATATCAAATTGTAGTAAAAACAAGGGGCCACGTAGACTATTCTGAGGTGGTATGCTAAATCCATGATCAACTGATGTAGCCAGTGTGACTAAAGCAACATCTATTGGCTTAACTGGTTCTAAACTCTCCCACCCGATAAAGGAATTGAAAGACTACCCCGGGTCACGTAGACTATTCCCTTCCGCGGACATTCTTTTCTAGAAGGAAAGTAGCAAAGTCGAACGCAAATACACATGCAAAATGCGTCGACTACCTCATCACTGTCCAAAATGGGGGATACCGCTATTCATACATGGATGGACGAAGGACTCCGCTGACAACATCAGTAGATGACTTTTCTCGCGGAATGCTATTAACGTTGGAAAAAAACATTGCTGTCAAACTCACCCGGAGGGTGATAGGTAGAAGCATTAGTACCTAACGGAGCGGTATCTAACCAAAAAGGGAGGTGATGTTCTTTTTATAAACAGGATGGAGCATGGCTTCCTTTCTTCTTAGATACATTTCATTCATTCCACTTCTCTATAGTTTACACCAGAACATCTTGCTAATCCTGACAAATCTACATACACATCGAAACTTCCTATCTCGGCCAAGCTAGCACCTTCATCCCATCAATGCATTGTACGACTCTCCACCCCCTTTTCCTCCCTCATGAAATCCTAATTTCCCGCAATGAAATTCAATTTCGTTCATGTCGGCGGTTGGCACTAAGGCGGAGCACGGAAAAGCAAATTGGGCACCCATGTTTTACCAGTCCATGTAGGATTGACAAGGTTCAGCAAAATCCATGTCATTTTATTTTCCTATGAAATGTGGAGGATAGGAACCAATCCTATGTAGGAATAGGAATCCATTCCTATGAATCAAAGGGCTCTAAAGGAAAATTTCCTACAAGAATCCTATCCTATAGATTTTCTATGAAATTCCTCCAACCTAAACGATGCCTTATCTTGGTGAAATTATTTCCCCTATGGCTTAGTTTGTGAGTTGTGAATAGTTGCGCCTCGTGGTTAGTTTTGCCCATTTTGCCCCGAGAGGCTCTGAGCATATCCGAAGCCAACCGCGCAGTATTTACTACTCGTCCAACACTGGTCAATCCACTGGACCCACCAGAGCTCGTCCGCATCCCTATGATCGCGCGTCCCTCTCTCTCTCTCTCTCTCCTCCTCCTGCTGCTGCTGGTGGCTGCTCCGTCACGTCCCGTCGCCGCTGCCATTTGTTGCTGCTTCGCCTCTTCCCCAGACGAGCGCGTGCACTCGAGTACTTGACCTGACCGCACCCGCAGCGGAGAGACCCAGAGCCTTCTCCTCCGTCCCCCCCCTGCTCCCCTTCCACACTCGTCTCTCCAAGAACCGTCCTGTTCTCCTTCTACATGGTCGCCTCCGCCTGGCCGGAACACGCGCGTGCGTGCCTCCGTTCCTCTCCTTTGCTCCGCCGCCGGTGACCACTGCCCCCGTCGCGAGTTTGGTTGCAGCCGGCAGCTAGCGGCGCCTCCTCCCGTTCCATCGGTATGTCTGCCCTGTTTCCGTCGATTCTTGCGCATGTGTATGGGGCATCTCTGGTCGATCGGCGCAGGAAATAGGGTTAAATAAGTATGCATCCAGCGGCGCTTCGAGTTTGTTCTGTTCCGTCGCAGATTCTCTCATCCTTTTGCTGTTTCACCAGATCGAATCCGTGTTTTGTGCTCTTAAACACGATTTTTTTTGCATAAGCAGCACTAGACAATTTATTTTTCCTCTAGTACTAGTAGAATGCATCATCGTTGCCATGATACACGTTCTTCCAGAAAAAAGTAACGTTGTATTTCGTCACATATTTTTTAGTAGTAGTATCAGTTTGGCACTAGTACATGAATCATGCATTTTCTTGAGAAAAAGAGGGTAAATGAATATGCATGCTTATGGAGATATTTATGATAGAGTGTGGAATTTATTCACCATAGATCGTGCTTTGAGATTCGCACGTTTTATGTTGCTATATTATGAACATTATACTCTCTGATGACCTAATTCCTATTTTGTTTGTGCAAATCAATTTATATGCATGTTCAGCGTTGGGAAATAATTACTACTCCGTCCCGTAATGTAAGACGTTTTTTGGCACTACATTAGTGTCAAAAAACGTCTTATATTATGGGACGGAGGGAGTAATGATTAAGTGATAGTTGAATCTAGATCTTGTTGATCTTTGTTTTGCTCCGTCGCAGATTCTCTCATCTTATTTCTGTTTCAGCAGATCAAATCCGTGTTTTGCGCTCATAAACACAATCTTTCTTCGATAAGCAGCAGTAGACAATTTATGTTTTCTCTAGAATGCATCATCGTTGCAATGATACACGTTCTTCCAGAAAAAAAATGCATGAATCTTGCACTAGTACATGAATCTTGCATTTTCTCGAGAAAAGGAGAATTTATTCGTAATGTTGTATTTCTTCACATATTTATTAGGATCAGTTTGGCACTAATGCATGAATCTTGCATTTTCTCGAGAAAAAGAGAGTAAATGAATCTGCATTCTTATGGAGATATTTATGATAGAGTGCGGAATTTATTCACCATAGATCGTACTTTGAGATTCGCACGTTTTATGTCGCTATATTATGCACCATTGTACTCTCTCTGATGAACTAATTCATATTTTGCTTGTGCAAATCCATTTATATGTATATTCGGTGTTGGAAAAAAATTAACGATTAAGTAATAGTCGAATCTAGAACTTGTTGCTCTTCGTTTTAGACATTTTGACGCTGTAGAATTGACTTCATTAAGGTGTGAAATGAGATGTGCTACAACCAAGATGGCGAGAGCATGCGAATCTCTAAGCATGAACCAATGCTGGATTTAGGGGTTGTATATGGTCCACCGGGGACAGCCATGTACTATGCATTTAGAATATTGTTGGTCGAAAATTCAGATTTCTTTTTTGATATGAAGCAAACCATTACAAAATTCTGCTTAGCAGGCAGTTGAATTTCACATCATGAGGTGCTAAGCTACATGGCTGAAGATACGCTCAAGGGAGGACCTAAAGGTCGCCGTAGCCATCCCATCAGTGAAACTCGTAAGCAAGTAGCATGGCAATTATCCATTAAATATTGCTATGATCATATATCTACAAAAAACTTTACATAAAAAATATATCTATATATAACTGAATATCTCGTTTGTTTGCAGCATTTGAGGCATTTTATGATGGCTCGTGGCATGGAGTTAATTGCATAAGGGTCAGGGATGGCGGTCTATTCGTTAAATTTATCTACTCTGGTTCCACAGTCGAGCATAACGTTGATGGGCATCATCTGCGCCTACGCTCCAGAAGGGCTACGTACTTCGACTGCTCGCATGTTCTCAAGCCGGGTGTTGATATCTGTGTACAATCGTCTCATCCACTGCAAGGAAGTCCGACTGGGGAAATGAAATCTTCGGTATGTCAACCTAATATTTATGATTTATTGTAAAAGGTTTACATACCCATTCTGTTTTATCTTCAAAAAGTAGATAGTAATGGATTTTTAGGAACAAAAAAAAACATAATGCGCTGAATATGAAGAGTTGGATGTGAAAACCATATCATCATTTGTTACGCACGTCATCTAATAGAAGTTTTTTTTCTCAAACATACACCCAAATACGTGTCTTTTGTATCATCTCTTGATTACTTTATTCTCTTATCCATGCAGATGTTACTGTGTCATGATGCAAGGCTCATCACAATCAAGAGAAATCATATTGAAGATCAGTGTCTCTGCTTGTTTGTTATTATGCTCTACAAGAACCAATGTCCTGACAATACAGAAAATAGAGAAGTGATATCTGATAGAAAAGAACAGGTGGTGACCCTAAAGAATATCTTCCTCTTGCAAAAGCTCCAACCTAAGGAGCTCCATGAGGGAAGCGTAGAATGGAGTTGTGCAGAGGACTGCCTGTCTCACAATAGAAGCAAGCTGTTAAGTGCTAGATTCTCCCAAGAAATTGCACATCTCATAGTTTTGTCTATCCTGAATGGAATGGAGTTCAGCATCAAGTTGGTAGAAGGAAACATCATCTATAGAATCATCAAAGGAGGCCGAGCACGTTGCAATCTTGATTCCATGAGCACACCTCCAGGCTTTGGCAACAACATGGAGATAGTTTCATTCCAACTGCGCAATGAGGCTTTATGCCCAATTATCAGGAATATCCCCGTCACTCGTGCAAAGAAACACAATCTCACAGATGAAGTGGGATTCACTATGAAGACTGAATTGGATGGTCAATTGGAAGACAGGAGATTTACAGTCAAGACTGAGTTGGATGGTCTATTGGATTTTTTGTCATATGAGCATGTGGATTTGAGGCGCTCAAAGCGTCGGAAAACTCAAGCAGAGCGCTTTACTAGCTATGATACGCCTAATTTCGGTCGTGACTGGTGGAAGAGACGTGATGCATCTTCCACCAAGCATGGCAATTCACAAAGAGCTTCACGTCGAGATTCACCAGTTGAAGTAGAATCGACCTATGCAGAAGTCCCAGTGAATATCACTTGGAAACAAACAAGTGCAACCGCTTTCGTGGTCAAGGAAAACCCAAACTCCACAGAAGGGAAGCATAAGAGCACAGCAAGGATAACTCCTGTGAAGGAAAAACCCAGCTCTGTGGAAGTGAAGGAGGAGAGCACAGTTGAAGAAAGATCTCCGGATCCTCATGTTCCACGGACACCTGCAAAGAGTAAGGAGAAGAATCTTCGCCCCCCTTTATCTCTTCGGCGGAAGTCATATACTTCATCACGCAGCCTAAATGGCAATTCTGAGCCAGCATTTGGTCGGAGAAGGAAGGAATGCATGTGTGAAAGAGAATACAAGAAAATGATAAACCAATGCATAGGAAACATCCAGAGTGAAATGGAGAGGGACTTTGAGTTCAATCTAGGTGTTCCGATGATGAATTACGGTCAAGGTTTTTACGGAGAAGTGAATTTTACATGGCCAGCTTCTGCTGATAATGACATTCAAGAAGAGAAAGATGGTCTTGAGGAATTTTGGAAAGAAATGGACCACTCATTGACCACACTAGCGCTTGAGAAAAATCAGGTACACTTTGTATTTCTTTTATAATTGTTGAACTTTCTCGTGAAATGATTTAGAACTTCTCGAGAAAATGGAAGGGCCTTGAATTTGGAAATATGCAAGCAGCTGTGTCCCATTTGTGGCTATGAACATCTTTGTTCTTATCTTATTTAAGATACTGAGATAGTGCTCATTCTGAATTCCCGATATACTCAAGCCTGAGTCTGTTTGTACTTCTGAAAAAGCTATCTATGAAACCTTAGGAATTATGAGAAATTTTTGGGATAATTTTAATGTTAACCAAAATCATCTTTTTCGCTTGATATTACCTTATTATCTGCTACTAAATTGGCCAATCAGGAAAGACGAACCATGGGAACTCGCTAAAAGTTGTACATCTACTCCTACATCACAAGTCTTTTTGGTTGCAATATGATAAATTATTTTAAGTGCATTGTTCAACATGTTGTGACATAAAAACATTTCGGTATGTTACGTCATTTGGCTGATCATTGTTGCTGCTAGCAACTTAGCATGTAAGGAAATTTGTTAGCACGCCCTTGCAATCATAATGCCGTGAATTACTTGATGTTCTTCATAAAAAAAGTATGTCATGCTACTTATTTTTTCGGCACCTTGAGAATAAGAGCAGATACAATTTTCAGGACTCGCATTCAGAAGCACTTCATGAAGCCACTGCTGGTTTAGGTAAAAGTGAAGAAAATCCATGTGATCATGACTGCATGCTGTATGAGGGGCTTGGACTGGTGTGCAGATTATGCAATGTTGTATGTGTGGAGATAAAGCATATCTTTCCGCAAATGGTAGGTCCAATTAAAGCAATTTCAACTTCTTTTCAGTGCTTTCACTTTTGACTCGTCATCGACAGGATGCATAATATATTCGTTCCATGCAGGCCAATGGTAATGGCTATAACAAGGAGAGACCTGGATGCCGCAATTTTGATCATGATGATCTTGTACTTGATCCTTCTCTTCTTGCAATCTTGGGACCAGAGTTTTCAGAACTGAAGGGCTCCGGGAACCTGTGGAGTTTAATACCCGATCTTGAGCCTAAACTACTTCCTCACCAAAAGAATGCATTCGAATTCATTTGGAAAAACTTGGCGGGATCGCTGCAACTCGAGGAAATGGATAATCCAGCAGCCAGTACTGGTGGCTGTGTGGTAGCACATACTCCTGGATCAGGGAAAACTCTGCTGCTGATCTCATTTCTTGTCAGTTACTTGAAAGTTCACCCGAGAAGCCGGCCATTGGTGCTTACTCCAAAATCTGCTATCCATACATGGATGAGAGAATTTGAGAAATGGGGCATTTCAGTTCCTCTGCATGTGCTTCACCAGGCTGACAAAAGAGGCAAGCCAATGGGGCCTATTGATCCTAGGCTGCAGGCAATTTTAAGCAATTTTCGCCGACTGAACTGGAAAAATATTTGCCTTGTGGATCGGCTGGACAAGTTATGCAAGTGGCATGAGCATCCAAGTGTTCTCCTCATGACATACTCATCTTTCTTACGGCTGGCGAAAGAAGACTCAAGAATGCCACAGCGAGCATTCATGGCGCAAGTCCTGATCAACAACCCTGGGCTGTTGATCCTCGACGAGGGTCACAACCCAAGGAGCAACAAATCCAAGTTGAGGAGGGTGCTGATGAAAGTGAAGACTGAGTTTAGAATCCTCATGTCTGGTACAGTCTTCCAGAATAACTTTGAAGAGTATTTCAACACCCTATCTCTGGCCAGACCTCGGTTTGTCGACGATGTTATGACTGCGCTTGCCCCGGAAAGGAAGAAGGAAACGAGGGGCAGGAGAGCTAAACATAGAGAAGCAGTGGCAAGGCGCATCTTCGTGGACAGAATTGGGCAAATTATCGAGTCTAGCGACAACTGGGATCGGGCAGGTGGTATCAGTTTGTTAAACAAGCTTACATGTGGGTTCATCGATTCATTCGAAGGGTCAAAGCTAAGCAGCCTTCCAGGGATACATGTATATACACTTTTCATGAAACCCACTGAAATTCAGGAGGATATACTTTCAAAAATATCGATGGCCACGTCATGCGGTGGCCATTACCTTCTTGAGGTTGAGCTGCTCATCACGATTGCGTCTATCCATCCATGGCTCATAAAAACAACCAAATCTTCTAGCACTTACTTCACTCCAGAAGAAGTACATAAAGTTGACAAGTACAAGAGGGACTTCGCTGTCGGTTGCAAGGCAAAGTTTGTCATCGATCTGCTGCACAAGTCATCATACAGTGGGGAGAGGGTGCTGATATTCTGCCACAACGTGTCCCCAATAAGCTTTCTCGTCAAGTTGATTGAGAATGTGTTCGGATGGCGCCTTGGGGAGGAAATCCTGGTGCTCCAAGGTGATCAGGAGCTGCCTGTCCGCTCTGACGTCATGGACAAATTCAACACTGACAGTCAAGGGAAGAGGAAGGTCCTTATTGCTTCGACGACAGCTTGCGCCGAGGGCATCAGCTTGACAGGCGCATCAAGATTGGTCATGCTGGATTCAGAGTGGAACCACTCCAAGACCAGGCAGGCGATCGCGCGGGCGTTCAGGCCTGGCCAGGAGAGGACCGTGTATGTCTACCTTCTGGTGGCATCAGGCACATGGGAGGAGGATAAGTATAACAGTAACAGGAGGAAGGCTTGGATGGCGAAGATGGTCTTCCATGGACGCTATTTCGGTGACCCGCTACGGAACGCGGTGACTGCTATTGATGATGATCTTCTCAAGGAGCTTGCTGATGAAGATAAGACCAAAACCTTCCATATGATAGTTAAGCAGGACTGACCGACCAAAAGGATGCTCTATCTCTCATGTCCCTCTCTCCTACTACATGGCTATTTTGTTCGTCTGATGTTGTAGACCTGTGCCGTAGCGTTTATGTGAGACCTCGTGTATATATAGCATATGTGGACATGCTCTAATCTAATGTGAACTTATCTGGTATTTTGTAATGCTCTTTTGTTGATTCTAGCACAGATGGTTCTCTGCACTAGATGACCAGTTACAGAGATCTGGCACAAAACTGAGACTCAACAGCAACAGTTTGTTTTCTTCGGCATATGAGGCTGTGGTCTTCCTATTCGTCGACGACAGGTACGTATGTGTATCTCCCTTTTGTTTGTTGCAACTGGAAAACCTCATCAGTTTCTGTCTTTCAAGAATCTCACCATTTGGGCCATTGCAAAATTCTTCCAAGACAAGATATTTAGCAGATAGGACCCAACTGAATTATTGCTTATGGGCCTTTGCTTGTCAAGTTGCTGGCGTCTCCTTCGTAGTACTATCCTTCACCCTGTCAAACCAAATTAACTCATGTCCCAACCTCAAGTCCCATCTTCTGTGCCTTTTAGTTAGAAGTACCATTCGATCATTAACCGATACTCCGATAGTGATACGACCACCCTCCCTTTCCATCAACTGAAAAAAGGATGCAACCATCATTTCTGTGCAGCTAGTTTAATTCCGCTCATCTCGAACAAAATTAAGTCCCACTTGCCCTGGTCGGTGTGAGAGAGAAAAACATATGGGATAGGCAAAAGAACAAATTCAGAAGAATCACAAGGACCAGATGATGGCTTTGATGCAGGAAACAATACAGTGTGATGTTCAGGCTGGCATGGCTGCTGGTAGCAGTTGCTTTAGATGGGAGCCTGCGTCCCCCACTTGCTCATCAGATCTCCTTATCATGTCCACCTGCCATAGCCAAGGCCCAATACAAGTGGGCATGCCAGTTTGATAATTAGTACTTTACCATATCTTTCCTGCTTCAAAAAATATTGATAAAAGAACGTTCTCGGAATCGTTTCAGTTTCGTGTATGCTAGTTTATATCTAGATCTGTGAAATGGTGTCGGAAAGATCGGTTTAGTTTAGAAGGACGGCCGAAAGGACCCCCTTTTTTCGTAAGATTCCGAAGAATTTTCTTGTTTAGGATATTGATCGATCAGCGTGTGGAATTTTTGGGGCTCTGTTTATTCTGAGAGAGGAATGGTACCATCTCCAAAATACATTTGCTTTTTCATTGCTCTGAACACTTGTTATGTGCTGTGTTATCAGTGCAGGTCCACCATTTTTTTCCTTCAAATTTCTGTTCTTCTACTTACAAACTATATATTATATTTTAAAGAAAGGGAGATCTCTCCGATTTCATTAACGAAACCATATAGAGGATCACAATTCTTAATATATATATAGAACATTTAATATATTATCTTGGGAAATGCTACACATCTGAATGTGTGGCTGCCTGTAAATGGCGCATTGGTAGTTAATTCTCCTCAACACAATCCAATTTTTGCTTACCCTTAGGCTGGTGATAACGCGGGCGGGAGCGGGGGCGGTACCGCCCGCGCTGGGGCGAGAGGCGGGCGGGAGCGGGGCGAGAGGCAGCGGCCGGGCGACGGATCCCTCGCCGGGCGGGAGCGCCCGCTATCGCCCCGCTCTCGCCCGCGTTGGCGGCGGTAGGCGGGCGGTAGTGGGACGGGAGGAGGGGCGGCGCGCTGGCGTGGCGGGCGGTAGGGCGGGCGGTAGTCGCGGCGGCAACGGCTAGCTGACGTGGCGCGCTGTGATTCGTCCACGTCGGCTAGAATGTATTATTTTTTTAATTATGTATTTTTTTTATTTATTATGCAATTTTATTAATTATTATGTAATCAGTAAAAAATTTAGTTGAATAAAATTATTTTCTTGCATTATTTTGAATGTCTAAAGAAATGCGAGTGAAATAACTAAATCTGAGGAGAGAGAAGCTGACGTGGCTATAGCCTGCCACTACAGTCCGTGCACTGGCACCGTGAGGTGAGAGTGGGGGTAAAAGCTGACGTGGCGGGGCGGTAGTGGGGCGGTAGTGGGGCGGTGCATTATCACCAGCCTTATCATGCCCAGACTATGATAGTGTGCCCTTATAATTTTGTAATCTGGCACACACAATGCTAGCCATAGGTTTGGCCAGTCTGTCAACGGTGGTATATTCCTCCTTCCATCCAGAAACCCATGAGGAACGAACCATCTCCTCCATGAGCTCGCCAAGTCTTCCAAGTACTAGAAGTTTCTCCATCCAGAAACTTCTAGCCACTACTACACCACCACCAGCACCACCCTGCCAATCTATCTATCCATCCAACCGGGACGCACATGTCCCTGTCTACCTCCTCCTCAGGCACGCAGGCAGCCCACGGATTTGGCAACTGGCCGAAATAGAAAATGCTCATATCCACATCACCTTTCCTTCACACAGCTTGCCAAATCGAACTGAACCAAGGAAAGGCGACACACTCGATGATGCCTCCACACAGCTAAAGTACACTACTCATCACCTGACTTTTCGAGACAGTGGTGCTCATCCTCCATCAGTGCACCAGAAATGCATTCCACTGACTGAAACGCCACACAGCACCAATACTGCAGCTTTAAGTTACCAAAGGCAGGCAGGGGTTGCTTGTCAGGTCGCACTATATGAGAACATGCAGCAGGTGAAATGCGAGGAAGACGATCGATGACGACGAGAGGGGAGCAACAGTCCAACGGCAGCGGCCGCGGTTAGATGGATGGATAGTCTCGGGCCCCCAACCAACACAAGTTGCATCCTTTTTTGGTTCACGGTGGTGATATCACCTACACTGCATCAGACAACCTGCCTTCATAACCTTTTCTTCCTTGTCCGTTCCTGCCTTGAATTGAAAATTCATGGCATTGCTCATCCCACCATTGTTGCCGTGGATTGAAAAGGTTTCCACTGAAGAAAATCAGCATGCTATGTGGATAGATTTGAAGGTTCATTCTTTTCTTTCGAATTTAAGAAGATCTCCGCCCCGATTTCAATCAAAGAGACCGATAAAACACAACATTGATCTTTTTCAAAGTATTTCTCATAATTGTGAGTTTGTGTAGCGTATGCCATTCCAATGAATTGCTGATTGTTAGTCAAAGACTAATCATAACAAAACAGAATACATGCTATTCCCATGATAAAATAGATAACTGAGGAGCAACTAGAAGGCTCCCAACTCCTCGAATCGCCAGAACCATCCCCGATTACAATACAATACACATCTCTGTCAAACCGGAATTTGATGAATGTTTTCGGACAATCAACGCAGTGAAACAAGATTTAAAATGCTTGAGGCCGCTGTCGTTACCTAGATAGATGCATTATTACGCGCCCGTATGAATTAGAAAAGAGGATCTGTACCAACCCAGGCCGACAGACCCGCAGACAACAACGGCAGGAGGGTGCAGTACGCGTCGTCCTCGCAAGTAATTTTGGTGGATCATCAAGGGCCGGGGGGTCAAGGCAAGGGGAAATATCCAGTGATACCACCCCATAGATGCTACCATGATACAAACTTGAAAAATTCAAATTTAAACATTTCAAAAAATTCTGAAAAAAATCATGGATGTTCGCAACACATGTGTCGACTACCCCTAAAAATTTCAGATCAAAATTCGAAATACACATGGAGAAACAAAAAAGACAAATTCAGATGTGAATAGTGTCATTTCTGCTTTTGTCTTCTTTTGACACTATTCATGACGGATTTCTCTTTTTTTTTTCTCGATGTGTATTTCGAATTTTAATCTGAATTTTTTAGGAGTTGTCAACATATGTGTTCTGAACATCCATGATTTTTTTCAGAATTTTTTGGAATGTTTAAATTTGAAATTTTCAAGTTTGTATCATGGTAGCATCTATGGGTTGGTATCATGTGATACTTACCCGTCAAGGCAAGTCGGCCGATTTAAGCGACACTCAACACAAAAGATCCAAAAAATCCAACGAGGCAAAGGCAAGTCGGCCGATTTGAGATACAAGCCCCTCACAATAATTTCATGTTATCAAACACTAAATGACATATGTGTAAGGTCGGCGGTGGGCCCAGGTTTGAATTCTAGCACGGTTGTATCGACTTGACATGATAAGTTTAATTAAAAAGGCTTCATTTCAAATTTGAATTTTAAAGTTGAGTTTCTTTGGCTGGAGAAATAATCGGTGCATTACAAATGGTGTGTTTTCAAAAATGAGCGTACATGTGACCACTTATCATGGGACCCACCAACTGACCCGTTTCGCATCATCAATGCCCCCCATCGCAAATCGCCAGCAAGTGGTCGTTAGAGGTGATCGAACAAAGCAGAGCAACGTCTCGTCGTCGAAAGATCCATCATAAGAGTGTGTGTTGTCTATAGTTTTCATGTTTTAATTGGGACTGTTTCTTCGCGAGTAATTCAAGAGCTTCTTATATCTCGCTCTGTTGTCTTTTATCGTTGTGTACTCTATGTGTTTTTGGACATGTGCATTGTCCATAGGCCGGTGGCTTTAATCCTTGTGCGGTTGTATGAACTTACACCATAGGTTCCAATAAAAAAATTGTTTGGAATTCAAAATTTAAAGTTGGGTATATAGACGGTATATTTGAATGAATTGGATTCGGAAATCGTAACTGGCGTATGGTCGTTTGGGGGTGAGATCCCAGCGACCCCCTCCAGAGCCGTCAGATCTAGATCAGACAATCTGATGGTGGCAATTTTATGCCCAAACCGCCACGCAATTTAAACAAACTGCCATGACAATTTTGCAAAATGCCATCCACCCTCACCCCACTAAAATTGCGCGCGGGGGGGAGGGGGGGGGGAGGGTCGCAAATGTAACCCTAGCTGGCGAGCGGTCGCCAGCTAGAAGGGTCCATTGAATTATAACATGACCCATTAGCGTGCAACCCACCACTTGACGCGAGCAAGTGGCCGCGAGCGATCGAACAAAGCAAAGCAACGTCGCATTGAAAGACTATCATGAGTGTGTTCTCAATAATTTTTTGTGTTTTAGTTACGGTTGTTTCTTTGTGAGTTATTTGAAATTTTATTATGCCTCGCTGTGTTGTCTTGAAACCCCAATTTTAGATTCAGTTGTGTGCATTAGCCATTGCAGGACACTCAAACTCATTTTTTTTTTGGGTGATGAAGCTTTTTTTCGACGAAGGGAATATATTAATATCGCGAAGATACCAATTATACCCGGCCTCTGTACCAACATGATGTCCAAAGGCATCAAGGATACACACAACCAAAAAAGAAAATAAAAAAACCGAAGAAAAAAAGACCTCCGAGAAGGAAACAATGTACAAGCGTTGTCGTTGCCCGGTCGAAGATCTTGGGTTTTTACCCTGAAGAAATTAAGTCCGAGTTCACCCAAAAACAGTGCCTTCAACAAGGCCATTGCCAGGTACAACCAATAAAGGCCAGACCTTGGGTTTTCACCCTGGGAATCGAGACTCGGTACTCGAGGAGCACCACCAAAAATGCAGTCCCCCAGTGATGTCGCCCCCGCTTGCTGAGGCCGCTGTTGCAAGTCACCAAACACATGGCACACACTCTTCATCGCATCCAAAACACCCTTCCACCAAAGCTTCAAGACCTCCAACCGCAGCCGCCATCACTTTCTCCACCTCTATCAATGCCTTGGGAATCTTAACTTAGACATGTCCCATGACACCAATAAGAAAGTGAAGCTTCGCGCCGCGCCCTTGAGGCCGTGCTGGCTGATAATATGAGCGCGCGCTACCGGAGCCTTTCCGATCTAGATATCCAGGGGCGACATACGCCAATCCGTAAAGATCTCCGACGGTGAAGACCGAAACTCGTCAGCGGCCAGATCCAAGAGGTCGACATCCGGCAGAAAGACGACTTGACGGAAGAAGAGCGCTAGGGCCAAACCGGCATTATTGGGCCGACGCCAGCAGCCCCCACGCCGCCATCGCCTCGAAGAGGGGCCGCCGCCACGGAGCCCTATCTCCGCCGCCACAAGGGAGGATCGGAGGTCCCCCGCCCCCTTAGGGACCGGAGATGCCACCACCGTGGGCGAAGATGGCGGTAGCGGCGGGGGAGGCCTTGCGGCGGTGCTAGGGTTTGGGAGGGTCGCGTGGGGAGGGTTGTTTCAACAAAGAAGTTACCTCTCAACGGGTTCAAGCCCTTTGGGTGATGAAGCTAGCACAGGGTCGTTGGGTTTAGGTGATCGCAATGGCCTCGCACACTCAAAAATCCCCTTGTCTCGCGTTCGTGGTGTCGCCGCCCCTGGACGGCTCGAATCCAGCCATGACCTCCACTCAGAGATGCAGTGTGGTTGCTTACATCGACCAGGGCATCACATGGTGATCTTTTTGGGTGTTCCTTGCAGTATTTTGCTGTGGGAGAAGGAAAAAAAGATAAGCGCGGCAGGGGAGACAACAGGGAGAGACAAAGATGGAGTGCGGTGCGGTGGAAGAAAGATAAGGAAGGGGATCGCGGTTTCTAGCCACGTGGGGCCCATGGCGCATGGCACACGTGTTCGCCGAATTTCTAGCCACTCGGCTAGATGGATTGCGGGGCGGTGGAAAAAAGATAAGGAAGGGGGTCGCGGTTTCTAGCCGCATGGGGCCCATGGCGCGTGGCGCACGCGCCCGCCGAATTTCTAGCTAGTTGGCAAGATGGACCGCGGGGCGGTGGAAAAAAGATAAGGAAGGGGATTGCAGTTTCTAGCCGCATGGGGCCCATGGCGCGTGGCGCACGAGCCCGCTGAATTTCTAGCCAGACGGCTAGATGGACTGCGGGGCGGTGAAAATAGGATAAGGATCGCAGTTTCTAGCCTCATGGGGCCATTGCGCGTGGCGCACGCGCCCGCCGAATTTCTAGTCAGTCGGCTAGATGGATTGCGGGGCGGTGGAAAAAAGATAAGGATCGCAGTTTCTAGCCGCATGGGGCCCATTGCGCGTGGCGCACGCGCCCGCCGAATTTCTAGCCGGTCGGCCGGATATAATCGTTATCCATATTAGATAAGGGGCCAAAAAATTAATTTGGGCAGTGTGCAATATTGGATAACTAATGTTTTTCAGACAAGTGGGCACGGTAAAAAAAATGTGATTTACTCCATTCTTTTTACAGAAAAATGTGATTTGGGTAGGAAGAGAGGAGACGGCGATGCCCCCCGGAGACTAGGAGCATGATTGGTTCGCTGCCAATATTTGGCTAGCCAAATGTTGGCATTGCCAACTATTGGCAATACCAATACTTGCCAACTATTGGCAACTTTGTGTGAGATAGGCAAGACAACTCGGTAACCAATCAAGTAGTAGCCAATATTTGGCACAATGCCAAACATTGGCATGCCAATTTTTGGCACCAAAGCAATTATGTTCTAGCTGCAACTGGACACCAAAGCGCGTTGCTTCCCGCCACAGGTGCTCCGCACTATATATACGCGTCTCTCTCCGCTCACCCTTTAATTTACTCCCAAACCAAGCCAGACGAACCAGCGCCGCAGCCCGCACCGCACCCATCCCACCAAACAAACAGCTAGCAGGCGAGGCGACCCGCTCCGACCGAGAGCCGATGCCGACGCCGTACAGCGCGGCGGCGCTGCAGCACCACCGGCTGGTCTCCTCCTCCGGCGGCATGGCGGCGGCGGCGACGGGCGCGCACAGGTGCGGCAACCACGACGGGACGGTGCCCCCGGAGGTGGCGCGGCACCACGAGCACGCGGCGCCGGGGGGGCGGTGCTGCTGCTCGGCGGTGGTGCAGCGCGTGGCTGCCCCGGCGGCGGACGTGTGGGCCGTGGTCCGGCGCTTCGACCAGCCGCAGGCGTACAAGAGCTTCGTGCGCAGCTGCGCGCTGCTGGACGGGGACGGCGGCGTGGGCACGCTCCGGGAGGTGCGCGTGGTGTCGGGCCTCCCCGCGGCGTCCAGCCGCGAGCGGCTGGAGATCCTGGACGACGAGCGGCACGTGCTGAGCTTCAGCGTGGTCGGCGGCGAGCACCGGCTCCGCAACTACCGGTCGGTGACCACCGTGCACCCGGCGCCGGGGGAGAGCGCGTCGGCCACGCTGGTGGTGGAGTCGTACGTGGTGGACGTGCCCCCCGGGAACACGCCCGAGGACACCCGCATCTTCGTGGACACCATCGTCAAGTGCAACCTCCAGTCCCTCGCCCGCACCGCCGAGAAGCTCGCCGGCCGAGGGCCCGCGTACGGCGCGCTGCCGTGATCGATCCAATGGGAACCGCAATCGCCGGCCCGTGCCTCCCTCCGGTCAACTCAAACCCAGCACCTCCTCTGCCGCAGGGGCCTTTCGGTAAAATGGCCGTCCGATTCCGATTAATCAATCCAAATCCATGGTGGTGGTGCGCGGGTGGTGGCGATTGATTATTTTTCTCTTGTTCTTTCTGGCGTGACGAAGGCGAGGGGTCGGTGGGTCGGTGCGCTTTCACGCCCGGCCCCTCGCTGTTTCTCCTTACCGCGAGACACACCCCCTGCTAGTGCTAGCTCTAGTTTATGTTCCTTTGTTTGTTCTCGGTAAGATGATAAGATTTGACAGAAATTGAGGAGTAAAAACTAGTAGCTTGGACCGATGCAAGACTCATCAACATCTCTGTACATATCCTTTCAGTTTCTGGTCCCATTGTGGAATGCATGTGCTTGTGTTGTCGTCACTACCATTTTTGCTCGTGACATTTCATCAAATTTACAAAATGTTGAACGCGACAGAAGGGACAAGAGCTGTCATATTCTTGCTGGACTAAATCAACGGTGGCTCAGATTATCTTCTCACACATTATGGTCGTTGTCACACGCCGAACTGTAGGTACATACATGCATGTGCTATTCCTTTGACAATGTCAAGCAAGGACTGGTAGGGGACGGGACGGGCCGGCCACTTGCAGGGGGGAGAAGTGACCAAAGGGAAGGAGGACGTGAGTTGTACTGCGGCCGTGTACTGGTACGTTGGGAGGGAGGACTGATGAAGGAGCGTGAGCGTGACAGGCAACTTGCGCTTCTCTGCCTGCCCGACTTTTCCTTATTTTACTCTCCAGTCCCTATCATCTCTCTCTCTCTCTCTCTGGCGGATGCAGCTGCAAGTGGGCGGCGCAAGTGGCATTACAAAAACCGACACCACCAGGATAACGTGAGCGCTCACAAGTGGATCCCCGGCCACTTGCACCCTCTCTCTCTCTCTCCTGTTTATCTTTCTCTCTCTGGCTTAATTGAGATGGCTTTGTTTGCTTTGCTTTTCTTTTTTCTTCTAGAGAGGCGCCTCAGCCAGCGACGGTCAAAGCGGGTTGTTGGGTCGGCGCTTTCTTTCACCTCCTCCGTTCGTTACCAGTAGCATGCGATGCGACGACGGGAGCGGGAGGAATGGCCGGGCCGTCGACCCGTCTCCGTCGGGGCGGGCCCGCTGTCGGCGACGGGCCGGCCGTGCCAGTCACGGTACGGCCTACCAAGGCCTCACATGCATGTGCATGCTTGATGCTTCCCTGCCTGGCAAAGCTTCCTGCCCGCCCGCCCGCCCGCCCGCACCAATCGAAATCCATATTATACCCATACCATTGCCATGCATGTTCCTCCCATGATTGCCGCCCAAAGCCAGGAGGAAGGATGGACGATGGATGATGGACGATCTATTCCGATCGAGTGATCAACAAACAAGTTTACCTAACTGGCCAGTCGATGTCTATACACGTCTGGGCCGGTCCGGCTTGCAGAAGAAATGTTATCTTGTGCAAGCCCTTGTGTTCTGATTGGCTGCAGCCAGCTGACTGAGACACAAATACATACCACATACGCAAAAGGGCCTAGCGCCCGCCTCCTTCTTTTGCGCCCACGGAGCACCCGATGCCAGGATTCAGCGATGTAACCGTTGCTTGGCTAGGGAATAAATCCTGGCGCCCCGCTACAAGCGCCCGCATTGGACATGCCTTAACGTATCCGGCGGTCTAGCCACTCCGCCTTCAAGTTGCATGCCGACCCACTCGACTCGAACAGAGGAGGAAATAAACAACGGTCAAGAAATCTGTGCGGCGTTCATATGGCAGTACGGCCGGGTGGGATTGGTGGACACCAAGCGAACACCACGCCAAGCTCTGTTGCCTCGGGCAAAGAATGCAACAGAAAGTGAGCTGCTTGATTGGTTTGTGTGTGTAGTGTGATGTGCGTATGGGCCGATCTTGAGTTGTCACCGCACTACGTCCATGGACGTGCGCTGACGGGTGCATGGGTACTTTGGCATTGGACTTGCACCTTTTTGCACACTCATTCGATTGGATTGTTCTTTGTGTTTGCATGTGGATCGCCTTCGTGTGTTTCAGATCAGTGTGTGCGTCTCCAGGCTTCAGATCTGCGTACCCATGCCAAAGGCTAGCGCTCTCCTGAAAGCCCTATCTCATCAGGACCTGGTCCTATCTCTTTCCTCCTCCACAAGAAAAGCTCTTCTCTTCCCGTCGGCGCCGCCGCCGGTCCGCCCCATCTCCGATGGCCTCTAGGCCATGGAGGTGCGGAGGATCTCGGTCCCCCGCCGGCGGGAGGGACCCCGTTCTCGTTCTTGTTAGATTCAGCGTCTTGGTTGAGGCTGTGTGGCGGCGGCGATATCCCTTAGTAGGAATAGTGTCTCCCACGTTCTATCCCCGTCCCGATGGTGTATGGGTGGATCTTCTGTTGTCACTACACAGCTGCACTAGGCCATGGACGCTGTGCTGACGGGTGTATGGAAGTTATGTCGATTTTTTTTTTAAAAAAACATAGGCGTTTCCCTCCGCCCCAACTTTTTATATTAAGCTAAGGCAACACAAAACAGCCACGGTTCACAGCTCTCGGCACAAACAAAAGTTGCTGCAGAAAGTTATTACAGAGTTTAGAAAAACCTCCCAGCCAACACATGTATCAGGGGCATGCAACAGAGATACACATTACAGCGCAACAAAACAGTCTTCCTGTTGACAAATACCCCTAAAGACCAGCAACCCAGGCTATTCTAAGAAGCTCCCCACGCCAATGATCGAGCAGTCTTAAGCAGCGAAGCAGGAGCGCGGCTTGATTGTCCGAGCATAGGATTTTCCACTGTCGAATTATCGAGCCCACCAGACCCAGGATACATCGAATGCTTCGCCATCTTCGCCCCTGGAACAAGAAGCCATTTCGCAAAAGCCATAAGCTCTATAAGGCAGCAGACGTGACCAAATTTACAGCATCAAAATGTTTCTTAACTTTCCAGAAAGAAAGCAAGGAATAAAAGGAGCTGGGGACATGAATATCAATACTCTATGCCACCACAGCCCACATCTGTTGTGCAACTATACAGTCAAAGAACAAGTGTTGAATACTTTCAAGTTCATTGCAAAATACACAGGAAGTATCATCTACACGCCTATGTTTAGCCAGGTTATCCCTGGTTAAACTTTTGTTATGAGTAATAAGCCGCTAAAAACATGAATATTAGGAGGCACTTTGATTTCCAAATGTAATATTTTAGATCAGAGAAAACCCCACCAAACTTTATCATTTTATAAAAGGATTTCACTGAATATTTGCCAGAGGATTCTAACACCCAGATGGGTTGGTCCGTATCATTAGATAAAGATTTTTTTTTCCCATCAAGTCCACTAACTCAAACCATCTGGTTAGTGTTCTTGCGTCCACACATCTTCTAATAGTTATGTTGATTCATATGTGACTTGCACTTTTTGCACACTCGACCGGCTGGATTGTTTATTACCTTTGTCTATTACAGACCAGGCATCAATATACATATTCAGGCTACAATGATGAGATCCATGCACAATCCAATTCAGTACTTCGGTAACATGCAGCCTTGCCTTGCTTCTCCGGTAACATGCATGCACACCTGGGCTGACCTAACTTATAAAAATATATATTAAAAACGCAGTGTATATTGCCAAAAGCCACTTGAGCAATATTCAGCAAAAGGAACTCCTCCATTAGTCAGATATTCTGTTGTCAGTGCACTACGGCCCTTTTTTTTTTCTGAACACGGTACAAAGGCACACGCTCATACATGTGCACATACACTCACCCCTATGAACACACCCACCCACCCTATGAGCACCTCTGAGAGACTGAGCCGACACAACATCTTGAGATTAACGAAGTCGCCACAGATGTCTTCATAGTCGACGGGCACCGGTATCAAGTCTAGGACTTGATGGGCTGGAGATACACCACAGTCCTCATAACCATCCAATCATAAATTGGTTAGCCACTACACCCCATTGTTGCTGATGGACGATGCACGAAAAGCATGTTCATGCATGTGTGACTTGCACTTTTGCACAATGAACCAAACCGACTGGATTGTTTGTTACCCAAGTGGATTGCCTTTATCTTGGCCAGATCAGTATACATATCCAGGCCACGTAGTTGGTCACGGCATGCACAATCCAGTTCAGTACTCCCGTAACATGCAGGTTGCCTTGATTCTCCGGTAACATGCACACCCGGGCTGGTCTAGCTTATAATAATAAAACATTTTATTATAAATGTACTTCGTCTCTTTTGTGTCAGCCATTGTGTTGTGATTGGCCAGTACTTGCATGGATTAGCTTACTGCTGAAGGACTACACGTATGTCCAAGCCGAACGTGTACGGTGTGAATACAAGAGCAGCATCCCGATGAGAGCCCGATTTAATTAGGGCATCTCAAGGACGCACGGCCGCAGACACGTGTGGACACACCAGAGGACACACATACAAGAGCCGGGCATTCAACCACAAGCACGGAACGTCCGCACGTAAATTTAACTAAACGGAGAAATTTCATGCAAAACAAACGATTTTCATGCAAACCGGATAAAAGTTTGATATATTTTACAAAAATATAATCGGACGATATTTCATCCGTTCAACTAATTATTTTTTAAAAAACTAAAAAACTACGCAAGAGACCGGACGATAACCTCGTACGTGTGGCCCCTTGGCAGGCTGGACCGCCGTCGTCATCCGTTCCATGTCGTGGCGGTCCTTCCAGTGGCGGAAGGGCGCGCAGGAGCCGCGACAGCCACGATTGGCCGCGACGTAGCCGCTCAGCTTCCTCCACGGCCGCGTGCAGGCCGCGTCGGCCTTAGACGCCGCCCTGGTCTGCCCGCCCCTCCCCTTGCCCTTGTTGGCGGTGGCACGCAGCGACTCGGCCACGCCGATCCTAACCAGTTGGTCACTGAGGCTGCGCCAGCGCCGCGCGAATGTCTTCGTGGTGGTCTTGGACTGGTCGATGGCCCAAGCCTCTATGAGCGCGGGGTCCGCGAGGACCTAGTCCGACACGACGTCGGACGTTGCGAATGCGGCCACGCGATCGTGTCCCGCTGCTCCGCCTCCCGCATCGCTGACTTGGCCGCCATCAGGGCGTTGCGCGACGACATGTTGCCACCAGCGCGTCCGAGGGAATGCAGGAGGCGCCCGCGCGCGTTCACGAGCGTGGGGGAGGGCTCCTGCTTCTCGGCGACGGGGCGACATCTTGGCACCCTCTCCTTGTCGCGCCACGTCGGCTGGTCCAAGCGGCCGAGCATGTTGTGTGGTGGCGACGACGGCTCCTCCTTCACCTCCTCCTTGACGTGGTCTCCGATTTGGACATCGCAATAGTGGGGGGGGGGGGGGCTCCGTTTGACGCGGCGAGGGAGGCGCTGGACCGCAGTCACGGAGGGATCGCTTGAGGACGCACTCCAGTTGTCGCTGGAACTACTCATCCGTCGCGGCGGGCTTGGCGAGGATGGGGGCAGCTGCTGCTACTCCTTGTCGTTCGAGGAGAGCACGACCTCCTCCTTGGACGGCGCTGAGGAGGAATAGGACCGTGGAGAGCGTGTGCGCTGGCACCACCATCCGGATGAAGATCCACCCTCACCCGCCGATGCCGAGAACCATCCGCTCCCACCTGACATGTCGTCGGTGCAGGAGATGATCGGATCGGATGCGGGGAGGAGGGGAGAGTGTTTATGGATAGGAGAGGAGATCTGGTGAGGAGGACGCTGTAACCCTGCTTAAATATGTCGGACAGGCGGATGGCAAAATTTGTCTGGACACCATGATGCGTTAACGTTTACGTCTGTTGGGGAACGTTGCATGGGAAACAAAAAATTTCCTACGCACACATAAGATCTATCCATGGTGATGAGCATCTACGAGAGGGAGAGTGAATCTACATACCCTTGTAGATCGCTAAGCGGAAGCGTTAATAAACGCGGTTGATGTAGTCGAACGTCTTCGCGATCCAAATCGCCGAGCGTCCCGCGATCCAATCACGATCCTTCCGATCTAGTGCCGAACGGACGGCACCTCCGCGTTCAACACACGTACGGCTTGATGACGCCTTCACCTCCTCGATCCAGCGAGCGATGGTGAAGTAGTGGTTGAGTTCCAGCAGCACGACGGCGTGGTGATGGTGGTGAGGAACAATCTCTGCAGGGCTTCGCCAAGCACTACGGAGATTATGACGGAGGAACTAGAGGGCTAGGGTTGCCGGCACACGGCTTGGGAAATCCTGATGTGTCCCGTGTGCTATCCCTGCCCCTCTATTTATATGTTGAGCCTTGGGGTCTAAACTTGGAGTAAAAGCCTCCTCCGGGTCGGTTTTGCCCGCACAAGGTCGGTTTGGCCCGCAGGGAAAGAGTCCAACTCGGATCCCTGCCGAACCGTGCACAGCCGCGCACAAGCGGTAGTACCGCTTCACACAAGCGGTAGTACCGCTTGGGCGGTAGTACCGCTTCACACAAGCGGTAGTACCGCTCGGGCGGTAGTACCGCTTCACCAAGCGGTAGTACCGCTTATGCGGCAGCAAAAACTACTTTTGCACTTTCCAATACCTTGTGGGCTTTATCCCTTTGGCTCATATAAAGTGTTGCTGTACCCGAACACTTCGGTAAACATCCGGAACCCATTCCGGTGAACTCCGGAACCCTTCCAGAGATCAAAACACTATTATCACATATATCAATCTTTACCTCCGGACTATTCCGGAGATCCTCGTCATGTCCGGGATCTTATCCGAGACTCCGAACAACTTTCGGTCACCAACATAATAACTCAATTATACTAATCGTCACCAAACGTTAAGTGTGTAGACCCTGCGGGTTCGAGAACTATGTAGACATGACCGAGACACCTCTACGGCCAATAACCAATAGCGGGACCTGGATGCCCATATTGGCTCCTACATATTCTACGAAGATCTTTATCGGTCGAACCTCTATGTCAAGGATTCAGTTAATCCCGTATGCTGTTCCCTTTGTTCTTCGGTATGTTACTTGCCCGAGATTCGATCGTCGGTATCACTATACCTAGTTCAATCTCGTTACCGGCAAGTCTCTTTACTCGTTCCGTAATACAAGATCCTGTGGCTAACTCTTTAGTCACTTTGCTTGCAAGGCTCAATGTGATGTTGTATTACCGAGTGGGCCCTGAGATACCTCTCCGTCATACGGAGTAACAAATCCCAGTCTTGATCCATGCCAACCCAACAGACACCCTCGGAGATACCTGTAGAGCACCTTTATAGTCACCCAGTTACGTTGCGACGTTTGATACACACAAGGTATTCCTCCGGTGTCAGTGAGTTGCATGATCTCATGGTCAAAGGAACAGATACTTGACATGCAGAAAACAATAGCAATAAACTGACACGATCAAATGCTACGTTTACAGTTTGGGTCTTGTCCATCACATCATTCTCCTAATGATGTGATCCCGTTATCAAATGACATCTCATGTCAATGGCTAGGAAACCTTAACCATCTTTGATCAACGAGCTAGTCAACTAGAGGCTTACTAGGGACACAGTGTTGTCTATGTACCCACACATGTATTTGAGTTTCCAATCAATACAATTATAGCATGGATAATAAACGATTATCATTAACAAGGAAATATAATAATAACCAATTTATTATTGCCTCTAGGGCATATTTCCAACAGTCTCCCACTTGCACTAGAGTCAATAATCTAGTTCACATCACTATGTGATTTACATTGTAATGAATCGAACACCCATGCAGTTCTGGTGTTGTTCATGTTTAGCCCTTGGAAGAGGTTTAGTCATCGGATCTGCAACATTTAGATCCGTGTGTACTTTGCAAATATTTATGTCGTCCTCCTTGATGTAATCGCGGATGGAATTGAAACGTCGCTTTATGTGTCTGGTCCTCTTGTGAAATCTTGGTTCCTTGGCTAGAGCAATGGCACCAGTATTATCACAAAACAGAGTCATTGGGTTAAGTGCACTAGGCACTACTCCAAGATCTGTCATGAACTCCTTCATCCAGACACCTTCCTTCGCCGCCTCCGAGGCAGCGATGTACTCCGCTTCGCATGTAGAATCTGCTACCACGCTTTGCTTGGAACTGCACCAGCTAACCGCACCCCCATTAAGAATAAATACGTATCCGGTTTGCGACTTAGAGTCATCCGGATCAGTGTCAAAGCTTGCATCGACGTAACCCTTTACGACGAGCTCTTGATCACCTCCATAAACGAGAAACATGTCCTTAGTCCTTTTCAGGTACTTCAGGATATTCTTGACCGCCGTCCAGTGTTCCATTCCTGGATCACTTTGAAACCTTCCGACCATACTTATGGCAAGGCTGACATCGGGTCTTGTGCACAGCATTGCATACATGATAGAGCCTATGGCCGAAGCATAGGGGATGACACTCATCTTTTCTCTATCTTCTGCAGTCACTGGGCATTGAGTCTTACTCAACTTCACACCTTGCAAAACAGGCAAGAACCCCTTCTTGGACTGATCCATTTTGAACTTCTTCAAAATCTTATCAAGGTATGTGCTTTGTGAAAGTCCTATTAAGCGTCTTGATCTATCTCTATAGATCTTGATGCCTAATATGAAAGCAGCTTCTCCTAGGTCCTTCATTGAAAAACTCTTGTTCAAATATTCCTTTACGCTTTCCAGCATTTCTATATTGTTTCCAATCAGCAATATGTCATCCACATATAATATTAGAAACGCTATAGAGCTCCCACTCACTTTCTTGTAAATACAAGCTTCTCCGTAAACTTGTATAAACTCGAACGCTTTGATCACCTCATCAAAACGAAGATTCCAACTCCGAGATGCTTGCACCAGTCCATAAATGGATCGCTGGAGTTTGCAAACTTTGTCAGCATTCTCTGGATCGACAAAACCTTCTGGTTGCATCATATACAACTCTTCCTTAAGGTAACCGTTAAGGAACGCTGTTTTGACATCCATCTGCCAAATTTCATAATCGAAAAAGGCAGCTATTGCTAACATGATTCTGACGGACTTAAGCATCGCTACAGGTGAGAAGGTCTCATCGTAGTCAACTCCTTGAACTTGTGAAAAAACCCTTTGCCACAAGTCGAGCTTTATAGACGGTGACATTACCGTCCGCGTCCGTCTTCCTCTTAAAGATCCATTTGTTCTGAATGGCCTTACGCCCTTCAGGTAATACTTCCAAAGTCCATACTTTGTTTTCATACATGGATCCCATCTCGGATTTCATGGCCTCTAACCACTTCTCGGAATCCGGGCCCATCATCGCTTCTCCATAGCTCGTAGGTTCATCGTTGTTTAACAACATGACCTCTAAGACAGGGTTGCCGTACCACTCAGGAGCAGTACGCGTCCTTGTCGACCTACGAGGTTCGATAGCAACTTGATCCAAAGCTTCATGATCATCATCATTAACTTCCTCTTCAGCTAATGTAGGCTCCACAGAAACAACTTTCTGCGCTGCGCTACTCTCAGGTTGAAGTAAAGGTTCAATAACCTCATCAAGTTCTATCTTCCTCCCACTCAATTCTTTCGAGAGAAACTCTTTCTCAAGAAATGTTCCGTTTTTAGCGACAAACATTTTGCCTTCGGATCTGAGATAGAAGGTATACCCAACTGTCTCTTTTGGGTATCCTATGAAGACGCATTTCTCCGCTTTGGGTTCCAGCTTTTCAGGCTGAAGCTTTTTGACATAAGCATCACATCCCCAAACTTTAAGAAACGACAGCTTTGGCTTCTTGCCAAACCAAAGTTCATATGGCGTCGTCTCAACGGATTTCGATGGTGCCCTATTTAAAGTGAATGCAGCTGTCTCTAATGCATAACCCCAAAACGATAGTGGCAAATCGGCAAGAGACATCATAGATCGCACCATATCTAATAAGGTTCGATTACGACGTTCGGACACACCATTACGCTGTGGTGTTCCAGGCGGTGTCAATTGTGAAACAATTCCACACTGTCTTAAGTGACTGCCAAACTCATAACTCAGATATTCTCCTCCTCGATCAGATCGTAGGAATTTAATCTTCTTGTTACGATGATTCTCAACTTCACTCTGAAATTGTTTGAACTTTTCAAATGTTTCAGACTTGTGTTTCATTAAGTAAATATACCCATATCTACTCAAGTCATCAGTGAAGGTGAGAAAGTAACGATAACCACCGCGCGCCTCAATACTCATTGGACCGCACACATCAGTATGTATGATTTCCAATAAGTCACTTGCCCGTTCCATTATTCCAGAGAACGGCGTTTTAGTCATCTTGCCCATGAGGCATGGCTCACATGTGTCAAGTGATTCAAAATCAAGTGACTCCAAAAGTTCATCAGCATGGAGCTTCCTCATGCGTTTTACGCCAATATGACCTAAACGGCAGTGCCACAAGAAAGTGGTATTATCATTATCAATTCTACATCTTTTGGCATCAATGTTATGAACATGTGTATTATTACTATCGAGATTCAATAAGAATAAACCCCTCACATTGGGTGCATGACCATAAAAGATATTACTCATATAAATAGAACAACCATTATTCTCTGATTTAAATGAGTAACCGTCTCGCAATAAACAAGATCCAGATATAATGTTCATGCTTAACGCAGGCACCAAATAACACTTATTTAGGTTCATCACTAATCCCGACGGTAATCGAAGAGCGAGCGTGCCGACGGCGATCACATCAACCTTGGAACCATTTCCCACGCGCATCGTCACTTCGTCCTTTGCCAGCCTCCGTCTATTCCGCAGTTCCTGTTTTGAGTTGCAAATATGAGCAACCGCACCGGTATCAAATACCCAGGCACTACAACGAGAGTTGGTAAGGTACACATCAATAACATGTATATCATATATACCTTGTTTGTTGTTGGCCGCCTTCTTGTCAGCCAAATACTTGGGGCAATTCCGCTTCCAGTGTCCAGTTCCCTTGCAATGAAAACACACAGTTTCTGGTTTGGGTCCAGCCTTGGGTTTCTTCACGAGAGGAGCAACTGCTTTGCCACTCTTCTTAGAGTTACCCTTCTTACCCTTGCCATTTTTCTTGAAACTAGTGGTTTTATTGACCATCAACACTTGATGCTCCTTCTGAATTTCAGACTCAGCGACTTTCAGCATCGCAAACAGCTCGGCGACTGACTTGTTCATCCCGTGCATGTTATAGTTCAACACGAAGCTCTTGTAGCTAGGCGGCAATGATTGAAGAACTCTGTCAGTGATAGCCTCTGGCGGAAGGGGCATCCCTAACTCAGCCAGACGGGTGGAGTACCCAGACATTCTGAGCACGTGATCACTGATAGACCCGTTCTCCTCCATCTTGCAAGCATAGAACTTATCGGAGATCTCATATCTCTCGATCCGGGCATTCTTCTGAAAGATAAACTTCAACTCCTGGAACATCTCATATGCTCCATGACGTTCAAAACGTCTTTGAAGTCCCGGTTCTAAGCCATACAACATTGCACATTGAACTATTGAGTAATCATCAGAACGAGCCTGCCAGGCGTTCACAACGTCTAGAGACTCAACTGGAGCGGGTGGATCACCAAGCGGTGCATCAAGGACATAAGCCTTCTGGGAAGCCGTAAGGATAATCCTTAGATTACGGGCCCAGTCCACAAAGTTACTTCCATCATCTTTCAACTTAGCTTTCTCTAGGAACGCATTAAAATTCAGGGGTGCTACTGCGCGAGCCATGATCTACAACATAAATATAGCAAAGACAACTTAGACTATTGTTCTAGATAATGAGTTTAGTTAATCATATTACTTAAAAACTCCCACTCAAATTGACATCCCTCCGGTCATTCGAGTGTAACATGATCCAAATCCACCAACTCAAGTCCGATCATCACGTGAGTTGAGGTGGTTTCAATGGTGAACATCTTCATGTTGATCATATCTACTATATGACTCATGTTCGACCTTTCGGTCTCTTGTGTTCCGAGGCCATGTCTGTACATGCTAGGCTCGTCAAGTTTAACCCGAGTGTTCCGCACGTGCAACATGGCTTGCACCCGTTGTATGCGAACGTAGAGTCTATCACACCCGATCATCACGGCGTGTCTCGAAACGACGAACTTTCGCAACGGTGCACACTTGGGGAGAACACAATTTATCTTGAAATTTAAGTGAGGGATCACCTTATAATGCTACCGTCGTCCTAAGCAAAATAAGATGCATAAAAGGATTAACATCACATGCAAATCATAAGTGACATGATATGGCCATGAACTTGTGCTTTTGATCTCCATCTCCAAAGCACCGGCATGATCTCCATCGTCACCGGCATGACACCATGATCTCCATCATCTTGATCTCCATCAACGTGTCGCCATAAGGTTGTCGCGCCGACTGTTGCTTCCACGACTATTGCTAACGTTTAGCGATAAAGTAAAGCATTACATAGCGCTTAATGATTGACACGCAGGTCATACAATAATTAAAGACAACTCTATGGCTCCTGCCAGTTGCCGTACTCATCGACATGCAAGTCGTGATATTCTATACAAAACATGATCATCTCATACATCACATATATCTCATCATGTAATTGGCCATATCACATCACAACATACCCTGCAAAAACAAGTTAGACGTCCTCTAATTGTTGTTGCAAATTTTACGTGGCTGCTATGGGTTTGCAAGAACCGTTCTTACCTACGCAAAACCACAACGTGGTGTAGTGATTGCTTTTTGATCTTCTAAAAGAACCCTCTTCATTGAAATCGATTCAACTAAAGTGAGAGAGACAGACACCCGCTAGCCATCTTTATGCAACGAAGTTACATGTTAGTTGAAGGAACCTGTCTCGCGTAAGTGTACGCGTAATGTCGGTCCGGGCCGCTTCATCTCACAGTACCGCCGAATCAAATATCAACTAGTAACGGCAAGCAATATGTATACACCCACGCCCACAACTCGTTTGTGTTCTACTCGAGATCTCATCTACGCATAGACCTAGCTCATGATGCCACTGTTGGGGAACGTTGCATGGGAAACAAATTTTTTCCTACGCACACATAAGATCTATCCATGGTGATGAGCATCTACGAGAGGGAGAGTGAATCTACATACCCTTGTAGATCGCTAAGCGGAAGCGTTAATAAACGCGGTTGATGTAGTCGAACGTCTTCGCGATCCAAATCGCCGAGCGTCCCGCGATCCAATCACGATCCTTCCGATCTAGTGCCGAACGGACGGCACCTCCGCGTTCAACACACGTACGGCTTGATGACGCCTTCACCTCCTCGATCCAGCGAGCGATGGTGAAGTAGTGGTTGAGTTCCAGCAGCACGACGGCGTGGTGATGGTGGTGAGGAACAATCTCTGCAGGGCTTCGCCAAGCACTACGGAGATTATGACGGAGGAACTAGAGGGCTAGGGTTGCCGGCACACGGCTTGGGAAATCCTGATGTGTCCCGTGTGCTATCCCTGCCCCTCTATTTATATGTTGAGCCTTGGGGTCTAAACTTGGAGTAAAAGCCTCCTCCGGGTCGGTTTTGCCCGCACAAGGTCGGTTTGGCCCGCAGGGAAAGAGTCCAACTCGGATCCCTGCCGAACCGTGCACAGCCGCGCACAAGCGGTAGTACCGCTTCACACAAGCGGTAGTACCGCTTGGGCGGTAGTACCGCTTCACACAAGCGGTAGTACCGCTCGGGCGGTAGTACCGCTTCACCAAGCGGTAGTACCGCTTATGCGGCAGCAAAAACTACTTTTGCACTTTCCAATACCTTGTGGGCTTTATCCCTTTGGCTCATATAAAGTGTTGCTGTACCCGAACACTTCGGTAAACATCCGGAACCCATTCCGGTGAACTCCGGAACCCTTCCAGAGATCAAAACACTATTATCACATATATCAATCTTTACCTCCGGACTATTCCGGAGATCCTCGTCATGTCCGGGATCTTATCCGAGACTCCGAACAACTTTCGGTCACCAACATAATAACTCAATTATACTAATCGTCACCAAACGTTAAGTGTGTAGACCCTGCGGGTTCGAGAACTATGTAGACATGACCGAGACACCTCTACGGCCAATAACCAATAGCGGGACCTGGATGCCCATATTGGCTCCTACATATTCTACGAAGATCTTTATCGGTCGAACCTCTATGTCAAGGATTCAGTTAATCCCGTATGCTGTTCCCTTTGTTCTTCGGTATGTTACTTGCCCGAGATTCGATCGTCGGTATCACTATACCTAGTTCAATCTCGTTACCGGCAAGTCTCTTTACTCGTTCCGTAATACAAGATCCTGTGGCTAACTCTTTAGTCACTTTGCTTGCAAGGCTCAATGTGATGTTGTATTACCGAGTGGGCCCTGAGATACCTCTCCGTCATACGGAGTAACAAATCCCAGTCTTGATCCATGCCAACCCAACAGACACCCTCGGAGATACCTGTAGAGCACCTTTATAGTCACCCAGTTACGTTGCGACGTTTGATACACACAAGGTATTCCTCCGGTGTCAGTGAGTTGCATGATCTCATGGTCAAAGGAACAGATACTTGACATGCAGAAAACAATAGCAATAAACTGACACGATCAAATGCTACGTTTACAGTTTGGGTCTTGTCCATCACATCATTCTCCTAATGATGTGATCCCGTTATCAAATGACATCTCATGTCAATGGCTAGGAAACCTTAACCATCTTTGATCAACGAGCTAGTCAACTAGAGGCTTACTAGGGACACAGTGTTGTCTATGTACCCACACATGTATTTGAGTTTCCAATCAATACAATTATAGCATGGATAATAAACGATTATCATTAACAAGGAAATATAATAATAACCAATTTATTATTGCCTCTAGGGCATATTTCCAACAACGTCACCGCGTTGGATAGTAAAATTTGCTGGGACAACATGATCCGGACATTTGCGGCACCATGCCCTTAATAAGATACTCCCTCCGGTCCTTTCTAGCCCGCATATAAGTTTTTTCCGAAGTCAAAGTATCTCTACTTTGACCAAACTTATAAGAATGCAAAATTCAATTAGTGTGTGCATATTTTCAGGTACTACTGGAATAAGAACGACACATACCTATCAGCCCAATCAGGGTGTATCATCCAGTCAGACTTTGGAGTGCGAGTGACCAACGCAGGGAGCTCATGACCAGCCTCCATATGTTTAGCCCGATGTTTTACATCAATCGTAGGATTGAGCAAAGAATACGGAGCCATTTCTGCACATATTACAAAGTAAAACATAGTCCGCACATATTACAAAGTTAAACATAGTCCGCACACTTCAAATGCTGGGAGCTCTCTCTCCCTCACCCTCTCCCTCCCCGTCGTCCTCGGCTGCCTCGGCCACGTCCACGCCTTCCTACTGACGTTGCAGCCACTGGCGTTGTAGCCGTCGATGTGGACGCACTAGCAGTATCACCACCAACGGTAAGAGTGGGACAATATTTCATCCTGTGGCCATATCCAGCGCATAGCAAACATTGTCTAGTACACCCACCGGCTTCAGATTCGTCCATATCATTACGGATGCGACATACCTTCCTTCTACCTCTACTTGTCTGCATCATATCTGGGTCTGGGATGTATTGCCTGTCATCCGGGTTAACCGTGTTGAAGTTACCCATAACTCTAAATCCAACCATCTCACCGGTCCAAGTATTCTGCACTGACTCTTTTAGATAATATTTAGACACGAAAGAGATCGCGTCCATTTTTAACTGGCCACATGCAGCCAACACATGTGAGCAAGGCAAGTGGAGCAGCTTCGGTTTGTTGCATGTGCACTCACATGTTGACCTGACTCCACTTCCAATTTTCACCTCGTGCGTCTTCAACTCATTTGCAGAACCGAATCTATCGGTAGGTAGGCGCACCTCATACCTCATTTCTTGATTACCAATGGCTGTGACAGTGTGCAACTTTGCTTTTTTGAGCTTCTTCGCCATGTACCGCATAATCTTTTCACAGTAAGGTGTTTCGGGATTCTTCTTCATATGCTTCTCAGATTTCAAGCGCCTATCTCTGAAATACCTCACCGTGCCATGAAAAACACCCTCGACAATTGCTGTTAGTGGCATACCCCTATTCCCTCTGAGGACAAAGTTATAAACCTCAGCAAGGTTGGTTGTCATGGTGCCATACCTCGCTCCATGGGTGTCATGAAGCAAAGACCACTTCACGGGAGGCTCTTTCTCTATCCACTGTGAAAAATTCTTTATTGCCCTCCCCTTCTTTCTCTTCGTACCGGGCGGGTCAAATGCTGGCAAGTCACAAAGCTCCATTGGCTCTAGCTCTGTGTTAGTTGATTGCTTAGCCTGTGCAGCTCTCCTTTCCTTAACCTGTGCCTTCGTGAACTCATCGAGCTTCTTCCACAAAAAATCATACTTCTTTTGTTGGTTTTGTGCGCACAACTTTTTGAACATATTCATGAGGCGCTTATTCTTGAACTGGGAGTAAAAATTAGCCCCAAGATGCCGCATGCACCATCGGCTCTGCATGTCCTGCCATGGTGCTGGTTCGTTCCAACCTGGCGTCTGCAGTGCCCGAATGGCCGCTAGTATACCCGGATGCCTGTCATGAAGGATGCACACATTTGGCCGGTCCTTCACAATTGCAATTTTTAGCTGCCTGAAGAACCATAGCCAACTCTCCAAATTCTCACCCTCCACGAAGGCCATAGCAAGTGGGAGGATCTGATTGTTGCCATCCACACGTATAGCGGTGAGGATCTGACCCCTGTACTTACCAGTGAGAAACGTACCATCCACACATAACACAGGCAGACAATGACTGAAAGCTTCGATGCATATAGCGAAAGAGAAGAACACTCGATGCAGCACCTTATAATCTGGGAATTCGGGCAGCGTAAAGTGCTGGATGTCGACATGTGTGTCAGGATTCCTCACCTGCAATGTGTGCAGGAGACGGACAACATTATCATACGAGTCGATGAACGTCCCAAACCTCTTCTCCATCGCTCTCTGCTTGGCCCTCCAAGCCTTCCCATACGGAATTTCGTAACTATATCTGCTCTTAATTGTATTCTGAATGTGTTTCGCTTCCATATCTTTCTTGTTCACTATCTCACTGAACATGAGTTCTGCAATGAGAGTTGAAGTAAGGTTTGGATGATCCACCAGCGGATATTTCATCACACAATTGTGGGGCACAACCTTCGTCACGACCCAAGTCACGTCCCACTTTGGAACGTGGGCGTGCACCTTCGCGGGACAACTATTCATAGTACATGACAAAGTCAAGTATTTTTTTGTTGATACGTCCGTTTGAAAAATCCTTTGCGTGGACATTGCCCACTCTGTCACGGCTACCTTCAGATTTTTTTTTGTGGCATACATACCCCCTATTTCGACTTTGCTCCGATGATACTCCCAGGAAGATTCATGACCATCGTTCACGGTCATGCCGGTCGAGAGGTTCTGATTCCATGAAGCAGGAATCGGTACCTCCTCGTCGTTCTCTTCACCATCTTCTTCATTTGAGTTCTCGGAATCAAGATCCTCCGCCAATCCATCCTCGTCTTCCTCTTCCATCAGGTTCTGCATTTCCGATCCTTTCTCATCCCCATCAGCCTCGCCACTATCAGGATCTCCTATGTTCTGATTACTCTCCCCTGCATCGTAGTTCCCTCCAACGTGTGACACATAATCCGACTGACCCTCGAGTTCAGTACCACCCATATGTTCTGACCCAGCTACATCCATCTCATCAATCGGCTGACTGACCTGGCCAGGCTCGTAACCACCGCCGCCTTGTACCAGAGGATCCTCCATGGGAATGGGGAGCACTAAGGCAACGGGGTGAGTCCTCCGGCGTTTGCAGGATTCTAACCAGGTCACCCACTTATGTGTCCTATCTATCGGAACCAACTCCCAGAAATTTTTTGTACGGGATTTCGTCCACACTGACTGAATACTGACGGTGTACACATTGGGATCAAGCGAGAAATTTGTTGTCAACCAGTGTTTCAACTGACTAATGTTCACTTTTTCTGGATCGGTCAGTTGCAACTCCACATATGCAAACTTAGTCAGATCAACCCCAGTCTCGTTTGATCGGACATTACCAGGACCATAGTAAACAACAAATTTGACTGATTCAGACATGTCTCCTGCCATAAAAATTCATACCCATCAACCACTAAGTACCACATAATTTTTTATACAATAACCGGAATGTCTGCCACATATACATGACTACCACTAAGCAAACAATCGATCTAATGAACTAAAATTTCAGACATGTCTCCTGCAATTAAATTTCATATTCCCGTCAACCACTACATACCCATAATTTTTTTTACACTAACAGAAATGTCTACCACATATACATGACTACCACAAAGTAAATAACCGATCTAACGAACTAAACAATCGTCATTTATATTATGAACTAAACAATTTTTTTACACTAACAAAAAAGTGAAGCTCATTAAACCTAAAATAAAATGCACTAAACAAAAATGTGAGGTTATACCTTTGACGTGTGCTTCTCCGGCGAGCTCCTGTCCTCCGCGCTAATCCGACCACCGAGCTGGCCACGGCCAACCCGCACAAGCACGGCCACCACAGACGGCTGCCCCTGCCAAGAGCTCCTCCAATGGCCGCCCCTGCCTCACCCCCGCCCCTGCCAAGCTCCACCACGGCCGGGACCAAGCTCCAATGGCTGCCTCCACGGCCGGCCTCCCTCCTCTACCCTCTCCCCCACACGCGGCTCCCGGCTTCCCTCCTCTACCCCATTGCCGGATCGAGTTACTAGCAGCCGGTTTCTAGCTCCATCTACTAAATTTAATGGCTAAATGGCCTGGAATCTGAAGAAATACGCGAAGGAAAGGAAGAACAGAGAGAGAGAGCCGAGAGAAAGGGAGGCAGGAGGAAGAAGCTGGCCTGCGGCCTTATCCCGTAGCGTTTCGTCCGGTGGTAGGACGATTCGTCCAACGGGCGGACGAAACCAACCAGGCTGTCGGTGCGGTGGGCCGTTTCGCAGCCCAGTTCAACGAAACCCAGTTTTCGTCTATGTTTCGTCCAACGGTAGGACGACCGTGTGCTATTTTTGCAATATCTGATTTTTGGATCTTATTTTCCGAATTTGTTCAAAAAAAAGTACTATTTTCAAAAAAAATCCGCAAAACAAAGGAAACTGCTTACATGGACCCTGAGACTTTTTGCGCACTCAACCGATTTGATTATTGTTATCTGCTTGTGTATGCGGGTGTCTATCCACATACCCACAGGCAGCACGCACGAGCTTTGTATTTTCGTAGTGCTTGATCGCGCCTTGGGGCTTATATATAAACAAATTAAATGTTGTACTCTATTTATCCTTTCTTTTGCGCAGCCACTGCGTTTGATTAGCTGCGGCCCGGCCATTCTGAACAAGCAGCTAGCCCATGGATGCATGCGATGCGACATCCAAGAACGTCCCGACGAGCTCAAGCAAATCAATTAAGATGAACAAACGATCAGAGCAGAGAGACCGGCCAGGCCAATAATGTGACTGGCTGAATGAACTGGACACATATCAAGTCTGAAAGAAAAAGACACGGCCTCCCGATGAGCTCAAACAGATGGATTAAGATAACAGACTAACAGTACGATCAGCCTTCACTTGTGGAGAGACCGGCCTGGGCGCCAATGAACTGGACATACTACATAACCTGACGCGCCATGGCCGACCCATCATGTCATGGATGCAGTGCTGCGTCGTACATTTGGGGCACTGCTTCTTCCTCGCTGCCTGCGCTTGCTTGGTGCTAGCTGCATGCACGCATGGCCGCCAGCGCGCGTATCCCTCCCCGAGTCCGAGGGTGCTAGTCCGTCTCGATTTTAAGCTGCATGCTGATCAAATTCGCAGCATGGACACATATGGGTTGGGTTCGGTTTGGATAGAAAGCGAACACCGCGCACGCACCGTACTGTTCCATAGAAACTTGAGAGAGGAAAAGGTTCCTTCTTTTTGTCTAGTCCCCGGCTGCGGCTGGCCTTTTCTTTCTTTCTTCTTGTGGCTGCACCGCGTCCATGTCATGCACCTGCACATGCTAATGGGCATTTCTGGCCGTGATGGATGCTGACACAGGATTCATCGAAATGGCATGGGACTTGCACTCTCTGCACACTCGACTGTTTGGACCGGAGGGAGTACAGCATTCCTGCGCCAAAAAGAAATTATGTGCAAACATTTCATCTTCATCTGGTAAAAACAAACATTGCATCAAGCAAAACGAAACATCATCACTCGCCATCCAAGGCGGTGACGAAAAAGAGAGATGCACCAGCCTGGAATCGAACACGGGTCGGTACCGTGGCAGGGTACTATTCTACCACTAGACCCACTGGTGCTTGCTAAATCAAATTTGTTTAGAAACTACCAATATATGGTTTGTCCGCAATGAAGCAGTGCCGACGAACCACAGGTCGTAGTTTCAGTACACTACCTGACCTTTAAAAGCAAACATGTAGTGCAATCGGCAGATGAAGCACGTGGTAAGTGTCAGAACGAACGATAATAGTAACTAGATAGGAAGTGCGGCTTGCCCGCACCCCACCCGGTCCAGTTATATCCAACCCGGTAGCGCAGACACGTGATGTAAAGATAATGTGACGGTAGACAGATATAAGATAACATTGAGACCACTAATCCAGCATTAGGATTTCTCAAGGACACGTGAGGAACAAAACATTTATTACCAGTAATAATTCAGTTAACTACATCTTTTGAGCATGTCATTTTAAATGTAGCATGCTATACCAAAACAAAGACATAAGAGGATTCTCATGTGCCACTTCTGGAAGAGGTAGACTCACTAACATTATACACTCTGGAGCATTAGGGTAAGTTTTTGATAAGCCACTAATCTGCAAAATATGAGGACTGATGAAGAGTGTCATATCTTGCATCTGCAATCACGGTAAAGAGAACATAATAAAATTTACTATCAGAAAACAAAAATAATTGTTGAGTATTGTTGTGTCAGTTTACACCAAATGCCATTGATGTTTATTTTGCACTAAGGGCACCGTATCATAGCGTATTCTTGCCAAATAAATTATAAATTAATTAAAAAATGTTGCTTCTATTTTGGAGTGTGAAATACATTTGCTTGTTTCCTAACAATCAGTTTTTTTCAAGCAATTATTTCAATCTACCCTAGACTATCGAGATAACTACATTATTTTAGCCTCAAACATCAAGGCTATTGAAACCTGCATCTTAATAACACAGTATTGCTGGTCTACTAAGATTGCTTAGCCAGATGAATCATGAGCTTACCAAGGAATCCATATGTTCAAAACAATATATATCTTTTAGAATTGTGATAGTTCTGCACATGAAACAATTCGTGAAAAAACTAATGATTTTTTCATCAAATTTTTATAACTGAAAGGACACATGAAAGGCATATTTCTTGATAACTTCGACATACAAAACACTTTATATCCACCAAAAGTTCATACAAACACTAATGCTGACCATGTACTCTACACATGACCAAGAATATGAAAATACCAGATATACTTCTTTAAATTGCAGTTGGCGCAATCAGTCGATTCCGCCACACAATCCTATGGAATGGCCTCCCATCACCCTCCCAACATGAAACAATCCACGTAGAGATTAGAGTAAACCATGTTTTATTAAAAGGATAAATTAATTAGCAGTTGATGTAGTCTTGTAACTTGTAAGTAAAGTCTGTAACTCATCATACAATTCACCTACAGAGTGATAGTTTTGGGTTCTAAGAACAATGCAGAAGACATGAACAATGCATTTATTGGTTAATAACTAAAGGTGGCAGAAGACACGAAAAAATAGTACCAAGCCTTCAAATAAATACATTTAAGAAAAGTATGGCTAAAAGTCAATGGACAAATTTAATCTGCTTCCACATGAATGTAACAGTAACTTGTAGTTTGCATGGAGAAGAAAAGAAAGCAGGTCACATGATCTGAAGTAAGAGAACTGAAGATTTCAGCAGTAGCAAGGGCAGTACCAAAACATGTATAATTGTGGGGTATTTTAATCTTGTAATGAGGAAACATGCCTGTAATGAGGAAACATGAGGATTACACTATTCACGTATACGGTATTCTACATATCTGCCTGCAACCTACAGACAGAGGAATGCTTTACTACAAAGAAAACCCTGAAGCTTGCGGCGCCTGGTATACACACAACTAATATGAGAGAAGGTGAAGAATCTGAGGTTACCAAACACATTAGAAGTTCTCTTCTTACAGATCAAGCCTCGGAGCATATGATCTACAGCTTAATGTATTACATAATAACATGTACTCCCTCCGTTCCAAATTAAGTGTCGTTGATTTACTACAAAGTTGTACTAAATCAGTGACACTTAATTTGGAACGAAGGGAGTATGAGTGCTGCGAGCGCATCGACTGCCATGACAATTTAGGAGCTCTCTGCTCCATTTCCTCAACTCGAGCAGTGCCAGTTCTCCGCCTCTGAAAATTGAGCACAGTCGATGCGCTCGCAGCACTATACTCCCTCCGTTCCAAATTAAGTGTTGTTGATTTACTACAACTTGCTCAATTTTCAGAGGCGGAGAACTGGATTGCACGAGTTGAGGAAATGGAGCAGAGAGCTCCTAAATTGTCATGGCCATTGAACACCCTCAAACCTACAGTCCATGTTCCTATTGTCATGGCCATGACATGCAGTCTAGGAAGCTTCTAAATTTATAGTAGTAGTTTGAAGCAAATTCCTCATCTCTTGGGTTGTTCATAGCCAAACAAAAACAAATACAGGGAAGTAAAAGGTTCAGAAAAACATGAAAAACGAATATATGTAACAGAACTGAAATATTGTACCATGTAATCATTTTATAAAAAACAATTGAGCTTGGTACCCAAACCATTAAGTGAATAAAGGGCATAAGTTTCATGGTAACATTTCAAGCTAAAAGATGAGCTATTTTGTAGAAGCAACCACGAGTCGAACGATTCATAGGAAAAAAGAAGACTAATAATAGAAGCTAAGGAAAAACTGATTACCTGTAGATCATCGGCAGTCAGTACGACAACGTCCTTGACGGCACCATCTGGTACGTGTGGGCGGCAGCTTACGCTCTTCCTAGCCAGTACGTCACCAGGTAAGGCAAGCCATGATCTTGTCCGGCTCCAGCGTCGACCTGCAAGCCAAGAAGAATACTCTTTTAAAGAACTCAAAAAACCAATGGTCAGGCAAGATTACCATTTAGAAACCATTGAGAGATTACCCAAAACCCAAAAGTGTTGTTCTGTATAGAACACTAATTAGATCATGTGAATTTGGAGCAAGATCTTGACACCAATAGTCTCAAACTACCAAGCATGGATATATTTCCCCACGAATCACACATAGATATTTATTGATGAGAGATATATTGCATATGCATGTCAGATAACTAAGAGGCAATATAATGTACACACAAGTCACCAGTGACTGCAGCTAAAGCACAGAAAAATATATTACATAGTCTTAGAGTAGGCATTGAAGCATGAATTTTACATAGAGTAATCTTTACTTTAGCCCGCTTGGATTTTCATAGCACCATGTAGGCATAGATAATTTGCACAAACAAAAATGAGATCCGGGGATTAAATTGAAAGAAATGGGAGTGAGAGAGAGAGAGAGAGATCAGCAGGCAGTAAATGAGTAAGAACAGTAGCCCTCTGTTCTAGCCAAATTAGGGAGCTCACTGATGCATGGTGCTGCACTGCTGCTCAAGTAGTTGTCAAGGTGCCTAGTCGATGAAAGCACACCGCCAAGCACATACCATGTTTAGCGCCAAACCTGTGCAACATCAAACAGCTAGAGTGAGGGCTTACAACTAAACTTGCTATCCTTTGTTGGAACTAAATTTCAGAGAGAAAAGAAATTGCTGGGGAAATAACAGAGTACAAAAAGTACATATATATATTAACCAGGGCGCGCCACCCCCCCCGGCGCGCCCTGGTGCCTCGTGGGCCCCCTGTGGCCCTTCTTCACGTGATTCCAACGCTGAAAAATCATATATATTCAGAAACCCCCGAAAGTTAACCTAGATGAGTTTTTACGCCGCCGCAAGCCTCTGTACCTCCACGATCTAATCTAGAGCCCTTTTCCGGCACCCTGCCGGAGGGGGGGAAAGCATCACCGGAGGCCATCTTCATCATCCCGGCGGTCTCCATGACGAGGAGGGAGTGTAGGAGATATGCCCTAGAGGCAATAATAAATGTTATTGTTTATCTTCATGTTCATGATTATGTTTATATTCCGTGCTATAACTGCTATGGTTCTCGAGTCTACAATAACCACGAGGCTCGAAGGAAGACTCATATGCACGTGTAGAATAATAAACGGTAAAATGTATTCCTAGTCTGGCCTCTAAGACTAGCTCAAGTGTTGCATGATGGTTCTGTTTTCCTGATCATGGGCATGACTATGCCGGCAACTTTGAGGGCACAATGTTAGGAGAACACTTGTGTTGAATCGACCCGATTGATGTTATGCTATGAGATTCATTCGTCACAAGTTAATGGTTAATAACACAGAGAAGTTAACGTTTGCATAATTCCTTAGACCATGAGAGTGTCGAGTTTCATCATGATTGCTTCATAAACTTTGGGGTTTGTTAAACGTCATCCGTAAATGGGTGGCTATTACGGCGGCTTACGGGTTCATGGAAAAGTATGTCAAGTAACTTGATAGCTCAAGATTGGGATTTGCTCCTCCGACGATGAAGAGATATCTCTGGGCCCTCTCGGTGTTACGATATCCATCATCGTCTGGCCAGACACAATGTGATTTGATCACGGGGATGCCGGAACACGGAAACGAGAAAAGAGAACAAAACCGACAACGAGGTAACTGGCATAGTGGACAAGTTGTTGATCCACGGGGATGCCGATGTTTCTCACCTCGGGTATTTGTAACATATCGCGAAGCAACAGGAATAGCACACGGCAACTGGAGGTTCACTCGAATATTTATTCATCTGGGTATAGGGGTCAATATGGGTGTCCACGGCTCCGATGTTGATTATTGATCGGAAAGAGTTCCGGTCATGTCTATGCTTCACCGAACCTATAGGGTCACACGCTTAGGGGTCATCTGTCTGCTGAATACTAGACAAGGAGTCTGAGAGAAAATCACCGAAAAAGTTTCGGACGAAACGGAAACGTTCCAGAGAGAACACCGGAATAGTTTTGGTGAAACTGAAAAGTTGTTTCAGGGTATTCCATTAAGTCAAATTGGTTCTGGCACACGCCTGGAAATTCTTGGAGGATGCCAGAAGTGTTCTGGAAACTTCTGGGAATTTTCCGGGATAAAAACCGGAAATGTTCCGGAGCTGCCGAAACCGATTTGGTTGCTTTTCGCTGAAGAAACATTGTTCCAAAATTGTTTCGGAATGCGTTCAAAATTGTTTTAGTAGGCACACAGAAATAATTTGGGATTTAACGGACGCAGAAAAATGTCTTCATGAATAGTGAAAGTGCTTTTTGGATAACTTTATGGAAAGTCACCTTTTGGGATATTTTCCAAAAGGCTTCTAGAAGGCTTGGGGGCTAAGAAACCCCCCTTGCGCCCCCCCCCCCCAAGAGAGTTGGCCGGCCACAATGTGGGCTCCTCCATGGAACCCCACTTGCTCCACTAGTTACCTTTTATGCCCTTGTGGAAGTTTTCCTTCATGGGCATTTTAGGTTTTTTGGAAGTGCCCATCCTACCCCTTGGCTTTCCTATAAATAGAGGTGAGGGGGCTGCCCCAAAACTCATGCTTGCTCTCATACACATGCCATGCTCGTCTGGCTCTCTCTCTCCCTCCCACGAAAAGAGTTTTCGTAGAGCCGAAAGGCTGTCTGGGTTCCGGTGGGAACTAGTTCTGGACGGCGAAGCCCTGCCGGATAGATGACACCGTATGTGTGCAACTCTGTAGAGAGATCGTAGTTTCGGTCTTAGTTCGAGAGTGCCTCCCGAAGGGCTATCCGAGAGACTGTCCGAGTTTCGAGGGTCCTCCCGAAGGGCTGTCCGAGTGACCGTCCGAGTTTCGAGGGTCCTCCCGAAGGGCTGTCCGAGTGACCGTCCGAGTTTCGAGGGTCCTCCCGAAGGGCTGTCCGAGTGACCGTCCGAGTTTCGAAGGTCCTCCCGAAGGGCTGTCCGCGACACCGTCCGAGGGACTGTCCGACCGCCTCCCGGAGGGCTGTCCGAGGGGCAGATGTGGGAGTACATCCTCGCGGTTGGGAGGTTGTAAATCCTAGCTGCGGGGATCTGCACCGCCGATCATCATCGACTCTACTTCCGCTGCGCTACGAGTCGGTAACGAAAAAGATCAAACCTTGTATGCAGTCCCCATAGTGGTCCTGGGCTGGTGCGTAGGTCGGAATTTTTTTGTTTTCTGCTGCGTTGCCCTACAGGGAGTAGTTCACCCTCGGGGCTGAGGGTATGTACTAGTAGCTATGTGTTTGATCTCTCTCTCTCGTGTTCTTGATATGGCACGATCTTGATGTATCGCGAGCTTTGTTGATATAGTTGGATCATATGGTGTTTCTTCCCTCTCTACCTCCTTGTGATGAATTGAATCTTTCCCTTTGAGGTTTCGTTATTGTCGGATTGAATATTTCAGATTTGAGAACACTTGATGTATGTCTTGCATGTGAATACCCATGGTGACAAGGGGGTATTCTATTGATTCACTTGATGTATGTTTTGGCACTCAACTCGCGGATTCCCGATGTGACATTGGGGTAATCTATGCATAGGGGTTGATGCACGTTTTCATTATCTTTTCTCCGATAGAAACTTTGGGGTGCTCCTTAGAGTTCTTTGTGTGGATTGAATATTATGATTATGAAGTTGTTTGATGCATATCGTATAATCAACTCACGGATACTTGTGGTGACATTGGAGTATCTAGGTGACATTAGAGTTGGTTGATGTGTATCATATGGTGTTATTTCAGTACGAACTCTAGGGCTGTTTGTGACACTTATAGGAATAGCTCAATAGATCGATCGGAAAGGATAACTTTGAGGTGGTTCCATACCCTACAAATAATTTCTATCTTATGTTCTCCGCTAATAGGAACTTGGGAGTGATTCTTTATTGCACGTTGAGGGATGGTTATATGATCCAATTATATTAGCATTGTTGAGAGATTGCACTAGTGAAAGTATGAACCCTAGGCCTTGTTTCTAAGCATTGCAATACCGTTTGTGCTCACTTTTGTTACTTGCTACCTTGCTGTTTTTATATTTTCAGATTACAAAAACCTATATCTACTATCCATACTACACTTTTATCACCATCTCTTCGCCGAACTAGTGCACCTATACAATTTACCATTGTATTGGGTGTGTTGGGGACACAAGAGATTTCTTGTATTTGGTTGCAGGGTTGTTTGAGAGATACCATCTTCAACCTACGCCTCCCATGGATTGATAAACCTTAGGTCATCCACTTGAGGGAAAATTGCTACTGTCCTACAAAACTCTGCGCTTGGAGGCCCAACATGACTCTACAAGAATAAGTTGTGTAGTAGACATCAAGCTCTTTTCTGGCGCCGTTGCCGGGGAGGTGAGTGCTTGAAGGTATATCTTTAGATCTTGCAATCGAATCTTTTAGTTTCTTGTTTTATCACTAGTTTGGTTTATAAAAGAAAACTACAAAAAAAATGGAATTGGGGTTGCCTCATATTATTTGTCTTTATCATGTCTTTCTTGAAAATGATGGATCGGAAAATTGTGCTCAATTGATAGAAGAAAAATTCAATAAAATGTTTGGCATAAAATCTTTGAATGATGAGCATGATTGCAATGTTGTTAGTATGCTTTCTTTGAATATCCATGATGCTAATGATATGCAAAGCCACAAGCTTGGGGATGCTATGTTTGATGAAGATGATATTTTTAGTCCCCCAAGTTTTGATGAGAAAATTTATTATGATGAAAGTATGCCTTCTATTTATGATGATTATATTGATAAAAGTGTATTTAGAGAGGTCATGACTTTATTTAATGATGATTCTACTATTTTGAAAGAGGTTTCAATTGATTATGACAACAAAGTTGCTATCTATGATGATTATTGTGATGACATGTATGCTATAAAGAATAATGATAACTATGAAACTTGTCATCATGATTTTAATTTTCAATTGGATTATGCCAATCAAGTATCTCATGATAGTTATTTTGTTGAGTTTGATCCCACTATTATGAATGAGAAGAAAATTGTTTATGTGGAGAGTAACAAAATTTCTATGCTTGTGGATCATGAAAAGAATGCTTTATGTGATAGCTATATTGTTGAATTCATTTATGATGCTACTGAAAATTATTATGAGAGAGGAACATATTCTTTTAGGAGTTGCAATAATATTAAGTTTCCTCTCTATGTGTTGAAAGTTTTGAAGTCATGCTTGTTTTACCTTCCTATGCTAGTTGATTCTTGCTCCCATAAATTGTTTGCTCACAAAATCCCTATGCATAGGAAGTGGGTTAGACTTAAATGTGCTTGTCATATGCTTCATGATGCTCCCATTTTGTTTCAATTCTTCACTTTTTATGTGAGCATCATCAAATCATCATGTCTAGCTAAAAGGCATTAAAGAAAAGCGCTTATTGGGAGACAACCCAATACTTATACCTTCTGTTTTTGTGTGTCCACATGATTAATCTACTGTAGTAATCATGTTTTATATTTTTTTATTTCAATAATGTGCCAAGTAAAGCCTTTGGGATAGTGTGGATGCTTGTTGATTTGATTCTGTGCAAAAACAGAAACTTTTGCGTCCAGTGCTGGAATTTCTATTCTGTACTGGAGCACGAGAAAATTCTGAAATTTTTACAGAGTATTGGGTTACAAATTGTTTACGTTGTCCTAATCTTTCAGAATTTTTGGAGGTACATAAGTATGGTTTTTAAATCGCTTACTACATGATGTTCTGTTTTCGACAGATTCTGTTTTCGGTGCATAGTTTGCTTGTTTTAGTGTTTCCATAGCTTATATTATGAGATATAAATTGTGGAAATGATAGACTACATTAGGAATTATGTGAGAACAATTATGAATCTTTTCTTGACAGTACCTAAGTGGATGATTTATTTTTATCATACTAACCTATCTCACAAGTTCCGTTAAGTTTTGTGTGATTGAAGTTTTCAAGTTTTGGGTGAGATATCGATATGAGGAGAATAAGGAGTGGCAAGACCCTAAGATTGGGGATTACCAAGGCACCCCAAGGTAATATTCAAGGAAGACTCAAGCGTCTAAGCTTGGGGATGCCCCGGAAGGCATCCCCTCTTTCGTCTTCAACACTATCGGTAACCTCACTCGGAGCTATATTTTTATTCGTCACATAATATGAGTTTTGCTTGGAGCATCATTTTATTTTGTTGAGATTTGCTTGATGTTATCAATAATCATGTTTTGTATCTTTTAGTTCAATAAAATGCCAATTATAGCCTTTACCATGCTCAGTTTGCAAGTTCATGTGTTGCTGTTTGAAAACAGAAAGTTTTCTGTTATGTCCAGAATATTATTGAATAGTAAAAACATGATAAAAATCTGAAATTTTTACATAGAAAGAATACATGAGTTCTATGTCACGTGGTAATTTTTCAGAATTTTTGGAGTTAGGGAAGTATGGATTCTTATTCACCCTTTACAGACTGTTCTGTTTTGGCAGATTGCTGTTATAGTTGCATTGTTTGCATATGTTTGCGTGTTTAATGTTTTTATTTGAGGATAGGAGTATTAAATATGCAGATGCATTTAGTATGCAATGTTTAATTATAATTTTTGTGATTTGCTACAGTAGATAATGTTAAGGTTTTGAGTTGATTTATACTAACTTATCTCACGAGTTCTTGTTGAGTTTTGTGTGGATGGAGTTTTTAAGATTTAGGGAAGCCATGATATGAGAGGAATTAAGGAGACACAAGATCTCAAGCTTGGGGATTCCCAAGGCATCCCAAATTAATATTTCTAGAAGTCTCAAGCATCTAAGCTTGGGGATGCCCCGGTAGGCATCCCACCTTTCTTCATCAACAACTATCGGTCAGTTTTGGTTGAGCCTAAGTTTTTGCTTCTTCACATGATATGTGCTATCCTTGGAATGTCATTTTGTTTTCTTGCTGTTTGAATAAAATAATAAGATCTGAAATTTTTAAATAAGAGAGTGTCCTCACATAGCTAACTATTTACTTAACTACTCATTTGATCTTCACTTATATCTTTTTGGAGTAGTTTGTCATTTACTCTTGTGCTTCACTTATATCCTATGAGTAAATTGTGAAAGAATTGAATATCATAAAGTTGAAATTTATATGCTTCATATGCTTGTCCCATGGGGAATAGTGACTTCACATACAAGAAGTATAAGTGGTAAAATTTATTGAAAGTTAACAAACATAGCATCGGTCACTTGAACAATTCATGAAAGAATTTTGAAGGAAGAGAAATTTCACATATAAATATACTATCTTGGACATCTTCTATGATTGTGAGCCCCCATTAATTATTTTCAAGCTTGATCAAGTAGTTGACGTTGGACAAGGAAGACAACGTAATGAGTTATGTTTGTTTATATTCACATAGAAGTTATATTGTCATGGATCCTCTAACATGTGGTGCTTGCTTAGGATCTTTTGCTAGCCAAAAATTCGTACTAAGTAGAGATACTACTTGTGCATCCAAAAACCCTTAAACCCAGTTTCTTGCCATGAGACTCCACTACATCTACCTATGGATTGAATAAGATCCTTCAAGTAAGTTGTCATCGGTGCAAAAAGCGATAAAAATTGCTCCTAAAATATGTATAATCTTTTATTGCAAAGGAAAATAAGCGTTGTACGAACTTGTGATGGTAAAGAAATAAAAGCGACAGACTGCATAATAAAGGTTGCTATCACAAGGGGCAATATAACGTGACGTTCCTTTGCATTAAGGGCTTGTGCATCCAACAACAAAAAGCGCATGACAACCTCTGCTTCCCTCTGCGAAGGGCCTATCTTTTACTTTTATGTATTTAGTTCTATGCAAGAGTCAATATTATTTCTTCTCGTTTCAACCTCAATTATTCTCTAGTTGGCAAGCATCATGTGGTAGGGAAAGATCCAGGCACATATATCCAGTTGAATATAGGTGATCATGAGTTATTATTGTTGACATTATCCCTGAGATAATAAGTTGGGAGGCGAAACATTAAGCCCCTATCTTCCTATGTGTTTGACTGAAACGGTTTGTTCTAAAAATATGCTTTGAGTGTCAGCAATCATGGAAGGCTAAATGATGGTTGAGTATGTGGAATTTGCTAGATCAAAGCTCTTACATAGACCCTTCCTGAAAATAAGATGAATTGCAATTGTTTGATGACTGAGAACATAGTTTGTTAGTTTTTAAAAAAGTTTATGGCCTATACTTTAAACATGTGAATAGTTTGCTACTTGATCATGAGAAGTTTTATGAGATGAGCTACTGATTATGATATATATTGATGCTAGAAGAAGTGATTGAAATTATCATTGATCAAACTTATGCACTATGCTAGCATTCACACTTCATAAATTATTTCTTTTATCATTTACCTACTCGAGGACGAGCAGGAATTAAGCTTGGGGATGTTGATACGTCTCCAACGTATCTATAATTTATGAAGTATTCATGCCATGTTTATTATAGTTTTGTATGATTTTGGTGCACTTTTATATGATTTTCATGGACTAACATATTGACCTAGTGCCCAGTGCCAGTTGTTGTTTTCTGCTTGTTTTTGGTTTTTAAGAAAATCGATATCAAATGAAGTCCAAATGCAGCGAAACTTTTTGACGATTTTTTCTGGAACGTAAGAGACACTAGAAGCTTCGGGAGCTGGCCAAAAGACCCACAGGGGCCCCACGAGGCACCAGGGCGCGCCCTGGTGGCTCGTGGGCCCCCTGTGGCCCTTCTTCGCGTGATTCCAACGCTGGAAAATCATATATATTCATAAACCCCCGAAAGTTAACCTAGATGAGTTTTTACGCCGCCGCAAGCCTCTGTACCTCCACGATCTAATCTACAGCCCTTTTTCGGCACCCTGCCGGAGGGGGGGAAAGCATCACCGGAGGCCATCTTCATCATCCTAGCGGTCTCCATGACGAGGAGGGGGTAGTTCACCCTCGGGGCTGAGGGTATGTACTAGTAGCTATGTGTTTGATCTCTCTCTCTCGTGTTCTTGATATGGCACGATCTTGATGTATCGCGAGCTTTGTTGATATAGTTGGATCATATGGTGTTTCTTCCCTCTCTACCTCCTTGTGATGAATTGAATCTTTCCCTTTGAGGTTTCGTTATTGTCGGATTGAATATTTCAGATTTGAGAACACTTGATGTATGTCTTGCATGTGGATACCCGTGGTGACAAGGGAGTATTCTATTGATTCACTTGATGTATGTTTTGGCACTCAACTCGCGGATTCCCGAGGTGACATTGGGATAATCTATGCATAGGGGTTGATGCACGTTTTCATCATCTTTTTTTCTTCGATAGAAACTTTGGGGTGCTCCTTGGAGTTCTTTGTGTGGATTGAATATTATGATTATGAAGTTGTTTGATGCATATCGTATAATCAACTCACGGATACTTGTGGTGACATTGGAGTATCTAGGTGACATTAGAGTTGGTTGATGTGTATCATATGGTGTTATTTCAGTACGAACTCTAGGGCTGTTTGTGACACTTATAGGAATAGCTCAATAGATCGATCGGAAATGATAACTTTGAGGTGGTTCCGTACCCTACAAACAATTTCTATCTTATGTTCTCCGCTAATAGAAACTTGGGAGTGATTCTTTATTGCACGTTGAGGGATGGTTATATGATCCAATTATATTAGCATTGTTGAGAGATTGCACTAGCGAAAGTATGAACCCTAGGCCTTGTTTCTAAGCATTGCAATACCGTTTGTGCTCACTTTTGTTACTTGCTACCTTTGCTGTTTTTATATTTTCAGATTACAAAAACCTATATCTACTATCCATACTACACTTTTATCACCATCTCTTCGCCAAACTAGTGCACCTATACAATTTATCATTGTATTGGGTGTGTTGGGGACACAAGAGATTTCTTGTATTTGGTTGCAGGGTTGTTTGAGAGATACCATCTTCAACCTACGCCTCCCACAGATTGATAAACCTTAGGTCATCCACTTGAGGGAAAGTTGCTACTGTCCTACAAAAATCTGCGCTTGAAGGCCCAACATGAGTCTACAAAAATAAGTTGCGTCGTAGACATCAAGGCCCATTTCCAGGCCATCGAGTCCCGCATCGTCGTGTTCTTCGCTAACCCCGACACTGCTGGCACCGAGGAATCCAAGTGTCGCCACCGTGGTGGCCATGGCCGCAACTAGTCAGGCTAGTTAGTTTTAGTTACTTAGGATACTTTATTTCTATAGTAACTTGCATTGCGAGTCTATCTATAACTACGAAAACGATGCTTTAGTCAACATTTGGGATAATAGTTTCACCTCGGCTCGGACTTATAACTAAGTATCCATAACTTGTTGCGGTGGAAAATGGGAGCTTACAGTGCCGGATTCTGCCATGGGAGGTGTCGGTTGAGGTAGTCACTGGCTGCATTCCCGTCCCGGCGAACCATCTTGACTGACGACGTAGCACTGCCCATCGGATCTGTGATCGATGGTCCACGGTGGAGGCCTTAGTCGATGGCATGGCTGGACATGATTTGCCACCACATCGCGGGGCGGTTGGGCGGGTGTTCCACCGCGCCGCCGTAGACCGGCGGAAAACACCGCCCAGTTCGTAAGAGCCCTAGTAGACTGTCGTGGATCGGGGAAGGGGAAGAAATGAAGGGGTCATGCCAGAGAACTCGTGTCCGAAGAGAAGAAAAGGCTGGGGCGCGAGGTACTGAATAAGCGCAGGTGGTTTCGCTTGCGGTTTCTAGAGCAAAACCGTGTGCAATTTTTAGAAACTAGAGGCGATTTCCTATAACCAACCGCCTCCAATATTTCCTACAGGCTGTTTCGAATTTCTAACTGCCTCCGATGTTCCGTATAGCAATAATAACCGCCTCCAGTGGGCTATTACAAGCGACATTGTTTTGTTGGGTCACAACCGCCTTCTGAGGCCCGCTTCAAATGCTCGTTTTTCTACTAGTGATAGGCAGCCCTGCATAGAGCCGATGATCGAAGTTGCGCATGGGCCCTGCTGAACACAGTAGAAAAGATCCAATTGTTTTGTAGACGAAAATCTTGTATTTAAGATGGCATCCACACAACATACCTTGGTCAGCTATCTTAAGAAAATTTTAAGGAGACATTGTTACAATCTCCCCTGTGCTAGTGCCTCTGAGATCACCTTAGATGACCTCTAACGAAGTTCTCACCGTGACGACTAGACTATGCCCATGCAGTGCATGCTAAATAGTTGGCCACAAAGCATATCCGATTTGATGACTAAACATGCATGAGAAAGTTGCAAGCCTTGCCATCGACAAAGCCATCGCAATGACTGGAGATCGCCATACACCGAACCACCTTGCACAGGTCCGATTCACCACTACACAGCGAGAAGTTGCACCAAAGAACCTAGCTGACATACCGGATAATCTTGGACTAAGACCATGCGACTACCTAATCCGCTTGTCACCAAAATTGTTGCAACAACAAGTGGTGATGCCAAAGGACCGCTCGTCGCTATCATTGTTGCAACACAACACAAGTGGCAATGCCAAAGGATTGCTTGTCGCTATCATTGTTGCAACACAACACAAGAGGCGAAGGCAAAGGATCGGAGCAACAAACATAGCTATGTAACTGAATATGCATGGTTGCAAAAACTATGAAAATTCAAATGTAAATCTTTAGGGAGACATCATTACCATCACCGACATGCCAGTGCCTCTAACTCCACATTAGATGACCACTAACGAAGTTCTCATCGTAACGACTGGACTACGCCCATGCAGTGCATGATAAACAGTTGGCCACAAGCCATATCCGATTTGACGACTAAACACGCAGGAGAATGTTGCAAGCCTTGCCATTGCCAAAGTCATCGCAACAACTGGAGATCACCATACACCAAACCACCTTGCGCAGGTCTGATTCACCACTAAACGGTGAGAAGTTGTACCGAAGAACCTAGCGGACTTACCGTCGGATAGTCTTGGACTAAGACCATGCGACTACCTTATCCGCTCGTGACCATCATCATAGCAACACAACACAAGTGGCGATGCCAAAGGACCACTCGTCGCCATCATTGTTGCAACGCAAGTGCGATGCCAAACGACCACTCGTGACCATCATTCGTTGCAACACAACACAAGTGGCGATAGCAAAGGATCGTGAATAGCAAACATAACTATGTAACTGAATACACATGATTGCAAAAACTATGGAAAATCAAATGTAAATCTTCAGAATACTCCAAATGCAGACACTAAAGTGATGTTATGCCTACTATGCAAGGTCATCTACAATGCTCCCTCCGTCCCAAAATAAGTGTCTTTATAGGGCGTGCGGGTATTTTTAGGTCTTTGATTTGAATACCTAAATATGTGTTTTTTGTCACTGAAAATATACGATTCCAAACTTCATTTGAATATGATTCCAAACTCCATTTGAACATGATTCGGTTGATATGTTTTTATGTGATATAACATACATTTCGTTAGTCAAATTGACGATCTAACCACAAAGGTGGCCTATAAATCCAGACAGGAGTACAACTTTAGTCCACAAAAGACTGTCTTACACGGTATAGATCAGAACATGTGCATTCAACAGCTAGCAGTGCCAGCTTTACAGACTGACGAGGCTATATTGCCTGAAACAACAAACAGATCTCTAAGGTCAATCGAAGGAAACACTCATAAATCACATAATCCCAGGGAAGTCTAGGGCTTAGACGACACGAAGACCAGGACACGGTGGGGAATCACTGCCAACACTTGCATAGGCACTGCAGGGTGGATAGATGAAACATGAAGAAAGTCGCGGCGATTTGATAGAATGAAATGGAACTAGGTTGAGAGGGTTGGGCTATTTGGGATGAGATAACCCATCTTCTCAGACAGCACATCCATGCCGTCTACGTTAACCGGCTCGTCGTTCTCATCGCTGAGTCCTTTGTTCAGCAGCTCCTCCCAGAAATTATCATGGAACAGCCCCGGGGCTCTATTCTGCTGCGCTTCACAGGTACCGAGACCATAATCCTGTGGCTCTGTTACGCCATTAGCGTCGATACCTGAGCCGTCGAGATCAGATGGAATCCCATCAACAAGGAGTTCCACTGAACCTTCCAGGTCAGGTGGGATCCCGTCAGCAGGGAGTGCCACTGAGCCTTCCAGATCAGGTGGGATCTCGTCAGCAAGGAGTGCCACTGGGCCTTCCAGATCAGGTGGGATCCCGTCAGCAAGGAGATCCACCGGCACCGACCCCTCGGCAAGAAGTTCCACTGACCCATGAGAATCAAACACAGCAGGCGACTCTTGCTCCAGGCTGCTGCTACTAGCGCCCACGTCATAAGCTTCAGGTCCTCTGTCGATGCGGCGCCTCCTTTTCTTCGAGATAGTGTCATGGAGCTCCTTCCTCATCCCATTCTGGGAAATCAGTTGCTTTAAGAACTCAGGGTTCCGCAAGACACGTGCCATGAATGTCGTCATCTGCTGCTGCTTCTCCTCAGTTCCACGTAGCCTATCCTCCATGGCTTTCAGATGCGCCTTCGTGTTCTGCTGTTCCTGCCTTAGCTTCACCACTTCTGCCATCAATAGTTGCTTGTCCCTTTTCAGCCGGTCGATCTCTGCATCATATCCGAAGTGCCCCACCTCAAGGTAAGATCCAAGGGACTGCTGATTTGAAGCAGTATGAGCAGGAGGTTTTCGACGCCTGATGTTCTTCAGAAGGTGCCTCTGTCCCCGTAGGAAACCCTCATTGGCAAACTCCCATCGGTCAGGATCCACCTTTCTGAAGCCCTGAGAAGCCAACAAACAACATACCAGTGAGAAGTTACTTCCAGGAGACTTCTAATGCAAGTTTGGATCAAGATGTATCAAGATGTTAATTCTTTATCAACATGAGATAAACAAGACATAATAGTTACATTTACTTCTTTCCAGATCAACATGAGATAAACAGTACCAAGAGATAGAACTGCAACAGGGTATCCTCTGGTTACCTCTTTAGAACGTGTTTAAGTTCATTTTGCATCATTTCAGTTGTATCTTCACTACATTGTTTCAAAAACTCATCTTTAATCTTCATCCTTTTTTCCTTTGAAGGAAAAAAATGGAAATAGAGTAAAAAATAAAAGAATAAAAGATGTACCGAGAAGGATATTGAACTCATTTTAGAATACAACCTTTTTTCGGTGGCAAAAGTTCAAAAAATGAGAGGAGGAATGCACATTAACAACTAAACATGGAGAGCAGGTAACAGCAGTACTGCACAGGCAAATATGAAGTGGGCCCCATATCAACGTATGCAGGTTTTGTTAGGCAGTGAAGGAAAAATGAGGTGGTGCAAGGTGCAATCTTTTTAACCCTATCCTGGTTCAAACTGCTTTTTGCAAAATTCGTCCAATGTGCAACTAGCTTCACTTTACCTGATGGTAAGTGAATTTGCTCATAAATATAACACTAGCAGGGTACAGAAAAATGAAATAAGAACACACAGAATTAACATTTTGCTCACTAGAATGTTGTTTTCCCTTTTATGTTTCATGTCTAGATACATCCATATCTAGAAAAATCTAAGACAAGAATTTTGGGACGGAGGGAGTACCTTACGAAAGTAATTCACAAGAAACTGCTAAAATACAGCTTTTAATTATATCTGAACGAAGGTTTATTTAACTAGAGTTTGTCACTATGCTGCTTTATTAACTTAAGTTTTTCTGCTTGGGATTTCCTATGCTTTTCTACACAATAATATGTATTCGAATTCACTTTTGGAAGTTAGCTCTGCTTGTTCTAGTGTAATACCAAGATGTTCTTAAGTGGTACTCCCTCCATCCCATAATATAAGATCATAAAGAACGAGAGCTGCTATCCACACTATTCACGAGACTAGTTTTATTTTAGAAACACATCACAAATGCAGACACTCGCATACACACGTACACTAACCCCCATTAACGCACACTCACACACCCTACCCCTATGAGCACCTCCGAGAGACCGAGCCGGCAAATCTTGAGATTGACTAAGTCACCATAGGCGGCTCGTAATAAACCGCCAGGAAGCGTGGAATAAATATAGGAAAATACGAGCACCCATGCCAAGTCTAGGACTTGAATCCGGGTGGGCTGGTTCCACCACAAGAAACCTACCCATCGGAGCTATGATGACCAGTTAATACTCCCTCCATATCACAAATAAGTGAAGTTTAGACACTGACATGGTCTTCAAGATGTAACTTTGACCAGTAATTTATAATGCAATATATGTACAAAACTAAAAAATATATATTCTAGAAAGACTTTCGAGACAAATATATACTCCCTCCGTCTCATAATATAAGATGTTATTACAACCGATATACTCATATATTGGTTGTAATAACATCTTATATTATGGGAACAGAGGGAGTACATATGATTTCTATTTTCATTAAAATGGTATTTGTAGCCAGAGTTCTATTACTTTGACTTAGGGTATGTCTAAAACGTCACTTATTTATGACATGGAGGGAGTAATATACAACAATCTTCAACCTCCAGTTAATTTTATTTTTAAGCACTTCACCAAATTGGCAAATAAGGGAGGCAGGTTGCAAACATAACCATTGCATGGTGAAAGCAGGTACCAGCACAGTGCAACAGCCATATGAATTATGAAGAAAAGTATCTGACAAGTGACATATGACCTAAGATGGCACCAGCACATGCTGAAAAAGAAGTCCAAACAATGTGGCTCACCATGAACATATTCCAACTGCTGTTAATTCGGGAAGAGGGAGCTCTAATATGAAGGAATGAAGTACACACTTGTACAACGCATGCAAGAAAATGTTGCGGTTGATTATCTTACGAAAAATTATCTCAAAAAAATTCGACACTAACAGGGTAAGGATAAATGCATGTGAAACAGAAAGAATAAACTTTCCTCGAGAACTTATTTTCTCTTAATGGTGACATAAGGTTTATCCACCATATCCAGCCCAACAGCCACAGGTAAAGCTTTGTGAATGTGTTGGCTTCTTCTTTATCAGCCAGGGATTCTACATAAATATTGTGTATTTGGATACATACCATTCTTACGCATTTCTGGGATTTAGCTATGCCTGTTTAGTGTAATACCACCAACTTTCTGAAGTACAAAATGTCCTAATCATAAAGAACAAGAGATGATATCTCTACTGTTGAACCAGAATAGTTAACAATATTCTGCAGTTGTAATTGACTCTTTTTCTGTACTTCTCTTCACCAAATTTGGCAACACAATCTCAATGGCTACATTGGACCAATTTTAGGTAACAGTCTCACAGCATTGCATTTGGGAGCTTCAAGAAGATGCAGAAAAAAATAAACAGCTACATTCACAGTCGCATCGAGGCATTACAATTCACAAATCAAATCAGCTGCATTGCAAATCTGCAAGAGGAATCAAGGGAATCAGGCTTGGTAGCTTACATAGGTGTTGAGCTGCCTGACGAAGCTGGAGAAGTTGCTGTGCTTGAAATGCCTCGGCAGCAGCACTGTGGCGAAGGCGTGCGGATCCCACACCACGAAGCTGTTGTTGCCGGCGCTCCACGACACGATGCTGTCGGTGCTCGGGTCATCGACCATGTCGTACGTCTTCGTCAGGAACGGCGGTGGCCCGGCGTCGTGCAGCCCCTCCATCGGCCTTGGCGCCGCTCTGACCCCCGGCGAATCGCCTCTCCCATGGACACCCTCCTCCTCCTCCTTGACCAGACTCGGCACTGGGTCCATACCCCCCAAACCCCAAGAACCCTCCCACACAAGGAACCACACTACTGAGCAAGAAGCTACCCTGTTGCGCAGGGAACGCGCCGGAAGCCCTGGCCCGGCGAGAAGGTGGGTGGGATGGACACGGGGGGAGGAGGGGACAAGATAAGGCGGGGGCAACCGCGCTACGGACACGTCGAAATCATATCACTCCCACCCGCCGAAAGCAGACACCAAAGCAGCTGAAAGATTGCTGGGGACCAGACGGAGACGGAGGCGCGTCGCGAGCTTTGACTGGCAAGGGAAGCGGAGCTGCGGACGGGGCCCTGATGGAGAAGCTTGCGGCGGAGCTCCCGCCGGGATGGGATCGGTCTCTCCTCTCGGCGGCTGGAGTGGCGGCGAGGTAAGGAGGAGCGGTGGGGAGCGGAGCGGAGAGGAGAGAGATTGCTATTTTGGGAATGGAAGAGGGGTTTGGAGGAGGATAAAGGGTGCGGGTGGGGCACGTGTCGGGACCTGGGCTCGACCTGGGCCTCGTATGGGCCGGAGCGACAAGTGTCGGTGTGTCTGGCTCTGCAGCTGTGTGCTCTACTCGGGATGAGCGGCACAGCGGCGGGGAGCGGTTAGGTTATTCTTTTAATGGCGAGAGATAGGCGCCGGTCGGCCGGCCCAAATATGAGCCGGTCGCCGCGCCAGCCGTTTGATTCGTCCAATAATGACCGTTCAAATTGGATCTTCTCTCTTCCCTCAATTTTTTTTTAACCTTCTCTCGCGCGCAGGTCAATCCTCTCCTTTCTCGCGAGTACGAGTTGCGCTCGACGCACAGGCACCCTCCCCATGGCGCCTCCCTCTCTTTCCCAGCCCTCGCGAAATACCTTTGCCTCCATCATCACAGCTCCGGACGCCATGTGCAGCTCCGGCGAGCACCAGCACCGGCCACTCACAGTGCAGCGCCCCCGCCGACCCCCAAGGTTGCCACTCACCATGGCCGCGTCGCCCCCAAGGTTGCAACGCCGCAGTTTTCGTCGTCGCTTGCGCAACACCGCGCCACCCCTACTACACACTAGATCACGCCGCCGCACTTGCAGCACCGTGGTAGCTGTGAAAAAAGGTTGCAGCAAAATTCATCGACAGTCGTATAAAAAATCGTCGACGATGGCAGCAAAAACCGACGACGGTTGCTGCTCGCGGGTCGCAGCTGAGACATGAAATGATTGAAGCTTTTTTTCAATGTCAGTTGCAGCTTTTGTCACCGGCGATTGCAACTTTTCGTCGTCGTCCATGGCTTGTGTCGTCTATGGTTGAAACTTTTTTCTTCGCCAGTTGAAGCTTTTCTCGTCGCAGCTTTCGTCGTTCATGGTTGTAGCATTTGTCACCGGTTGCAGCCTTTGCCGTTCTTGGTTTGTAGCATTTGTTCACCATCGGGCCGTCGTGGGTTTGCAGCTTCTTGTCAAATGGTTTTAGCTCCTCAATGCGCCGGTTGCAGCAAAAATTCAGCATTGTTGTACCCCCGACGTAGGTCGGTTCCAGCAAATTTCCATCATGGTTGTAGCCCCGACGTCGTCCAGTTCCAGCGCACGGTCGCCACGTCTCCAAACTCTGGCTTGCCGGTCGCAGCTCCGGCCATCTCTGATTGCCCCTGCCTGGCTTACCGGTCGCAGCATTCGGTGCTCGCCCCGTCGCGCGCGGCCATGGCGACGTCCCCCAGTCGTCATCCTACAGATGGCCTGTTGAAGCACGCGGTGAGCCCAAAAAAACGATGGTTAGCAGTGGGGCACGCGGCAGTGCTCGAGCTCACCGGGCGGTGGTGCTCGTCGGGGGAGAGAAGTTGACGAGAGGAAGAAGAAAGGGAGGAGGTCGGTCGGGCCATGGAGGGACCTTTTTTTAATCAACGGGAAGAGAGCTTCCTGGCTCCATTATTACTCATAAACCCAGATTTATACGATGCAAGGTGCTTAGGGAAGGTGCTCTGTAAAATAAATCAAGTTTTTCCGAAGCACCGGTGCTTATCTCTATAGTAAGGGTGCCTAAGTAAGCGTCTACCATCTACAAATAAGCACCTGTGCTTAAGAAAACCTAGTTTATTTTTCTAAGCATCTTGCATTGTATAAGGCCTAAAGAAGCCTGGGACAGCTAGTCCAACAACGACTTAAAAGTTCAGGAAAGGAACCAAAGTGCCAAAAGAAAAACCTAAAATGAACGAGTTACAGCGTTACCAAAATGAAAAAAGACCATTAAAGACATGCGGAACAGAGGAACCAGAGCAGCTAAGAAGGAAATTATAGGCCAGGATAGCAAGACAGCAGGCGATCCTAGAGCATCTAAAGTAGATGTTGGGCTCAGTATCCAACCAGCGCTTCGCTTGATCCTCAACGGTGAGGGGTAGGTGTTATCTCTCACCCCCACTCGATCAGGTTTATCTCCTTCAGCAGCTGTTGGATGCGAGCGCAAAAGGCATCCATCCTCTCCAGAGCATGTGTTCCTTGAATAAGAGGCGTCATTTCTTGATTGTTCTTAAAATACGAGACTCTGTTTCAAAGATAACCAAATGGCTCCATTAAAAACTAAGTTGTTCTTGTGCTTCCTCAAAGCCTAGAGAAGAACGGCAATAGTAGTGTTATCTACATCAAGTCTCTTCCCAGCAACCCAAACAGAAGTGACAAAAAGCCATAGATAAACCGACTTGCATACCAAGGAAAGAATTGAGCTCTGTCCTAAACAAGTTGAGCAACAATGCAATAAAAAAATAGATGTTGAACACTTTCATGCTTAGAACAGAAAACACAGTGGAGATGCTTATTCATTTTTTTTGCAAATTATCCTTGCTCATGATATTGTTAAAGAAGTAAGCCAAAGGAATATGTGAATTCTGGGAGGAACCACAAATTTCCAGATAGAAGGTATGAAAACTGGGGGTTACCGTAGTTAATGATTGCATACAGGTGAAAGCGCAGGTTATCTCCCAGAGGGGGGTGAATGGGAGATTTTTAGAAATTCGTCAAACTCTGATGAATTTGATGAAGATCAGAGTGAAGAAATAGAAACGCAAGGGAAACTAAGTCATCACAGAATCAGAGTACATGCGATCAGAATACATAAGAGTGAAGAACATGCAATCATACAATCATACAAGCATGAGGAATATGAACTGAGGAAATAAAAGATAGCATGATCAAATACTTCAGTTCAAATTCGTCAGAGGGTAGATCACAAATTCTTCAACAGCGGAATAAAGTAAGGGAGGGTGAGGAATTTGAAACCAGGTTGGCTCGGTGAAGACAATGAAATTTGGTAGACCAGTTCCAGTTGCTATATCAACTGTACGTCTGGTTGAGGCGGCTGAGTCGCAACTCAGAGAACACTTAGTCCTCACCGTATTCCTCTTGAGCTAAGGTCACTTAGACCTCGTCCAATCACTCATGGTAAGTCTTCAAGGTAGATTTCCAAAACCTTCACAGACTTGTTCACCGGCACGCCACAATTACTCTTGGGTGCTCAGAACATGACGCCTAACCGTCTGGAGGAATGACAATCCTCAAAGGTAACAAGCGTCGGATCACACAGATCAATCTCTTCAGTGATGCTCAGTCACTTAGGCTCTGGTTGGGTTTTCCTCACTTGGGTTCTCTCAAAGTCGTCAGAGGATGGGTTGCTCTCAAATGACAAGTGTCAAGTTCTCTTGGAGCAACCAACCAACAAGTGGTTGTGGGGGCGGCTATTTATAGCCAGGGGGCAACCCGACATGAATTGTCATAAATGCCCTTCACTGATTCGACCGTTGTCAGGATAAGGATCCACTCGACAGCTGGCACGCGGCTCAGCAACGGTCTGAAAATTGAACTCTCAATTTCGTCAGGGCACTCAATTTCCTCACGGTAGGCAGATCGCACTGGCGAACTCCTAACTCATCAGCCTGACCAACTTCGTCAGCGACCAGATGAACTTCGTCACTGTCGCTAGCAAATGCGTCAGCTGTACTGGAGATTTCCAAAGGCTTCACTCGAAGCGGCTTTTGTGTGTATTGGTTTGAGTAAGTTTGAGCATCACTTTGGAAATGTGAAATATGTTTCACCTAGACCCCCTTTAATAGTATGGTTTTTCCTATGACTCAAATAAGAAGAAAATAAACTAGGAAAACCAAAGTCTTCAAGCTTCAAAGTCTTCACATCAATTTCTTCAAAGGCCGTACCAATTTCATCATCAAATTCTTCACTTGAAGAAATCTATTTTTAGGGGTCGTCTTCCATGTGTTAAACCAAATCTTCAGGGACTCTGTCTCCTGTGTATACTCACAAACACATTAGTTCCTCAACCTATTTGTCTTCAATACTCCAAAACCACTAAGGGGGCACTTGATGCACTTACAATCTCCCCCTTTTTGGTGATTGATGACAAAATGGTTAGACTTTCAACGGGAGTAAAAATAATTGAAGTGTAAGTACAGAGTTTGAAGAAATTGATTACAAGATATTGAGGAACTCCCCCTGAAGATGTGCATATGAGGAAATTGCTTTGGATTGCAAATGCACATGGCAGGTTGAAATTGTGGAGATCTCCCCCTATATCTTGGAATTCAATCATGCATGATCATAAGATATTGAGGAATATGAATGCATGATGAAAATTGGCGTCTGACGAAATTATGCATGCATGAGTAGATATATTTAAGATCAGAGCATGCATATAAAACATTGCAAAAGAGTCAGACAACCAACAGTTATTTAAGTTGCAACTCGTCAAAGAGCAAATCAAATGAAGTTCAAGAGTTGTAACTCAGCAAAAACAGCCCATATAACGACCCGCTTGAAGACTAACTCACACTTCTCCCCCTTTGTCATCAAATGACCAAAAGGAGACAAAGGTGAGGACTAACGCCCCTGAAGAAAATCAACGAGGAGAAGTCAAGGGAGTGCCAGCGTTGGGGTCGCGTGATGCAGATGGACCAGCCGCAGTGTCTTCAACCGCTTCATTTGCGTCAGTTTTGCGCGATGAAGACTCTGAACTTGGCATAAGAGGAGGAACTTTAGTATTCTTGAACTTCTTCCTTGGTGGTTCTGCCCAGTCGAAGTTCATTTGGAAATCCATATCCGCAAGTTCTTCATCTATTTTGAGGTGCGAGAGGATGACCCATGATCTGTCAAATATCTCGTGAAGATAATAGCGGTTTTTGCGGACAGAGTTATGCGTCATAGTCATATTGGCTTGAATAGCTGCAAACTGACGCTTAACCCATCGGTGATTCTTGTCAACTTTTTGGTGCAGGCTTATGAGCAACTCACGGTCCGTCAAGACACGTGGTGCTTTAGGTGAAGAAGTTGGTCTTGAAGCTTTAGCTGCAGTGTCCTGGCTAGCAGATTCATCAGCATTCGAGCTAGAAATAGGTTGACGAAATTATCCATCCAAGGGACGAATTCCTTCATCAATAACCGTCTTGCCCTTGCCAGGCACAGTGGACAGAGTGCTCTGAAGAACTTTAACTTCAGGCATATAGCTTAAGTGATTTTGACCATCAGCCTTGTAGTGAATTGCAGACCGGGATCTGATGAATCTCATAATCCATGGAGCATACGGCTTCAAGTCAAACGGAGACTGTGCCACTGTGACCAGAGTCCTCAGGAAGAAATCATGAATGTTGATGGGAGTACCATGAATGATGTGGAACAGCAGATTCTTCATAATTCCCACAACTTCTTCAGTATTGGAGTTGTGACCTTTAATGGGACTGAGGGTTTTGGACAGAATGCGATAGACCGTTCTTGGCACATATAGCAAATCCTTCACTAGGAAGGTTGTCCTTGGAGCTTCTCCTTCTGCCATAGGCTTCATAAGCACTTGCATCAGGTGGTTGGGCAGCTCAGTTTCTTCATATATTCTCTTTGCTTCTTCATGGGGTGGTTCAACTGGGAGAGCATGAAGAAGTTCTTCTATTGGTGCTTTGTAGTGAGTGTCTTCACTCATCTAGTCCAGAGCCCATGTTGCAATGTCGTCAGCATCTCCAGAGAAATGCACTGTGGCATAGAATTGTAGAATGAGTTCTTCATTCCAATCGCAGACGTCAGAGCAGAAGCTGAGTAATCCAGCATCGTGAAGAACTGCCAAAACTGACCGAAAGCACGGTAGTGATTCCATATCCACATGACGAATATGGCGATGCGGGAATACTTTGTTCTTGTCGAATAAGAGTGAAGCATAGAAATTCATCTGAGTTCTTGTCCAGAAATGCAGGCACCTAATCTTGGCTGAGTCATATGGGGACTCACCAATGAAGAAGTTCTTTTCTTCGAAGAATTTGGCATTATCAAACTGAGGCCACCTGAGGACTCTGCCAATCTTTGGCATCACAGGAACTGGTTGGAGGTTGTGCATCTTTTTACGCACATCAAACACTGGTCGTGGGGACCTAGTGGAATCATTCGGATCAGTCACGGCAAGTGATTTGGCAATTTCCTCAGCAGTGGCAGTTGGAACTGTGTCGGTAAGGAATTGAGTCATCGCGCTGAGGGGATGTATTGACGACATCAACCATTGGCTCATCCTGAGCAACTTCATCAGCTTCTGCAGCTGGAATTTCTTCATCAATGGTCTGAAGAGACGGCTGATGTTCTTCAGATCCAGTGTGAATTTCTTCAGTGATAGCGGGTGACTGTGGCACTTGCGTCAGAGGAGTGGTGAGGGGCGAATTTGGATGGAAAGCTTCCCAAAATTCGTCAATGATTGGAGGGGTAGTTGCACCGTCAATATCCACATCATCTTCAGTTTCTTCACTACTTCCAGATGAAGCAGTGGCATTTTCTTCAGTCACCGGAACCTATGAGGGCTTCCGAGACAAGACTTGGTGAAGCGAAGCATCTTCTTCAACTTCTATTTCTTCATCCACTTGCTCTGTGATAGCAGTAGAGTGGGTTTCAGCATCATCTTCATCAGCCCGTGGGATTACATAATCCACCCCATACGGAACAATATGATGATCATCATTTGAACAAGTCGGGGGCGCTGATGAAATAGGTGTAGCATCAATTGGAACGTCTGAAGACAATGGAGTCGTCTTCATTTTCTTCACAGTTGCAGTGATGGTAGGAGGGGCTGAAGCTTTTCTCTTTTTCGCTTCCTTCTCAGCAGCTTTGGTCTTCTTCATTTCTGATGCAGAAGGAAGGGTGATAGTCTTCACCGATGAAGTAGTTGGTGGTGCTGCTGCTGAGGAACTTGATGGTTTAATTACATCAGGAACGACTGATGCAGTCGCCCTGGCTGTTTCTTCAGGAACAACTTCTTCAGTTGCCCTTTCATTTTCTTCAGGCGCAACCTCTGTTGCCCTGTCTTGTATTTGCGGAGATAAAGGCGCAGTCTTACTGGCCTGAGCTATTGGTGGTGGAGCTGAAGAACTTGAGGGTGGCACTATACCAAACTTGGCTGCCTCACGCTGGTTGTGGTCTTCAACAACCTTTTTGGTTGCCGTGATGAATCTGTCACGCACACCACAGCAGTGACTTGACTGCCGCTCAAATTCTTCAGACAGCTGTTGAATCTCAGACTGTAAAGTCACAAGCTACTGAGGAGATATAGAGAGCATGTTCTTCCGCAACTCCTTCTCTTTTTGCAGTTGTTGTTTCCTCACCAGCTTTGCTTGAGCAATTTTGTGCTTCTCATTCAAAATGAAAGCAGATAACACATGACTTGGGCCAGGAGGTACATTCAATTCATCAAGAGGCGTATCTGGCTTGGTGCACCAGATGTCAATGAAGTCCAGGAGCTTCTTGGGGTCCAGCATCATTGGTACAGAAGAATTTTTAGCAATAGCAGCTTGCTCTTGCTTCTTTTTGAGGAACTCTGCGAGCTCATCTTCGTCAGCCAGCCCATGTTTGTCAACCTGAGGCACGACGGCCTTGCTCTTAGGACTTGGCCTAGTTCCACGGCCAGCTGTTACCTTTTTCTTCAGCTTGGGCAGTGAACACGATGGTTGCCCACTAGCTGAGGCACTTGATGCAGCAATTGAGGCTGTTGGAAAGTCCTCGGTGCACTGGCAAGATGCGAGCATGACCGGTGTTGAAGCTTTTGCTGCTACCATTGATGAATTTGAAGCAGGAGGAGGCACTGAAGATTTTGATATCTTAGGTGCTGAAGCCTTTGAAGCTGCCGGCTGGGCCACTGAGGGCTTCGGGACAGACGGCTTTGGCTTGTTGGCAGGCTTCTTTTGCATAGCCTTCTTCGGTGCACTTGCACTTGTAGGAGAACGCAGCAGAAAACAAAAAATTTCCGACCTACGCACCAGCCCAGGACCACTATGGAGACTGCATACAAGGTTTGATCTTTTCGTTACCGACTCGTAGCGCAGCGGAAGAAGAGTCGATGACGATTGGCGGTGCAGATCCCCGTAGCTAGGATTTTACAACCTCCCAACCATGAGGATGTACTCCCTCATCTGCCCCTCGGACAGCCCTCCGGGAGGCGGTCGGACAGTCCCTCAGACCGTGTCACGGACAGCCCTCCGGGAGGACCTTCGAAACTCGGACGGTCACCCGGACAGCCCTTCGGGAGGACCCTCAAAACTCGGACGGTCACTCGGACAGCCCTTCGGGAGGCACTCTCGAACTAAGACCGAAACTACGATCTCTCTACAGAGTTGCACACATACGGTGTCATCTATCCGACAGGGCTTCGCCGTCCAGAACTAGTTCCCACCAGAACCCAGACAGCCTTTCGGCTCTACGAAACTATTTCGCGGGGAGGGAGAGGGAAGGCCAGATCATGCATGGCTTGTGTATGTTGATAAAGAGTGAGTGTGGAGAGCACCTCTCCACCTCTATTTATAGGAAAGCCAAGGGGTAGGGATGCCATTCCAAAAACCCAAAAATGCCCATGTATGGAGTCCTCCACAAGGGCATAAAAGGGAAGTAATGGAGCAAGTGGGGCTCCATGGAGGAGCCCCTCATGTGGCCGGCCAACCCCTCATGGGGGCCCCCCAAGGGGGGTTTCTTAGCCCCCAAGTCCTTCTAGAAGGCTTTTGTAAAAGCCCTAAAAGGTGGCTTCCATAAAGTAACCAAAAAGCACTTTCACTATTCACGGAAACATTTTTCCGCGACCGTTAAATCCGAAAATGTTTTTGTGGGTCTTAGAACAATTCCAGTACCCACTAAAATGATTTTGGACGCGTTCCGAAACAATTCCAGATTAGTGATTTTCATCTGCGAAAAGCAAACAAAGCGGTTCCGGCAGCTCCGGAACATTTCCGGTTTTTTTCTCCGAAAAATCCCAGAAGTTCCCAGAACAATTCTGGCACCCTCCAAGAATTTCCAGGCGTGTGCCGGAACCAATTTGACTTAATGGTATACCCTGAAACAACTTTTCAGTTTTACCGAAACTATTCCGGTGCCCTCTCCGGAACGTTTCCGTTGTCTCCGAAACTTTTTCGATGACTTTCTCTCAGACTCCCTGTCTAGTATTCAGCAGATAGATGACCCTTAAGCGTGTGACCCTATAGGTTCGGTGAAGCATAGACATGACTCGGAACACTTTCCGATCAATGATCAACATCGGAGCCGTGGACACCCATATTGACCCCTATACCCACACGAATGAATATTCGAGTGAACCTCCAGTTGCCATGTGCTATTCCTGTTGCTTCGCGATATGTTACAAATACCCGAGGTGAGAATCATCGGCGTCCCCGTGGATCAACACTTGTCCACAATGCCAGTTACCTCGTTACCGGTTTTGTTCTCTTTTCTCGTTTCCGTGTTCCGGCATCCCTGTGATCAAATCACAATGAGTCTGGCCAGACGATGGTGGATACCGTAACACCGAGAGGGCCCAGAGATATCTCTCCATCGTCGGAGGAGCAAATCCCAATCTTGAGCTATCAAGTTACTTGACATACTTTTCCATGAACCCGTAAGCCGCCGTAATAGCCACCCATTTACGGATGACGTTTAACAAACCCCAAAGTTCATGAAGCAAGCATGAAGAAACTCGATACTCTCATGGTCTAAGGAATCATGCAAACGTCAACTTTCTCTGTGTTATTAACCATTAACTTGTGACGAATGTATCTCATGGCATAACATCAATCGGGTCGATTCAACACAAGTGTTCTCCTAACATTGTGCCCTCAAAGTTGCCAGCATAGTCATGCCCATGATCAGGAAAAAAGAACCATCATGCAACACTTGAGCTAGTCTTAGAGGCCAGACTAGGAATACTTTTTACCGTTTATTATTCCACACGTGCATATGAGTCTTCCTCCGAGCCTCGTGGTTATTGTAGACTCGAGAACCATAACAGTTATAGCATGGAACATAAACATAATTATGAACATGGAGATAAACAATAACATTTATTATTGCCTCTAGGGCATATCTCATACAGACTCCCACTTGCACTAGAGTCAATAATCTAGTAAATGCTAAAACACTTTACACCCATGGCATACCGATGTAAAACATGCTTCGCTTGTGGTATAGTCTGATGTCCAACGGATCTGACAACTTCAGTTCCGTGTGTATCTCTGCATATCCTCGCGTTTTCATGCTTTCACAAAATTCATATTTTGTGTGGACTTGGCTTCGTATATATGTGAATCACTGGTCAAACCTTGATTCCTTAGACTGAGCTATGGAGCAACCATCTTCAATAGTGTTCCATTGACCAAAGCCATCTTGGAACCATACTAAGTTCATGAACGAACTGTACAATTCAACATCTTCTATGTCGCTTTGAAAGCGGCAACATACTTAGCCTTTGTTATAGAATTCGCCACAGTAACCTGTTTGGAACGATTTCCAAACACCGTGTCACCATATTGTGTATTACACAAAACCCTTAACTTAAATCGAAAATCGCATGGAGCATTGATGAAGACTGTATCGATGCAATTACTTACAACGAGCACTTCATAAACTCTGCTTGCGAGAAAATATGTCATCAGTCCTACTTTAGTACTTAATGACAATTTTCACTGTTGTCTCATGATCAGTACTTTGATCACTTTGGTATCTTTACTCGCAACTCCTTGGGAGTACTGGACATATCTGGTTGTTTTACATACCATGGAATACATGATTAATCCAAACACGAAAGTGTGAGGAATCTCCATCATGTATTTTGCTCATCAGTGTTTTGGGACACCGAGTCTTGCAAAAACCCTTTCCATGTGACTTCGGCAAGAATCACTCCTTGGCATTTTAATGCTAAACTATTTTAGCATCTTGTCAATATGTATTTTTGGCTTTAGCCTATTAGGCAATTCTATCTCATAGATAAATATGCCTAATGTCAAGGCTATTTAGCCCAAGCACTTCATCGAAAACCTTTTTCAATGAAGTCCTAATTCGTGTCAAGAAATTTATATTATTTCCAATCAACAATGTGTCAAGCACCCAAGGTTTTAAGAAATATTATTATGCTCCTACTTACGTTCTTGTAACCACAAGCATCTTCGTTATCCATTGATGAAATCAAACTCTTTTGACTATTTCATCAAAAAACGAAGATTCCAACTCCATTTTGCTCTCTTCTGTCCATTGCTGGAACTCTAAAGTTTGCATACTTACTAGCATCCTCTGGATTGACAAAATACCTTGGACTGTATTACATGCAAGTCCTAGGTTGCATTTCCATCACATGGAAATCCTTTTGGCATCCATGTATCACATCTCAAGATTGAAATATGTGTTAATTGCTAGTTTAACCCGATCTGACTTTAAGCATCACTATGGGGAGACAACCTCATCGTAGTCAACTCCTTGAACTTGTTATTGCAACAAGTCGAGCTTTGTGGATAAAACATTTTATCCACATCAGTTTATAGTTCCATTAATGTTCGTTAGACTCTAAGTCTTCCGAAGGGTTTATCAAGATATAATCTTGAATCATTTATGGAAACTATCTCGGATTATATTGGTATTTAGCCAATTCCGGAGTCAGGGCCCATCAACGCTTCCTTGTGTATCGTAGGTATACTGTTGTCTAACAACAATATCTCGTTTGCACACCTGAGAGGTTTGCACGAGTTTTGCTTACGTGGTTCAGCTGCAAGTTCGACTGAAGTCCATACATCTCATGTAGAGGCTTCCGTATCAGTCGCAGTAGGAAACTCTGGAATTACTTCCAAGGTTTCTTTCCTTTGATCTGATGACAAAGATACTGTTATCTCGTCGAGTTGCACTGTTCTCCCACTCACCTTTTTGCAAGAACCATTCTCTTTAAAAGCATACCGTTCTTGGTGGCAAACCTTTTTGCCTCGGTATAGTGGTGGAGGAATTCCCAATTACTTGGGATAACCTACAAAGTAGTACTTGTCTGATTTGGAATAGGTTTGTAAATGTTTTACACAAGCCCCATATTCCAAATGTTAAGAAAAGACAAAGCATGGTTGGGCGTACCATACCATGGCGTCATTTCAACAGACCTGATGGCGCTCTTTTCAGTGTAAAAGCCGCAGTCTCTAAAGCATTACTTTTAAAAGGGATAATGGCAAATTGATTTATGTCATTTTTTATCTTACCATGTCATAAATGGCTTGATTACATCTTCACGGATACTCCACTCACAGTGGTGCTCCGTGAGGTGTAAGTTATGAAACTCTTTTCACAACTCATCAGACATTCGCTAAACTTGTAACTCAAATATTCCTTTCCGCAATCTAATTGTAGAAACATAATTTTCTTGTTACAATAATTTCTACTTCATTTTGAAAACCTTATGGATGATTTCAAAAGATCCAGACTTACGTCTCATCAAGTAAATATCCATATATTTACTTGAGTCATTTCTGACGATAGAAAAATCCACTGCTAGCAACAACATTTATCGGACTACATACATCAAAATGTATGATCACCAATAAGTTCGTTGCTCGTTCCTTATGTCATGTGAACGGTATTTCAGTCACTTCACTTTTCGGAGGAAAGTTGCAAGTGTCAGATGATTCATAATCAAACGACTTCAAAATCCATCATTATGGAATTTCTCCATGCGGGTTTATCCAATGTGACTAAATGCAGTGCCACACATGTGTGGTATTCTCTTAGTCTTGCGACATTTAGCGTCAGTGTTATGGATGTATCATATTACCATCAATATTCATAACATACATCCCATCCATGATGGAAGCATGGCCCTTATGTTATTCATGACACTGAACAACAATTTGTTCTTTTATGAACAACCCTTTTGCAACAAACATTATGCAATGGGCTAGAGTGTGTAAAACTCTAAAATGAATTATGAAAGTAAATACAGAGGTAATGTATTATTATCAATATTCATAACATACATCTCATTCATAATGAAAGTATGGCCCTTAAGTTATTCATAACATCGAACATCAAAAGTTCTCTTATGAACAACCTTCTTGCAAGATACCTTATGCAATGGGCTAGAGTGTGTAAAACTCTAAAATGAATTATGAAAATAAATACAGACGGTAATACATCGATGGAAGGTATAGTAACATTTACTATATTCCCAGCGCGTATCTGAACCTCACTCCGGCCAGTCTTTTAGGCCATAGTAGTTCTTGCATCGAATTGCAACGGAAAGCAATCGAGCGGGTATCTCTGTGATCAACTCACAATACCCAAGAATTAGTGACTAACAATTTAATCACAATTCCCAAGAACTATTTCTTTGACCAGCCTTCTATACATCAATAGCTTGTATGACTTTCATACATGAGCTGGATATTCCAGTCTTCTCTCTTTTTGCCTTTATACTTCTAACAGTTTTACTTCCAATAATTCTCCTACTCTCAGAAGAAGCACCAACTTGAAGAGTGGTGTCAACCCCGGACTTCCTAGGTGTGTAAGTCATACTAACACCCTTCGGACATTTCCTTTCTCTTAAGTTGTTGTTTTATTCACCATCATCATATGACAGGCGTTCTACTGAATCCCTCTGTTATTAGTCAAATGCATAGTAAGCACTTTTACTAATAGTTTGCAAAACAAACATTGCTTTGGATATCAAATATCTTTTAGCCTTTGTTTGTGTCTGAAAATGATTTTCAGTTCCATGAATATCACATAGCTATCCCAAACTTTTGAAGTTCGGGTCTCATGGAAGCAAACATATTGCACTTGACCGTAACGGAATTCTAGCTTTTGGATCGAAGGACGAGAGTCACATTATCCATAGCATTAGCGGGAGAATACCAAAAGCATGCGATAGGACAAAGTCCTTCTCGGCACTTTTGAGGACAATCCTCACATTACGTTACCAACCGTAAAGTTTTAACCAGATATTTAACAGCTTATTCAATTTTAACAGGGAAGGTGGAAACGCGAGCCATTATTCTACAACTATTATGCAAATTTCACTTAGACAAAGTTCATAATTAATTGTACAGAGAATTAAACAAGTTAATTCTACAGTGCGCTCCCACTCAAATCAATATCTCTCAAAATTGATTATCAGTGATACAAGACCCGCATTTCAATTCAACGCCATTGATGTGGACATCACTGATGACGAGAATTTCAATCGGTAGGCCAACTTGCCGATCACATCTCTATGTGATTCTTGTTCATCTTTCGATGGGCGTGTTCCGAGCTCAGGACTCTCCTGCCTGAACGTCAAAGACAACCAAGAGATTTTGCTGCGAGGTCTGACCTCACCCGCCTCATTCCTCTCGATTCGTTCGTACCCATGTGGACATGGCGCACCCCGAAAAGATACGAATTTCAGACGGTGCTACACTTGGGTGAACACTAACTACTTTGATATTTTAAGTGAGAGATCACCCTAATAAAAAGCGACTACCGCGCAATCAAGAAGGGTGCATCATAAGGGATAAACATCTCATGCAATTCATAATAGCATGATATGGTATAGCCCTTTCTGACGGAGAAGTCTTGTATTTCTTCGTCTTCGGCATTCGCGTCGGTGTTCACCTTTGCAAAGATTGCCACCACCTTGTCGATGCACCAGATAATATTGCTATCTCTATAGCTAATAAAATAAGTGCATTACTTAAGGTTGACACGCAGGTCATTAAAGTGACAATCATATGGCTCCAGGCATCATGCTGAATCATGACACGCAGGTCATGTTAATTTACATTATATAGTCATCTCATACATAATCAAATTAATATGAGAACTGCTATACCACATCACATGCACATCTTATGTCATCCTGCAAAATCAAGTTAGACGCCTCTAATCGGTTCATGCAAAATTTGTTTTATGTGGCTCCTAAGGTTTCAAAACAAACCGAAGCTACCAACGTTCATCATCAAGTATGATTATTCAAGTCGCTAGATTAACTTTGCGGGGTGTATGAAACACGAGATAATAAAATCTCGAGCCCCATACTGAACTTCGTCATACGCATGACCCCCGTGCAGATCATATCTGCATTCTCCTTTTGTCTACGAAATTTCATCTTTCTCTCTAACTATGGTGGAATTCAATGAACTGTTAGCACTTCGTTGACCAATCAGGATCGCGGATTGCCAGAACTTTGAAATTCCACCATGCTGTTATCAAGATCAAAAATATGCAAATCCCAGGGAAGCAACAAGAACATCAGGTAACAGATTTCATCTGCTACCCGCACAAATAATTATCAGCAGTAGAACTCATCTACTACAAATTATATTGTGCAACACCCATACATCTCTATGTATTCTAGATCGTAACCTGCATCTACGCATAGCACGGCTCTGATACCACTGTAGGAGAACGCAGCAGAAAACAAAAAATTTCCGACCTACGCACCAGCCTAGGACCACTATGGAGACTGCATACAAGGTTTGATCTTTTCGTTACCGACTCGTGGCGCAGCGGAAGAAGAGTCGATGACGATCGGTGGTGCAGATCCCCGCAGCTAGGATTTTACAACCTCCCAACCGCGAGGATGTACTCCCTCATCTGCCCCTCGGATAGCCCTCCAGGAGGCGGTCGGACAGTCCCTCGGACGGTGTCACGGACAGCCCTCCGGGAGGACCTTCGAAACTCGGACGGTCACCCGGACAGCCCTTCGGGAGGACCCTCGAAACTCGGACGGTCACTCGGACAGCCCTTCGGGAGGCACTCTCGAACTAAGACCGAAACTACGATCTCTCTACAGAGTTGCACACATACGGTGTCATCTATCCGGCAGGGCTTCGCTGTCCAGAACTAGTTCCCCTGGAACCCAGACAGCCTTTCGGCTCTACGAAACTATTTCGCGGGGAGGGAGAGAGAAGGCCAGATCATGTATGGCTTGTGTATGTTGATAAAGAGTGAGTGTGGAGAGCACCTCTCCACCTCTATTTATAGGAAAGCCAAGGGGTAGGGATACCATTCCAAAAACCCAAAAATGCCCATGTATGGAGTCCTCCACAAGGGCATAAAAGGGAAGTAATGGAGCAAGTGGGGCTCCATGGAGGAGCCCCTCATGTGGCCGGCCAACCCCTCATGGGGACCCCCCAAGGGGGGTTTCTAAGCCCCCAAGTCCTTCTAGAAGCCTTTTGTAAAAGCCCTAAAAGGTGGCTTTCCATAAAGTAACCAAAAAGCACTTTCACTATTCACGGAAACATTTTTCCGCGACCATTAAATCCGAAAATATTTTTGTGGGTCTTAGAACAATTCCAGTACCCACTAAAATGATTTTGGACGCGTTCCGAAACAATTCCAGATTAGTGATTTTCATCTGCGAAAAGCAAACAAAGCGGTTCCGGCAGCTCCGGAACATTTCCGGTTTTTTTCTCCGAAAAATCCCAGAAGTTCCCAGAAAAATTCTGGCACCCTCCAAGAATATCCAGGCGTGTGCCGGAACCAATTTGACTTAATGGTATACCCTGAAACAACTTTTCAGTTTTACCGAAACTATTCCGGTGCTCTCTCCGGAACGTTTCCGTTGTCTCCGAAACTTTTCCGGTGACTTTCTCTCAGACTCCCTGTCTAGTATTCAACAGATAGATGACCCTTAAGCGTGTGACCCTATAGGTTCAGTGAAGTATAGACATGACCCGGAACACTTTCCGATCAATGATCAACATCGGAGCCATGGACACCCATATTGACCTCTATACCCACACGAATGAATATTCGAGTGAACCTCCAGTTGCCGTGTGCTATTCCTGTTGCTTCGCGATATGTTACAAATACCTGAGGTGAGAATCATCGGCATCCCCGTGGATCAACACTTGTCCACAATGCCAGTTACCTCATTACCGGTTTTGTTCTCTTTTCTCGTTTCCGTGTTCCGGCATCCCTGTGATCAAATCACAATGAGTCTGGCCAGATGATGGTGGATACCGTAACACCGAGAGGGCCCAGAGATATCTCTCCATCGTCGGAGGAGCAAATCCCAATCTTGAGCTATCAAGTTACTTGACATACTTTTCCATGAACCCGTAAGCCGCCGTAATAGCCACCCATTTACGGATGACGTTTAACAAACCCCAAAGTTCATGAAGCAAGCATGAAGAAACTCGATACTCTCATGGTCTAAGGAATCAGGCAAACGTTAACTTTCTCTGTGTTATTAACCATTAACTTGTGACGAATGTATCTCATGGCATAACATCAATCGGGTCGATTCAACACAAGTGTTCTCCTAACATTGTGCCCTCAAAGTTGCCAGCATAGTCATGCCCATGATCAGGAAAACAGAACCATCATGCAACACTTGAGCTAGTCTTATTGGCCAGACTAGGAATACTTTTTACTGTTTATTACTCCACACGTGCATATGAGTCTTCCTCCGAGCCTCGTGGTTATTGTAGACTCGAGAACCATAGCAGTTATAGCATGGAACATAAACATAATTATGAACATGGAGATAAACAATAACATTTATTATTGCCTCTAGGGCATATCTCATACAGCACTGCCACTAGCATCCGCTTCAGCTGAGGCCATTGCGGCCTTGTTGAATTCTTCAACAGCCTTTTTGGCCTGTTTCTGCAACTTAGCTTGTTGCTTTGCCCATTCTTTGGGGAATTCTTCACCCCTTCTGATGCTTGTAGGATGCGCATCTTGACCTTCAGCAAGCGGTGGCCTGTTGCACGGAGGCTTCACAGCAAAATCCTTCATGTATTTAGAAGTGACAAAATTGTAATCTCTCCACTGATAGGTCCAGCATCTCTTTATCTTTTGCATGCGCATTTTGCGCTGCTCCTTGGTTTCTTTTCCATGAGTCTCTTCATCCGGAGTGCAATATCCTGCATACAGATCGTCAGGAATCTCAAAAGCTGTATGTTCCTCTTTCCTCTTGCCTCCCTTCTGAGGCCTTTTGCCATCAGCCATTTTCTTCAGCTGAGGTTTTTGAACTCGTGAGGACTCTGAAGATGTTTGAAGGTTTTCCTCAAGCAATGCTGCAAATGAATTAATTTGATGAGAACCTAGTGATTGGTCGGCAGACATTGTACCTATGAATAGAGTATAGTTGAGAGGAAATAGGGAAGAGTCACGTGCGTTCTCAGAGATTTTTCAAAATAAACCAGGTGAAGAAATTGACCCTTATCGTCTTGACGCATTTCACTAAGTGTTCTTGACATATGTTCCAGAGTTGTACAGATTGAAGCAATTGCACAATTGAGGAATCTAGTTGTTAAGTATAACTTAGATGAAAATACTCAAGACTGGCCAGAAGGAAGTGCTGAAGAATTGGAAGAGTGGTAAAAACAACACTTGAAGATTTTGTGGCAGTAAAAAGATCAAACTTGGGCTGTAAAAATAAATTTTAATTACCCCAAGGATGAACTCGATGAACTGGACGACGAGTCGAAGGAAATCGTCAGTTCAGATTTTCCGTGCCCTAACTTGGCGACGAAAGACGTCTACGGCAGCGGCGGAGGTGAAGAAATTTGTGGCCGACGCGAGTACGACGGCAAAGAAGTCGAGCCAGTGAAGCTCTTCCTGTCCGGTGACGGTGAGTTCCAGCGGCGGCGCTAGGGTTTTGAGAGCGACAGGGGCGCGAGAGTGAAATGAGTTAGGGTTGACGAGGTCAAGCCTTTATATAGGCACGGTAAAAACTGAGAGGTCCGAAGATTTTGGCGGATAAGCCCCTGGTGTTTCGCATCTGGGTGACACGTGTCACACATGCATTTTCACCCTTATCCACGCGTGTGAAGCGCGGGATGAAGTTACTGTGGCAACCACCAAAAAATTGATTAGAATATTTTCAAAATGTGTTCGCAATTTCTTCAGCTGTCAAGGACACAGTGAAGACTTTGAACAGTGTCAAGTAGAACGCACATGAAGAATTTGAGAACAGAGTGGTTTGAGTTTAGCACAGAGGGGAGCGGGTCCGATCACATCCACATAGATGACGAAAAACACTGTTTGAAGAAATAGCTATATGTGGATGCTGTTGCGGACATGAAAAACTCAAATATATATATATATATATATATATATATATATATATATATATATATATATATATAAAATAAGCAGTGAAGAATAACCTCAAATGACAAATTTGAAAAGTTTAACGAAATTGCAAATGATGAAAAACTCAAATTTGAAGAATGTCATAAAGAGGTGGTGGCGTTACCCACCGTATAAGAACTATGATGATTTCAGACACCGCGTACAATTATCATAGGGTTCTGAGAATCAAGTTCTTCATTAATTTCTTCACACTTAGAGGGTTAGTCTTCATTGATTGAAGAAAAATGTTACTTCGTGTGTTGTGCATCAAAGTCATCAAGAATGCATAAGCGTTAGGATGTGTGTCCTTTTCAAAGGACATTCGAAGATTCTAAGATGTTTAGCTCACACCGCAACATGCAAAACCTTCTCTCATCCAAGGGCTTAGTGAAGATATCTGCAAGCTGGTCTTCAGTCTTCACGTGGTCGATGACGATGTCTCCCTTCAGCACATGATCATGAAGAAAATGGTGATGAATCTCAATATGCTTCGTCCTTGAGTGTTGCACTGGGTTGTGGGCGATCTTGATGGCGCTCTCATTGTCGCAGTAGAGTGGCACTTTCTTCACGTTGACGCCATAGTCCTTGAGGGTTTGCTTCATCTATAGTAATTGAGAGCAGCAGGCGCCAGCAGCAATGTACTCAGCCTCAGCAGTGAAAGGTGAAACACAGTTCTGCTTCTTCGAGGACCAACATACAAGAGATCGTCCGAGGAAATGGCATGTGCCTGATGTTGACTTGCGATCCACTCGATCACCAGCATAATCAGAATCGGAATATCCAGCAAGATCAAGTGATGAGCCCTTGGGATACCATAATCCAAGCGTTGGACTGTGAGCTAAATATCGAAGAATTCGTTTCACAGCCTGGTGGTGTGATTCCTTCGGTGATGCTTGAAAGCGGGCACACATGCAAACGCTAAGCATAATATCTGGCCTAGATGCACACAGGTAAAGCAGCGAACCAATGATGGAGCGATATACCTTCTGATCGAAATCTTTACCATTTTTGTCAGTGTTGAGTTGGCCATTTGTTGGCATTGGTATCTTGAGGCCTTTGTAATCTTACATTCCGAATTTCTTCAGGCAGTCTTTGAGATATTTTTCCTGAGATATGAAGATGCCATTGGGTTGTTGACGAATTTGAAGCCCAAGGAAGAATTTCAACTCCCCCATCATAGACATCTGATATTCTTCTTGCATCATATGAGCAAATTCGTCACTGTATTTATTGTTAGTGCAACCAAAGATAATATCATCAACATATATTTGGCATATGAACAGTTCATCATCATAAGATTTTGTGAAAAGAGTAGGGTCAAGTGAACCGGGCTTGAACCCCTTTTTCTTCAGGAATTCCTTCAGTGTATCATACCAAGCCCTCGGGGCTTGCTTGAGGCCATAGAGAGCCTTGTTGAGTCTGAAGACTTTGTCAGGATGCTTTGGGTCCTCAAAGCCTGGTGGTTGAGCAACATATACTTCTTCCTCAAGCTTACCATTGAGGAATGCACTTTTCACATCCATTTGATATAAGACGATATCATGATGGTTAGCATATGCAAGCAATATACGAATGGCTTCAAGCCTAGCAACAGGTGCAAATGTTTCATCGAAATCAATACCCTTAACCTGTGTGTAGCCTTGAGCTACAAGACGGGCCTTATTCCTCACCACTTGGCCATTTTCGTCTTGTTTGTTGCGGTAGATCCACTTAGTGCCGATGACATTGTGCTTGCGTGGATCAGGACGCTTAACAAGCTCCCACACATTGTTGAGCTCAAACTGACGCAATTCATCTTGCATTGCTTGAATCAATTCTGGTTCCAGAAAGGCTTCATCAACTTTGGAGGGCTCTGAAATAGACACAAACGTGTAATGCCCACAGAAGTTAGCTAAATGTGAAGCTCTTGAGCGAGTGAGGGGACCAGGTGCATTGATGTTGTCGAGGATCTTCTCAATCTGCACTTCATTCGCCACTCGTGGATGTGCTGGACGAGGGCCTTGTTGTTGTTGTTGCCGTGCAGAATCCTCAGCATCATTTTCGTCAGAATGTTCATTTTCTTCACGACGAGGAACAACCACTTCTTCATCAGGAGCTATTTCTTCACTGGGCACAATTTCACCAGTGCCCATCAGCTTGATAGATTCCTCAGGAGGCATTTCATCTAGCACAGGAGGAAGGTGCTCTCTTTGCGAGCCGTTAGTTTCATCGAACCGCACATCTACAGTTTCAACAACCTTGTGGTGGAAGGAGTTGAAGACTATGTAGGTGTGCGAGTTCTTTCCGTAACCAAGCATAAAACCTTCATGTGCTTTCGGTGCAAATTTAGAACTGTGATGAGGATCTCTAATCCAACATTTAGCACCGAAGACTCTGAAATAGCTCACATTGGGTTTCTTGTCGGTGAGGAGCTCATATGAGGTCTTCTTGAGGAATTTGTGAAGATATACCCGGTTGATGATGTGGCATGCAGTGTCAATTGCTTCAGGCCAGAAATGACATGGTGTCTTGTATTCATCAAGCATAGTATGCGCCATCTCGATGAGGGTCATGTTCTTGCGCTCCACGACTCCATTCTGCTGAGGAGTGTAGGGAGCAGAGAGCTCATGAGTGATACCAAGTTCATCAACATAGTCGTCGAGGCCAGTGTTCTTGAACTCGGTGCCATTGTCACTCCTGATGTGCTTGATCTTGAGACCATAATTCGTCATGGCCCGATTGGAGAATCGTCTGAAGACATTCTGAATTTCAGTCTTGTAGGTAATGATGTGCACCCAGGTGTAGCGAGAGTAGTCATCAACAATGACGAATCCATAGAGAGATGCTGCATTGGTTAGTGTGGCACAATGTGTAGGACCAAACAAATCCATGTGAAGTAATTTAAAAGGACGAGTAGTGGCACGATTGTCTTCGCCTGGTGCTTGGCTCTGGTCATCTTTCCAGACTCACAAGCACCACAGAGGTGATCCTTGACGAATTTGACACCCTCGACGCCAATGATATGCTTCTTCTTGACGAGAGTGCTCAAATTCCTCATTCCAGCATGTCCAAGTCGTCGATGCCATAGCCAGCATTCCAAAGCTTTTGCCATTAGACATGTTGGAGGCTGAGGACCTGTAGAGAAATCTACAATGTACAAGTCACCTTTCCTAAAGCCTTCGAAGACTTTGGATTTGTCAGATTCCAACAGCACAATGCATTTATATTTGTCAAAGATGACAATCATATCAAGATCACAAAGCATTGAGACAGACATGAGGTTGTATCCAAGGGACTCGACAAGCATCACCTTTTCCATGTGTCGATCCTTTGAGATGGCAACCTTACCTTGACCCAATACCTTGCTTTTTCCTTTGTCAGCGTATGTGATATGCTTCAGATGAGACGGAGTAAGGGGAGCATCAGTGAGGAGATTCCTATCTCCAGTCATATGATTCGTGCAGCCACTGTCCAAGACCCATTCACTGGCTGAAGGTGTTTCATCCTGTAGAAGCATTAGTCTGACTTACAAGTTCATATACTTCAAAGTGAAGAATATGATAATGATCAATTTCGTCAGACAATTTCATCAATGAATAATATCTAGCAGCATAAGGGATGTGTGAAATGAAGCATTCATTCCAGCATGATTAGCCAGCATCCCAACAGGCATTATGTCAGGTCTTCAGCAAATTCATCAGACATTTAGTTGTCTGAAGACCCGTGTGACGCCCCTGCTCGACCGTGCACTAATCATACACGCAAACGTGCACGCTCGAGATCAGAGACTCACGGGAAGATATCACAACACAACTCTAAACTCAAATTTAAACATAAATCTTCATATTAGAAACCAGGGGTCACGAGGACCCAAATACATAAGTCATACACACAAGTAATATCTGGGTACAGACATAGTTAGTCAAGTTTGCCTTAAGAAGGCTAGCACAAACAGCGACACTGATCGAAAAGGCGAAGGCCTCCTGCCTAGGGCCTCCGAACTACTCCTGGTCGGCGGGCTCAACGTAGTAGTAGGTACCTCTGGGGACCTCCTGCTCCTGGGCTCCGTCGTCTGATCGCAGCAACCGGGTATGGGGAAAAGAGATAGCAAAGCAACCGTGAGTACTCATCCAAAGTACTCGGAAGACTGACATCAGAACTATGCTAAGTATGCATCGGTATCAAAGGAATGGGGCTATATCTTTGGACTAAACTACAGAAATGCCAGAACAGAGGGGGGAAAAAGCCTAGCCTATCGAAGACTAGCATCTTGAAGCAATCTTGCAGCATCAGAAGAGAATAGAGTATAGTAACATATAATAGCAGTTATATTTTAGTAATGCCCTGAGATCCTTCCTCGACTACCCTGCGAGAAAGTGATCACGAGAGCAGTAGTAACAGTTTATCATTGAAACAGTATCCATTTGTAGTTGTAGCAGATCAGGATACAACTCCGAGCGTCCTGTTACCGTGGACACGGCTATTCGAATAGATAACTTCCCTGCAGGGGTGCACTACTGTTACCCAACACGCTCGATCACATCTGGCCGGACACACTTGCTGGGTAATGCCCGGCCTCGGGTAATCGACACGACGCAGTCCTACCTAGGCTCAGCAGAGAGGTCAACACGCCGGTCTAAATCCTAAGTGCGAAGGGGTCTTGGGCCATCGCCCTTTGCACTCCTGCACGTTACGTGGCTGGTCGGCGCCCAGGCGTGACACTGTATACACAAGTGACGTAACCAGCCCACCCCAACGATCAGCCCGCATCTCTGAGCTGTGACATCTGAAGAGCTTTCGGCTGATACATACGACGTAGAGCGCCCCACTAAACCATTATCCCACGTGGTGGTAGTGCGTATATGGCCAGCGGCCAACTCAGATCAAATACCCAAATCCGTTAGGCGTGTTTAGTAACTCGCAGAGACGAATAGGATCCATGTCGCTCCGACTTGATAACACACGGACCCGACCAGGGACCAGGCCCACCTCTCTCCTAGGTGGTCTCCGCCTGCCCTGTCGTTCTACCATAATATCACTCGCGGGTGCTCTTGGAGCCGACCCGTCTTTAATATTATTCTCTCACGGGCACTCTTGGAGCCGGCCCGACTTTAACAGTTTGAAGTATTGCAATATGTAAACATTTCCGTGATCATCACCCAGAGTGATCACGGCCCGATAACAAGCATGGCATACGGACAAGGGTGAAGGGCCACAGATGGACCAACAGCATAACTAACTAAGCATCATGGGACAGCAGGTAGGTATCAACAGTAGGCGACGAAATCAGGCTATGCGGGCGATATCTGATGATCAAGGGGGTTTTGCTTGCCTGGAAGCTCGGCTGAAGGGGTCTGGTCGTCGACAACGTAGTCGTACTTTGTAGTGTCGTCGGCAGTCTCGGGGTCTATCGGGAGGGAAGGAGGGGGGAAAAACAATAAATACATGGCAAACAATGCAACAGGGATGCATGACATGCCTAAATGATATGCAGGGGTGATATAATGCACCTCTAATTATTTTAGATGATTTAGGATTTATCTGGAATTATTTTATCAATGTCATGCACTATTCATTTATCAGAAACAGGCAAAAAGTTCCTTGTTCAGTATGTTAGAGGGGTGTGGCAGGTATATGGGTAGGATATTCGGTTTCGTCATATTTTTCTGATTGTTTTTCATATATAAATTATTTTCATCCGAGTTACGGTTTATTTTATATGATTTTTCAAAGTTCTAAACATTTTCTGAATTTTCTGGATTTATTTAATTCGAATTATCCGAAACAGTGATAGGTGACGTCAGCAGAACGTCATGATGACGTCAGCAGTCAACCCAGCCGGTTGACTGGTCAATCTGACCAGTGGGTCCCACCAGTCAGTGACACAGTAGCTAATTAGGGATTAGATAAACTAATTAAAGATTAATTAGGGGTGGGGCCTACTGTTAGTGTCAGACTAGTTAATTAATTAACTTAATTAGGATTAATAGATTAATTAGCTTTTTATTTATTTTTAAAAATGTTTAAATTAGCGGGGCCCGCATGTCAGCGACACGGGGCCGCCGAGTCAGCGGGTTGACCGGGTCAACCGGCCAACGGGACCCACTGGGCCCACCGGTCAGTGGCCCAGGGCGTCCACGTGGCGGCCACGTCGGCCGGCCGGCGTTTAAATGACGGCAACCGTGTTTTTGCGGCGGTGGCGCACGGGGGTGGTCAGGAATCGGCTACAAAGGGTCCCCGGACCCGTGCGACGGCGCGTTCGAACGCCCGCAGCGTCGCGCGTCGAATGGCAGTGGTGGCTGGCCGTGGGGTGGCCGGAATCGAGCACGGCGACGACGGTGGGCGGCGGCGGCTACGGGTGGTGCTCGGATTCGGCGACGCAGCGCGTTTGCGGGCGAAGCAACGGGCCAGGGGGGTCTACAAGCGCGCGCGAGCACAACGGGCACGGGCGCGTGACCAAAAGGTCACCGGAATGACGCCGGCGACGAGCTCCGCGGCGGAGAGCTCGGGCGCGATGGGGGCGGCAGCTACGGCTAGCAAACGGCGGCGAGCGGGGAGGGGGAGGAATGCGGGGCTCACAGCGGTCCCGTAGATGTGCTAAAGTGGGCTCGGGGAGGCTGGACGGCGGCGAATCAACGGCGGCGACTCGGGTGCCCGTAGGTTGAAGACGACGACAACGGTGATGTTGTGGCGGCTCCGAGGTCCAACGAGTCGGCGTAGCCGACGTAGACGAGGACGGAGAAGACGATAGACATGTCGCGGCGACGATAGGGGCTCGGTGGCCGCGAGCTCAACGGAGAGCGCCCATGGCGGCGCTCGGGCGAGGTGAGAGAGAGCGAGGGAGGGGAAATGAGGGTGCTAGGGTTTGTCCCCGTGGGCGAGGCGGGTCTTAAGCGAGCAGGGGCGGGCGCGGCGACTCGCTGTCGTGCGGGAGAGAGGGGGCCGAGCGCGGCGAGTGCGGGCACGGCGACAGCGTGCGCGTGGTGAACACGGAGAGGTAGGGGAAGGCTAGGTGGGCTGGGCCGGCCGGTTGACTAGAGCCCAGGCAGCACGGTGCCCCATTTCTTTTTCCTTTCTCTTTCTTTTCTGTTTTCTTTTTAGTTTCTGTTTTGTAAAATGTTTGGCCACCATTTCAATTTTGTAAAATATGGGACTTGTCCATTTAAATACTAGGCAATATCTCTTACTGCCAGAAAAAGGTATGGAGGTAAATGGATTTCATTTGAATTTTGGATTAATTAAAATAGATTAAACATTCCTGTTTTGTTACTGTTTCAAGATGTTAGAGTCATTTAAATAATTTAATAAATGTTGATTTTATTTTTATAATTGCTTTGGGAATATTTGCAATATTATGAACTATCTAGTTCCTGGATTTGAACAACTTTTAAATTCACTTTAAATTTGAATTCTCAATTTGAATTGGAATTTGAAATGAGATATGATCCAAATGATGATCAAGCACTGTTAATCATGGTGACTTGGCATTATCAAAAGGGTGATCACTGTAGCTTAATACATGGGGATGTTACAATTCTCCTCGTCTAAAAGAAATTCTTGTCCCGAGAATTAAGAGGCAGGCTGAAAGAGAGTAGGGTATTCTTCACGAAGACGATCTTCGCGTTCCCAAGTGGCTTCATCTTCAGAATGATTCGACCACTGAACTTTAAGGAACTTGATTGCCTTCTGACGGGTTCGACGTTCAGCTTGATCAAGAATGCGGATCGGATGCTCTTGATAAGAAAGATCCTCTTGCAGCTCAAGCATTTCATGATCCACTGCTTGGATAGGATCCTTGAAGCAGCGACGGAGTTGCGACACATGGAAAACATCATGAACTTGAGAGAGGTTCGGCGGCAATTCCAATTGATATGCCACTTCGCCACGTCTGGCGAGGATATGGAACGGGCCAATGTAGTGAGGAGCTAACTTGCCCTTGATTCCAAAACGATGAGTGCCCTTCATCGGAGTGACACGAAGGTAAGCTTGTTCGCCAGGCTGATAGACCATTACCTGGTGTTTTCGGTCATAATTGCTCTTCTGACGAGACTGAGCAGCTTTCAAATGTTCACGGACAATGCGGACTTGTTCTTCAGCTTGTTGGATAATATCCGGACCGAAGAGTGACCGTTCCCCAGTTTCTGACCAATTCAGAGAAGTCCGCCACTTACGTCCATAGAGAACTTCAAAGGGTGCCATCTTCAAACTAGCCTGATAGCTATTGTTGTATGAGAATTTAGCATATGGGAGAGATTCCTCCCATTTCTTACCGAATGAGATGACACAAGCTCGAAGTATATCTTCAAGCACTTGATTGACTCGTTCAACTTGTCCCTGGGACTGGGGGTGAAAAGCGGTGCTGAAGGACAGATGAGTTCCCATAGCTTCTTGGAAACTGTTCCAAAATCTTGAGGTAAAGAGGCTGCCACGGTCTGAACTGATCTCCAACGGAACACCGTGGAGTGACACAATTCTGGAAACATACAAGTCTGCTAACTGACTAGCAGTGATTGTCTCCTTGACTGGCAGAAAGTGAGCAACCTTGGAGAATCGGTCAATGACGACAAAAATAGCATCATGACCCTTCTGCGATCTGGGAAAACCAGTAATGAAATCCATTTCGACTTTGTCCCATTTCCATTCAGGAATAGCAAGTGGTTGCAGAGTTCCAACAGGCCTTTGATGTTCTGCTTTGATGCGACGACAAACGTCACACTCAGCAACATAACGAGCAATGTCTTGCTTCATATCAGGCCACCAGTATCTCTGTCGAATGTCTTGGTACATCTTGGTACTACCAGGGTGAATTGAGAGAGGTGTATGATGAGCTTCTTTCATGACATCCGAACGAGAGTCCAGATTGTGCTTTCTAGGGACCACTAGGCGGCCTTTGAAGAACAAGGCACCATCATCATCAACATGGTAGAATGAAGAATTTCCCTTGGAGAGGAACTTCTTAATCTTCTCGACTTCAGAGTCATATTTCTGCCTTGTCTTGATGTTGCGCTCGAGGTCCAGTTCAAAACTAGGGTATTGAGATGACCCTGTGGGACTATGTGAAGGTTCAACTTGCGAAATTCTTCATAGAGAAGGGATTGTGCTTGCTGAACCATGAGGTTGTTGTAATAAGACTTGCGGCTCAGAGCATCAGCCATTACATTAGCCTTTCCAGGGGTATAAGAGATATCCATGTCATAGTTGGCTATTGTCTCGAGCCATCTTTGTAGACGGAGATTCAAATCTGGTTGAGTATACAGATACTTCAGACTTTGGTGGTCCGTGTATATCTCGCAACGATTACCGAGAAGGTAATGTCGCCACAGCTTTAGAGCATAGATAACTGCTGCTAACTCGAGATCATGTGTTGGATACTTATCTTCGTGAGGACGCAACTGACGAGAGCCATAAGCAATCACCTTGCGCTCTTGCATTAGGACACAGCCTAATCCTTGACGGGATGTGTCGCAATATATCACAAAGTTCTTTCGGGAATCAGGGGGAGCTAGCACTAGAGCAGAGGTCAACTTGTCCTTAAGTGTCTGAAAACTTTCTTGGCACTTTTCCGTCGACTCAAACTTCTTGCCTTTGTGGAGCAAATCAGTCAGTGGCTTAGCAATTTTGGAGAAGTTCTCGACGAAACGGCGGCAATAGCTGGCGATACTGAGAAAACTTCTGACTTGCTTAACAGTTTGTGGAGGAGTCCAGTCAAAGATGGCCTGAACTCGTTCTGGGTTAACAGCAATGCCATCTTTGGAAATCACATGACCAAGATAGGTCACCTCGGATAACCAGAATTCACACTTGGAAAATTTGGCATAAAGTTGATGTTCTCAAAGTTTCTCCAATACAAGCCAAAGATGTTCGGCGTGTTTTTTTTCATTCTTGGAAAATATAAGGATATCATCCAAATAAACCACGACGAATTTGTCGAGGTAGTCCATGAAGATATAGTTCATCAATCGGGAGAAGGTTGCTGGAGCATTAGTTAATCCGAAGGACATGACGGTGTACTCGTATGATCCATAACGAGTAACGAAGGTGGTCTTCGGAATATCCTCTTTACGAACTCGGATCTGATGGTAACCCAACCTTAAGTCGAGTTTAGAGAACACAGAGGATCCAGCAAGTTGATCATAAAGATCGTTGATCCGGGGAAGTGGATATTTGTTCTGGATTGTTGCTTGGTTAATAGGCTGATAGTCCTGGACCAATCGGTTAGTTCCATCCTTCTTCTTAACAAAGAGACAAGGTGCTCCCCAAGTAGAGGAACTTGGACGAATGAAGCCTTTACGAAGTGATTTGTCGATTTCCTCCTTAAGCTCAAGGAGTTCATGCGGCGGCATCTTATAGGGACGTTTAGCAATAGGGGTAGTGTCTGGTTTCAAATCGATGACGAACTCGACAGCTCTAACAGGGGGTATTCCTGGAAGTTCTTCTCGGAAGACATCCGGAAAATCGTGAATGACTGGAATGTTCTCAATTCCCTCAAGAGGTGAAGCATTCAAAGCATTCAAAGCATATATCTGAGCTTCGGCATTCCAAACAACTCGGGCGGTGTAGTTCACTATCTCGTCGGAGGGGTGAAGGAGTTGGACGACTTTAGTGGCACAATTGATCGAAGCAATGTGAGCTTTCAACCAATCCATTCCTAGAATGTGGTCTATGGTGGAAGATTTCAAGATGATGGGTGAAACAAGGAAATCTAATCCTTTGATTTCAACAGTGACATTGTGTGCCATCATGGTGGTTTGACACTGGCCTCCAGGGGTGTAGACAACTATTGGTAGGTTCATCTTTTGAAATGCAATGTCATGTGCTAATGCAAATGCTTCTGTCATGAATGAATGTGATGCTCCTGAATCAAATAAAACAGAAGCGGGTACTGAGTTAACGAGAAGGGTACCCATCACAGTTTCAGGTTGATCCTGAACTTCTTCAATATCGACGTGGTAAGCCTGTCCACGACCATAAGCAGAAGACCCAGTATTATAGTTTTGGGTCTGGTTGTTGCCACAGCCATTTCCACGGCCAGTAGGAGGAAGTGCCAACTGATTCTGACTCTGGCGGCAGTCTTTGGCAAGGTGACCTGGGCGGCGACAGTTGAAACACAGACCATCTTCGGGACGAAGAGGAGCAGCACGTGGTGGAGCAGCTTGAGCTCTCGGCTGCCTCGGTGGTGGAGGAGGCAGACGGGGTGCCACATAGGAAGGCCTTAGCGCAGGAGCAGCTGGACGATACATGCTGTTGGGAATCCAGATTTTATGCCTTTGTCCTGAGCTCGAAGATGAGCCAATGTCATGTTGGCGCTTCTGTGACTCCTTGTGCTCCATCTGAGTGGTCTCTACCTGGATAGCCTTGTTCACCAGGGTGGCGAAGTCGGCGAAGTCATGAACATCAAGTGCAAGCTTGAGGTCTGGGTGGAGTCCATCGCGGAATTTCTCCTGTCTGTGTGCATCAGTGGCAATGTCTTCTTCAGCATAGCGGGACAGGTTAAGGAATTCCCGCTAATAAGGTTCGACAGTCCTATTGCCCTGAGTGAGGTTGCGAAACTCTCTTTTCTTCCGGTCCATGATTCCCTGACGAATGTAATGGGCACGGAAAGCAGCCTGAAACTCGATCCAGGTAACGACTGTCCCAGCAGGTAGTGAACTCTTGTGGGTGTGCCACCATTGAGCAGCGGCACCCTTCAAGAAGTAGGACACGAAGGTGACAAGGTTGGCGGGGGCGACATTGGCAGACTCCATCTCGTAGGTGATGTTGCGAAGCCACTCATCAGCATCCAGTGGCTGTTTCGAGTTGCGGAAAACAGTAGGGCTGAGACGCACAAACTCCTATAGAGTTATTGGAGCAGGTTGCTGATTCTGAGCATTCTGGTTCTGGTGCGGAAACTGAGCCATGATTCCAACCATGAACTGGCGGTTCAGCTCGAATTGCTGCATCATAGCTGCCATATAGTCTGGCGGTGGTGGCTGTTCGGGAGCACGGCCACGACCACGACCGCCTGGTCTAACCATCCTGCTAAAGATTTAACAAGGGGTAGTTTAGTAAAAACAACTGCAAGTGTCTTAGAGACAAACATGACATAACACGACAATGAACAAGCAGTGCAATAGATTCATAATAGTAGTCAATTAAGACATACAGATCCATACACAGAGTCGGTTACACGCGGACAGCATAAGTTCGGAAAATTAAATAGCTAGACATACTAGGCGGCGCGCAGGCACGTGGTGAGGAATACAACAACGGGACATAGCAAAGGCTACATCAACGTCGGAGAAAACCACTGAAACCAGGTAACTGCAGGTGCGGACGATGAGTGCTCATGGCAGAAAGGTCCTGCGCTCCGTGAGCACTCCGATGTAGAACCCGATCTCGAACTGGGAGGAGCGGTCCACGTGCGGGTGTGTGACCTCCAACAGCAGGCCAATCGATACCCGCAGGCATCTAAGTCCTGCGCGGGTAAAGGATGTACTCTGGATGTATCCCTGCACGAACAGCTGGCAGCAACTGTGTCATAGCATCGTAGAGACGTGCTTGAGTGGCAAACAACTCGACGGCAAGAGCCCGGGCAGTGCGATCCAGAGCCTGAGTGCACTGAATCAAAACCTGCGGGTCGTATCGATGTCGCTCGTAAGGGGCACAAACAGCTGTGTAGTATCCGGTATCATCTCCAGCAGGGGCATACGGGATGTATCGGAACTCGGAGTCATCCAAGCGACTATGCTCGCCACGAAGATGTGCGACAGCAGAATGGGCAGCGTCATGTACTTCCATATCAATCGTCACGCCGATACCATGAAAAGTGTGCAACTCAGTGACGGAGTCGTTCCACTGATCAAAGATACGAACATCGGCATGATACTGCTTCTGGTTGAACTCGCGGAAATCCTCGTAAACCATGTACTCGGGGTACCAGCGGTAGCCCAGTCTGGTCAGGAGGGCGATCAGGATAGCTAGAAAACCAGTCGCATCACGAGCCAAGTCCGAAGTACAAGCTGCGTCGCAGGGCGCGGCGGAAACAAGCGATCCATCAGAAACAGAGGAAAATTCAAGATTGTCAAATGACAGTGAGTGAATTTTTGCATCGTGCATTCAAGGAAGTAATTTGCAGATAATCAAAGCTCCGGGTGGACGTGATCATGAGAACCTAGAGTCAGCGTTAGTAAAATTTTAACCCGAATAGAAGAGAGATCAGAATCCCAGAGTATAGAAGATGAATAAAAGATCCTAATCCCATCCATGTGCAACGTGGGCCCGTAAGCCACATAGCACCGTTAGTAAAATATAGTTTTTCAAAGACTAGACTCAACTTCGACCAAGGAATCGGAAGGGGGCTTCCTACAGGCAGTCGGCTCTGATACCAACTTGTGACGCCCCTGCTCGACCGTGCACTAATCATACACGCAAACGTGCACGCTCGAGATCAGAGACTCACGGGAAGATATCACAACACAACTCTAAACTCAAATTTAAACATAAATCTTCATATTAGAAACCAGGGGTCACGAGGACCCGAATACATAAGTCATACACACAAGTAATATCTGGGTACAAACATAGTTAGTCAAGGTTGCCTTAAGAAGGCTAGCACAAACAGTGACACTGATCGAAAAGGCGAAGGCCTCCTGCCTAGGGCCTCCGAACTACTCCTGGTCGGCGGGCTCAACGTAGTAGTAGGTACCTCTGGGGATCTCCTGCTCCTGGGCTCCATCGTCTAATCGCGGCAACCGGGTATGGAGAAAAGAGATAGCAAAGCAACCGTGATTACTCATCCAAAGTACTCGCAAGACTGACATCAGAACTATGCTAAGTATGCATCGGTATCAAAGGAATGGGGCTATATCTTTGGACTAAACTGCAGAAATGCCAGAACAGAGGGGAAAAAAGCCTAGCCAATCGAAGACTAGCATCTTGAAGCAATCTTGCAGCATTAGAAGAGAGTAGAGTATAGTAACATATAATAGCAGTTATATTTTAGTAATGCCCTGAGATCCTTCCTCGACTACCCTGCGAGAAAGTGATCACGAGAGCAGTAGTAACAGTTTATCATTGAAACAGTATCCATTTGTAGTTGTAGCAGATCAGGATACAACTCCGAGCGTCCTGTTACCGTGGACACGGCTATTCGAATAGATAACTTCCCTACAGGGGTGCACTACTGTTACCCAACACGCTCGATCACATCTGGCCGGACACACTTGCTGGGTAATGCCCGGCCTCGGGTAATCGACACGACGCAGTCCTACCTAGGCTCAGCAGAGAGGTCAACACGCCGGTCTAAATCCTAAGTGCGAAGGGGTCTTGGGCCATCGCCCTTTGCACTCCTGCACGTTACTTGGCTGGTCGGGGCCCAGGCATGACACTGTATACACAAGTGACGTAACCAGCCCACCCCAACGATCAGCCCGCATCTCTGAGCTGTGACATCTGAAGAGCTTTCGGCTGATACATACGACGTAGAGCGCCCCACTAAACCATTATCCCACGTGGTGGTAGTGCGTATATGGCCAGCGGCCAACTCAGATCAAATACCCAAATCCGTTAGGCGTGTTTAGTAACTCGCAGAGACGAATAGGATCCATGTCGCTCCGACTTGATAACACACGGACCCGACCAGGGACCAGGCCCACCTCTCTCCTAGGTGGTCTCCGCCTGCCCTGTCGTTCTACCATAATATCACTCGCGGGTGCTCTTGGAGCCGACCCGTCTTTAATATTATTCTCTCACGGGCACTCTTGGAGCCGGCCCGACTTTAACAGTTTGAAGTATTGCAATATGTAAACATTTCCGTGATCATCACCCAGAGTGATCACGGCCCGATAACAAGCATGGCATACGGACAAGGGTGAAGGGCCACAGATGGACCAACAGCATAACTGACTATTTAGCATCATGGGACAGCAGGTAGGTATCAACAGTAGGCGATGAAATCAGGCTATGCATCAGAATGGGAGCTATCGGAGCAACAACAGAAGCAACTCTAATGCAAGCATAAGAGAGAAAGAATGGGCGATATCTGATGATCAAGGGGGTTTTGCTTGCCTGGAAGCTCGGCTGAAGGGGTCTGGTCGTCGACGACGTAGTCGTACTCTGTAGTGTCGTCGGCAGTCTCGGGGTCTATCGGGAGAGAAAGAGGGGGAAGAAACAAGAAATACACAGCAAACAATGCAACAGGGATGCATGACATGCCTAAATGATATGCAGGAGTGATATAATGCACCTCTAATTATTTTAGATGATTTAGGAATTTATCTGGAATTATTTTATCAAGGTCATGCACTATTCATTTATCGGAAACAGGCAAAAAGTTCCATGTTCAGTATGTTAGAGGGGTGTGGTAGGTATATGGGTAGGATATTCGGATTCGTCATATTTTTCTGATCGTTTCTCATATATAAATTATTTTCATCCGAGTTACGGTTTATTTTATATGATTTTTCAAAGTTTTAAACATTTTCTGAATTTTCTGGATTTATTTAATTCGAATTATCCGAAACAGTGATAGGTGATGTCAGCAGAACGTCATGGTGATGTCAGCAGTCAACCCAGCCGGTTGACTGGTCAATCTGACCAGTGGGTCCCACCAGTCAGTGACACAGTAGCTAATTAGGGATTAGATAAACTAATTAAAGATTAATTAGGGGTGGGGCCTACTGTCAGTGTCAGACTAGTTAATTAATTAACATAATTAGGATTAATAGATTAATTAGCTTTTTATTTATTTTTAAAAACATTTAAATTAGCGGGGCCCGCATGTCAGCGACACGGGGCCGCCCAGTCAGCGGGTTGACCGGGTCAACCGGCCAACGGGACCCACTGGGCCCACCGGTCAGTGGCCCAGGGCGTCCATGTGGCGGCCACGTCGGCCGGCCGGCGTTTAAACGCCGGCGACCGCGTTTTTGCGGCGGTGGCGCACGGGGGTGTTCGGGAATCGGCAACAGAGGGTCCCCGGACCCGTGCGATGGCGCGTTCGAACGCCCGCAGCGTCGCGCGTCGAATGGCGGTGGTGGCTGGCCGTGGGGTGGCCGGAATCGAGCACGGCGACGACGGCGGGCGGCGGCGGCTACGGGTGGTGCTCGGGATCGGCGACGCAGCGTGTTTGCGGGCGAAGCAACGGGCCAGGGGTGATCTACAAGCACGCACGAGCACAACGGGCACGGGCGCGTGACCAAAAGGTCACCGGAATGACGCCGGCGACGAGCTCCGCGGCGGAGAGCTCGGGCACGATGTGGGCGGCAGCTACGGCTAGCAAACGGCGGCAAGCGAGGAGAGGGAGGAATGCGGGGCTCACAGCGGTCCCGTAGATGTGCTAAAGTGGGCTCGGGGAGGCTGGACGGCGGCGAATCGACGGCGGCGACTCGGGTGCCCGTAGGTTGAAGACGACGACGCCGACGACGTTGTGGCGGCTCCGAGCTCCAACGAGTCGGCGTAGCCGACGTAGACGAGGACGGAGAAGACGATGGACACGTCACGGCGACGATCGAGGCTCGGTGGCCGCGAGCTCAACGGAGAGCGCCCATGGCGGCGCTCGAGCGAGGTGAGAGAGAGTGAGGGAGGGGAAATGAGGGCGCTAGGGTTTGTCCCCGTGGGCGAGGCGGGTCTTAAGCGAGCAGGGGCGGGCGCGGCGACTCGCTGTCGTGCGGGAGAGAGGGGGGGCCGAGCGCGGCGAGTGCGGGCACGGCGACAGCGTGCGCGGTGAACAGGGAGAGGTAGGGGAAGGCTAGGTGGGCTGGGCCGGCCGGTTGACTAGAGCCCAGGCAGCACGGTGCCCCTTTTCTTTTTCCTTTCTCTTTCTTTTTTGTTTTCTTTTTAGTTTCTGTTTTGTAAAATGTTTGGCCACCATTTCAATTTTGTAAAATATGGGACTTGTCCATTTAAATACTAGGCAATATATCTTACTGGCAGAAAAAGGTATGGAGGTAAATGGATTTCATTTGAATTTTGGATTAATTAAAATAGATTAAACATTGCTGTTTTGTTACTGTTTCATGATGTTAGAGTCATTTAAATAATTTAATAAATGTTGATTTTATTTTTATAATTGCTTTGGGAATATTTGCAATATTATGAACTATTTAGTTCCTGGATTTGAACAACTTTTAAATTCACTTTAAATTTGAATTCTCAATTTGAATTGGAATTTGAAATGAGATATGATCCAAATGATGATCAAGCACTGTTAATCATGGTGACTTGGCATTATCAAAAGGGTGATCACTGTAGCTTAATACATGGGGATGTTATAACCTGACCCTGCAGAAGAGATTACTTCTTCTTCTTAACCACCCACATCTGAATGGGTGGCTAAGAAGCAATGTGGCGAAGTGCATTAATGGAGAACTTAGGCATTGAAGAATATGCATTTCTCTTCACAGGAGGGTTATAGTAATTGAATGAATAAGCAGAGAAATTCTTCGATGATTTGTGAACATAGTGGTTCGAAGAATAATGCTCATATTCATCAAAACTTTGTTTCTTTCCCTGCGAAACAGAGGCATTAGTGCGACCATAAGTGGGTCTGCGTCCATTTGACGACTTTGATCCTTGTGAAGAATTTGCCCTGGGAAGTTTCTTCTTCATCGGTGGTGTCATGATGACATTCACCTGAAGATTTTCCAGACGGCTTTTAGGAACCCAGATTTTCTTCACAGGTGGACCGTTCCTGCAGTTAGTACCAATGAATCTGGCAAAGACTTCACCATTCTGATTCTTGAATAGTTTATAGTTGGAATCAAATGACTCATCTGAAGAATATGAAGAATCACAAGTATAGCCAGATAAAGTGGATGGGTCTACTGGAGGTCCCTTTGCAGCAACCCATGAGGTTTTGGGATACCGCTCAGGCTTCCAATACGAACCATCAGCATTGAGCTTTCTCTCAAAGGCAATACCCTCTTTCCTAGGGTTCCTGTGAAGAATTTGCTTTTTGAGCACATCACACAGGGTTTGATGCCCTTTGAGGCTTTTGTACATGCCAGTGACATACAATTCCTTCAGCCCTGCATTTTCATCAGTATCACTGGTGGCTTCCTCAGATGAGGGGTTAGTGGCCACCGTAGCAGTTGAAGCAATTGCAAGAACAGAAGCATTTGAACATTCAGCTGAAGAATTAGCATTATCACGTTCAAGTCATTTTAGGCATGGTGCAACAAATTCTTCCTGAGCGGTACTGATCTGTTGAGCGAGGAGTGAATCGTTTTCTTTTTGAAGATCATCATGAGACGCTCTCAGCTTCTCGAGATATTGCTTCCTTTGAAGAAATTCATAGGATAGCTTCTCATGTTCAGCTGAGAGGGACACATGACAACTTTCAAGTTCGTCAAATTTTGACTGAAGACGTTTGATTTCGTCAGTCAAGATTTCTGAGCGTTCCATTTCATCGTTCAACAGATCATCGCTTTTGTCTAGCAGTTTTTGAGTCTTTTCCAAGGGATGTTGTTGCTCAGTAGCAATTTTAGCAAGTTTCTTATAGCTTGGTTTAGATTCACACTCAGAGTCATCATCACTGGAAGTTTCATAGTAAGCTTTAGATGAGGTTACCTTTGCACCTCGTGCCATGAGACAAACTGCAGACGAAGTGGAGGCATCATCAGGTTCCCGGGATCTGAGGGAATTCGCAAATTCCACAAGCCAAGGATCATCATGTGTAACACCCTGGTTTTTGCCTTTTTCTTTTATTTGGATTTATTGAATATTTTATTTGCATTTGAGGTTTTTCGGTCAATTCTTTTGAACTTACCACTTGGATTTATTTATGATTTTCTTCCAAGTGGGTTCTATCATCCATAAACCCTTCCTAGACCTCATCCCTCTCACCATAATGCCATTGGGTATTTTTATTTAATGGCATTATATTCTTTTTCTCTCTGAAAATGCCCCTTTTCTCACTAAGCTATAAAGCAACCCTCATTTTTATTGCTCTAAAAATTCCAGGAAAATTCCCAAATATTCTTTCGATCATGCCTCACCTTCCTATGCAAAAATATCCCATGGTCATTTGGAAATTTTCAGCCAAGAAAAATGTTTTTGCTTCTGGACAGAAAAGTCACTTTGTGAAGCAACTATATTTTTCCTTGATCTGTTGGGGCTGAAATTTTTACCACATGACTACCCTCCTAAGTAACGCTTAACCACCAAATTTCAGCTCTAAACTCCTAGCCGTTTGTCCCCATTGTTTGGCACAAGTTTCTGTCCAGAAACTTTGCAGCTTGCTCTAGTCATCTCCACTGCGCCAGATGGCAAGACCAGAGCATTTCTAGGCACCGCGTTGAAGCGACAACACGATGGACATGGTGTGGCAGCGCCGAAAGCATCCCGCGTGCCAGTGCACGCGGTGACCGTGTGAGAGCGCGGTGCACTGCATGCGCTCGCCGCGCTCTGTGCGTCGGGCCCCTCGGCCACCGTCCATTCACCCCTCCCCTCGACACCTCACCGTGTCCCAGCGCCGCAGCCAACTCCAGCGCGCCACCCAAGCCTCTCCCTGTTCCTCCCCGACGCCGGCAAGCCGCTCGCCGGAAATGGCCGAGAGCTACGCGGCGGAACAGTGAGCTCGCGTGCCCCGCATTCTCCGCGTAGTGCGCACCACTCTGACCGCACGCGTGCACCGCGTAGCCCTGTGCTCCACTGCTCCTCCCCATGCCGAGCCCGAACCTATCCCCTCCTCTCCTCCTCTGCAGCTCATCGCCGGCGGGCACCCGAGCACGGGCAAGCTCCGTCTATAAATAGAAGCTCCCCCGACTCATTCTGATCACCGCTCTCACCTCACTTAGCCACAAACTACTCCCCCACGAGCGCGGCAAGGCCGGGAGGGCCTCTCACCGCCGTTGATCGCCAGAGACAGCTGCGGATCCCTCACCAACGTGCACTCATCCTAGCCCCTCCCAGCTCCAAGCACTACTTCCCCCGAGACCGTGGTGACCTCCTGAGCTCGACGGTGCCGAGAGCTCGCCGAATTGTCGCCGGAATCGCCGAGTCCGAGAAGCTCCGCCACCGCCGTCTCTGGAGAGGAAGATTCCGACGCCATCCGTCCACCCCCGCCGTCACTTCGGGTACGTGCATGCTCGCCGTGATGCCCTGAGTCCATCCCGCCCATCGCCGGCGACCGCCATGGACTCCTCGCCGGAGTATCGCCGGCGACAGCACCGCTCTCTCTGTTCCCTCCCTCTCTCCTATTTAACCCTGACAGCAGGACCCACCCGTCAGTCTCTCTCTCTCGCTCCCGAATCGGTATAAGTGGAGGCGTATTCGCTGAATACGCCTTCGACGTGGCCGTTTCTGAAATTTTGGTTTAATTCGTTTAAATGGAAATTTTGACCAGATTCCACCCCAACTTTGACCAGCTATAACTTTTATTCTATAAGTCCAATTGAGTTGATTCTTTTTGCTACTGGTTTGTTGTGAGCCAAAGTTTATGTATGCCAAATTTGAGGATTTTTCTTGCTGTTGAGAATTTCTGGTGAAATAAACATTGTTATGTGACATTTTCTTTTTGCATTTAAAATATTTTTAGAAGAACCTAGTTGTGTTGTAGAAGGCCAGGAGTACTGTGACACTCCTCTAAACCAAGGCAAGCCAGAACATTCATATGCAAGGATGGCATTGCAATGACATTGGTTTATTTGAATTAATTCATCATTTAATTCACCATTTAAAATGATTTGCTATATAGAACTTATTACCTAGATCTTGTTCTTGCCATTTTGATAGTATGCAGTAAGGTACATGTTTTCTTGTTAAGTGTGCAGTAGGTATCATGGCATATACTCATATGATAACATGATGCATTCGTTATTCATGATCGTGACCCGTGCATCCATTCACACTATGGCTCGAATCATTTTATTTCAAGATTAACTTGATGTTAATTCAACTTGAACATGATGTTGATCGAGTCATGGTGCCACCGAATCGAGCTCACCAGTGCAACCACACTTTCCTGGATGGGGAGGCCCTAATGTGGTCTATTGTCATGCCTCTCGCCGGTGCCTCCTACGAGGGAAGGTTGTGCTCTGGCGCTACCCTGGCCCGGTAGGCAGTCATAACCTTGAGGACTCAAGTTTTATGGTACCGAGGTCCCTGTTTGGGACGATGTTTTTGTTTGGCCACGACGGTGGCAACCACAGAGGTGGCGGATGTCACAAGTTGGCATCGGGGTCACCCAGGACATAGCCCAAAGGGGAGTTTGTCGGAGTGGCCGGGAGAGTGTCATGCAATAGATTGGTTTTGTCGGCATGTCGTTGGTCCACCCGAATGGGAGCACGAGGCCATGAGTTCCGTAGTGTGGGTACAGTGTACTAATCTCTGCAGAGTGTATAATCTATCGATAGCCGCGTCCTCGGATATGGACACAGTTCGTAGTAGGTCACACCGTGGGTCAACAGATATAATTAACTTGCACACTAAGACACACCAGATGGCACATGCAGAAGTGGTGATCAAGTGAGGATCACTATGAAAGGTATGGATGTGATCAAGTAAAGATCACGTTGGTAAGTTATGAACGGTGGTTACGTGGTAACCCCGGAATGGTAAGTTGGTCCCAGGGACCATGGCAATGTTTCACGCACACCTCATGTTGGATAGTATCATGTTCATGCATTGAAGCTGTTAAATGCCTTGTTGTTGTTTGTCGCACTTGTTTTGTTTGCTGTGAGCTTGCGAGTACATTCAAAGTACTCACCTGGCTTATCATGCCAGATGCAGGAGAAGCCGTGCATGGTGTGGATGTCGAGCAGTATGTCGCGCTCTAGGCCGTGTCCCAGCAGTGTCCCTGTGGAGTGGAGTTCCGCTACCTCGTCGTTCCGCTGCCGCGTAGTAGTTCCCTTATCATCGAGGCCCTGAGATGTCTACTAAATAATGTACATAAGTGCATCCGCACCGTGTGTGCCGCTTGGCCTCGCTTATCATGTAATATGTGAACCCATGTTTCCGCTAAGAGATCAATAAAGCGGTTGTTTTCTGTACCAAGTTGTTGTGTATTGCCAGAAGACTTGATCTCTGGGCTGGCAATGCAAGGTAAACTGGTTGCTCTGAGCCGGGGTGCCACAACGCTTGGTATCAGAGCCGCGTTGACTGTAGGACGCCCTAGACAGCCGATGTGTTAGAAAACGGTAGTTTTAGCCTTTGTAGAAATTTTGAGTTTGACTCTACACTTGGGTGTTGCATTGCATGCATATAGCTTACTAATGCTGATCAGCTAATATTGTGAGTGTAGATGGCACCAGTCCCTTATCCGTACCAGCCTGAGCCGGCACCTTCCACCTTTCCGCATCTGCTTAGCAACGTGTGGCGCCGACTCTACCCCGACGGTGATGACCCCGTGTACCAGGTGTACCGAGAGTAGCTTGCTGATGGGGTTTACGAGTATCACGCGGAGGTCATCATGCACAACAGTACCGTGGTGGGCACTTACACTCGCTCCACTAAGGGCGGGACTGCTTCTACACCCGAACAGGCGGTCCAGTTTGCAGCATTTGAGGCTCTCACTGACTTGCGCTATAACGAGATCCAGATGCAGACTCACCCAGGTTTCTACTTCTATCCGTCCCTGTTTGAGTCAGGACAGATCCGCTTCCCTTACATTGATCCAGAGTGTGACCGGTCAGCCAGCCACCTGTCTCGTTACATAACGGTTGGATACTTTCTGATCGTCAGCCTAGCCCAGGAGCTGAACCGTGTTCGAGACGAGTTAGCTGTCGCTCGATCTGCTTTCGCTCCACCTTTACTTATCCACATATCGCTTGTCCCTCCAGTTACCTTACCTCCACCTACCCCAGTGACCCCCACACCTTCTCAGAGTAACTCAGGCACTTCGGTAGTGACTCCTCATGAGTCCCTAGCCCAGTGGGCTATGCTTCTCGCTACCCCAGCCGCTCCGATGTTGCGGAGTCACCCTGCTCCAGACCCTGAGGGGGAGTCTTCCCGTCAGCGTCGTCGTGTTTCCTTTGCTCCGGAGGTATCCGTTATCAGTTCCGATTCGGAGTCCGACACCGAGGAAACACCAGCAGGACCGTCAGTGTGCCAGTGCGATCGCTGTCGTCGCGTGTAGACGAGGATGATGTGGTGTTTGGTTGCATGCATGTAGTAATACTAGCCATGCTGTTGTCCTGTTATGTATCCTGGATGATGTATTGTATAATTATGTTGCCTTCTATTATTCGCTTTGGCTTTTCTCGATTTCTCTTCCGGGTTTGTTGCTTCACCTCCCTATTTTCTTTCCCTTATGGATGTTGCTCATCTCGATGCTTCATATTGGGAAACATATATAGGATGACAAGGTGTGGCAGTAACTGTTATGGTGGTGACGATACTCCAGTTCGTCGATCCCCCAGGCAAGCAGGACATTCTCCAGAACCATAACAGCCACCACCTCCTCCACCTCAAGCACCCACAACTGAGAAGATTATGCGGATGTTTGAGGAGAAGAGAAACCAAGACCTGATGGAATTCCTAAGAAGCATGCAGACTATGGTTGGGCAGAATAATCACAATGGTAATCACTCCAAGCTGTCAGACTTTTAGAGGACCAAACCGCCAAGTTTCAGTCAAGCAGTGGACCCAATGGAAGCCGATGACTGATTGAGAACCATTGAGAAGAAGCTGGAAATTGCTTGCACCGAAGATGCTGATAAGGTACCCTTCGCCACTCATTATCTAGAAGGACCAGCTGCTATATGGTGGGACAATGCCAAAGTTATGTGGCCTGCTGAAGACGAGATTACTTGGGATAAATTCAAGGATAAATTCCGCAAGTATCACATTCCTGCCGGCGTTTTGAAGGTCAAGCAGCGAGAATTCCTCACCCTTACAAATTATCCTTGCTCATGATATTGTTAAAGAAGTAAGCCAAAGGAATATGTGAATTCTGGGAGGAACCACAAATTTCCAGATAGAAGGTATGAAAACTGGGGGTTACCGTAGTTAATGATTGCATATAGGTGAAAGCGCAGGTTATCTCCCAGAGGGGGGGTGAATGGGAGATTTTTAGAAATTCGTCAAACTCTGATGAATTTGACGAAGATCAGAGTGAAGAAATAGAAACGCAAGGGAAACTAAGTCATCACAGAATCAGAGTACATGCGATCAGAATACATAAGAGTGAAGAACATGCAATCATCCAATCATACAAGCATGAGGAATATGAACTGGGGAAATAAAAGATAGCACGATCAAATACTTCAGTTCAAATTCGTCAGAGGATAGATCACAAATTCTTCAGCAGCGGAATAAAGTAAGGGAGGGTGAGGAATTTGAAACCAGGTTGGCTCGGTGAAGATAATGGAATTTGGTAGACCAGTTCCAGTTGTTGTATCAACTGTACGTCTGGTTGAGGCGGCTGAGTCGCAACTCAGATGAAAGAACATGTGCTGCCCCCATGTTTGGTTTTGGTAATTGATGACAATCTCTATGGACTAATGGTTGCCTTGAGTTATATTTGAAGGGTTTGTCCATAGGATTTGCTTGTAGACCATTTGTTGGTCTCAAGGTGATTTGAAGAAGAATATGTGTTGACCAAGGTGCTATTCAAGGATTTATCCAAAGATTGGTCAGGTTGATCAAGACTAAATATGAAGAGTGATTCAAGTTGATCAACACACAAAGCGTAGAAGATGTACCGAGTGGGATCAAGTGATCTCACGGTATGGTAAGCATTGTCCATTACGCTTTGTGTACTAACCCATGTTCTATGCGAGAGTTCTATGTGGGGTTAGGTATGTTTCCATGGGCTTGCGTCAAGAGGAAGATCTCATTCAACCCATGGAGGATGACATCAAGTGGTGATCGTCATCAAGATTGCGGTGTGCAAGTTCAAGTGGAGCATCACGAAGAGATCACATGCTTGAAGCTTGCCGTCCATTGTGGTGACAATGAACTTGTGAAGATGTGCCGAAGAGTGGCTCACCCATAGTGGAGTATGGGGGAGCAATCTACTAGTCTTCATCGAGCCGGCGCAATCAAGAAAGGTGGTCCAACTTGAGGAGGTCAAGATCGTCATCATCTGGCTCAAGTGGACTATGCGCAAGGCAAAGGTTTGCCCTTGATAGGTTTTCTATTTTACCGGTCTCATGGTGGTAGTTGGGAGACCGGGTTTTAGGATCGATAGCCGTACTATCAAGGGGGGCTCTCAAGTGAGTAGCTTTATCGTATCATTCGTAGAGAGCTCAAACCATTGCATCCTTGCATCATATTTCTTGGTTTGTGTTTGGTGTTTCTCTTTGTGAGTCTTTGAGCTTTTGGTCATCTTCATGACAAGCTCGAGTTCATCGAAAACGGAGTTCATATATGCATCTTCTATGATGTTTTCGATGTTGGAGTTTATGCCGGTTCTTCATTCATAGAGGTTTCTCATCTCTATATGTTAGGCATATCTCCCCTGCCACTTCTTATTATAACCAGTCGCTGTTTGGATAGTACTCGTTGTCTTCTATCCAACAAGCTTGAGTTTGCTCAATTCGGAGCTCATTTGCAGAAGTTATGGCAGTTCTGGTTTTATTTGTATCCTCTGTTTTCTGTGGATTTTCAGTAGCTTGCAAGCGGTAGTACCGCTGGTGCCCACGGTAGTACCGCTTATGCGGTAGTACCGCTGGTACTTCCGTGGCACTACCGCTTGGGGTTTCCCCGAGCGTGCAACTCTCGGTTGCCAGTTTGCCATTCACGGTAGTAGAGCGGTAGTAGCACGGTAGTACCGCTCTGGCGGTACTACCGCCCTTACTACCGCCGCCACTACCGCTTGCAGGGTTTCCTTCTGTGCACGTCTCTGTTGCCGTTTTCTGTTAAACGGTAGTAGTGCGGCTGTAGTGCGGTAGTACCGCTCAGAGCGGTAGTACCGCTCTGCTGGGCTGTAGTACCGCTTGGTGCGGTACTTCCGCCCTGCACTACCGCTGCTCTACCGCTTGTGTTTCGCAGAGTGTGCAAGTTTCTGTTGCTCGTTTCGGTTTAGCGGTAGTACCGCTTGGGTGGACGGTAGTACCGCTTGGTGCGGCACTACCGCTCCAGTCCCGTGTTCTCGCCTGCTGTTTTTGAATTACTACCGCTTAAGCGGTAGTACCGCTCGCAAGAGCGGTAGTACCGCTTGTACGCGTCCAGCACGGGTAACGGTTGGATTTGGGGTGGCCCTATAAAAGGGGTCTTCTTCCCCAACGGTTATCTTATCCTTTGAGCTCATTTCTCCCCCCATTGTTGACCTTCTTGAGCTTGCCTATCTCTCAATCCCTCCAATGATTCTTGCTCCTTCTTGAGGGAAAAGAGAGAGGAGATCTAGATCCACATTTCCACCAATCACTTTCTCCTCTAAGTGAGGGGAACCCCTTGGATCTAGATCTTGGAGTTCTTGGTGTTCTCCTTGTTCTTCCTCTCACTTTCCTCCATAGCTTTTGTTGCTTTGGTGGGATTTGAGAGAGAGGGACTTGAGCACTTCGTGTGTTCTTGCCATTGCATTAGTTGCATCGGTTTGAGTTCTCCACGGTGATACGTGGAAGTTAGTAGTTGAGAAGCTTATTACTCTTGGGTGTTTGAGAACCCTAGAGCTTGTTCCTCTTGGGTGCCTTGGCGCCCTAGACGGCTTGGTGGTGCCTCGGAGCTCAATCATTGTGGTGTAAAGCTCCGGGCAAGCGTCGGGGTCTCCAATTAGGTTGTGGAGATCGCCCCGAGCAATTTGACGGGTACCGGTGACCGCCCCCAAGGATTGCCAAAGTGTATGGGTTCGGTGACCGCCCTCAAGGGTTGCCATTTGTACGGGTTCGGTGACCGCCCTCAAGGGTCCCTTAGTGGAATCACGGCACCTTGCATTGTGCGAGGGCGTGAGGAGAATACGGTGGCCCTAGTGGCATTGTTGGGGAGCATTGTGCCTCCACACCGCTCTAACGGAGATTAGCATCCGCAAGGGTGTGAACTTCGGGATACATCGTCGTCTCCGCGTGCCTCGGTTATCTCTTACCCGAGCCCTTTACTTATGCACTTTACTTTGTGATAGCCATATTGTTTCTTGTTATATATCTTGCTATCACTTAGTTGTTTATCTTGCTTAGCATAAGTTGTTGGTGCACATAGGTGAGCCTAGTCGATTTAGGTTTTGTGCTTGACAAATTAAACGCTAGTTTTATTCCGCATTTGTTCAAGCCTAAACCGTAATTATTTTAAAGCGCCTATTCACCCCCCCCCCCCCCTCTAGGCGACATCCACGATCTTTCATCAGAGAACACTTAGTCCTCACCGTATTCCTCCTGAGCTAAGGTCACTTAGACCTCGCCCAATCACTCGTGGTAAGTCTTCAAGGTAGACTTCCAAAACCTTCACAGACTTGTTCACCGGCACGCCACAATTACTCTTGGGTGCTTAGAACATGACGCCTAACCGTCTGGAGGAATGACAGTCCTCAAAGGTAACAAGCGTCGGATCACACAGATCAATCTCTTCAATGATGCTCAGTCACTTAGGCTCTGGTTGGGTTTTCCTCACTTGGGTTCTCTCAAAGTCGTCAGAGGATGGGTTGCTCTCAAATGACAAGTGTCAAGTTCTCTCGGAGCAGCCAACCAACAAGTGGTTGTGGGGGCGGCTATTTATAGCCAGGGGCAACCCGACATGAATTGTCATAAATGCCCTTCACTGATTCGACCGTTGTCAGGATAAGGATCCACTCGACAGCTGGCACGCGGCGCAACAACGGTCTGAAAATTGAACTCTCAATTTCGTCAGGGCACTCAATTTCCTCACGGTAGGCAGATCGCACTGGCGAACTCCTAACTCCTCAGCCTGACCAAATTCGTCAGCGACCAGATGAACTTCGTCACTGTCGCTAGCAAATGCGTCAGCTGTACTGGAGATTTCCAAAGGCTTCGCTCGAAGCGGCTTTTGTGTGTATTGGTTTGAGTAAGTTTGAGCATCACTTTGGAACTGTGAAATATGTTTCACCTAGACCCCCTTTAACAGTACGGTTTTCCTATGACTCAAATAAGAAGAAAAGAAACTACGAAAACCAAAGTCTTCAAGCTTCAAAGTCTTCACATCAATTTCTTCAAAGGCCGTACCAATTTCATCATCAAATTCTTCACTTGAAGAAATCTATTTTTAGGGGCCGTCTTCCATGTGTTAAACCAAATCTTCAGGGACTCTGTCTCCTGTGTATACTCACAAACACATTAGTTCCTCAACCTATTTGTCTTCAATACTCCAAAACTACTAAGGGGGCATTTGATGCAATTACAACAGGGAACTAGTGGAATATGTACCACAAGCAGTGTAATGCCAAACTAAAGGATCAGTATCATTTTTACAACTAATACTAGTGACTATAGCTTCTAGTTCATACAAAAGGTCCATCATCCTTGGTGAAAAAGATCTTCTAAAGGAAACTTTAATAGTTTCACCATCCCAAATCTGACTAACAGTTTTATCTTGCTCCCTACAAATAAAAAAGAGGTTCCAAAATTGGACAAACAGGGGAGAAGAGCCAAACCGTGTATCTTCCCAAAATCTAATCAAATTACCATTACCTAAAGATCACCTATATCCAAACTTGACTGCCTTAGATGCCCAAACTACTACTTTCCAGAAGGTGGAGGCACCTGCACTTTGAGTACAGAAGATATTTGGAGAACGTTTATATTTGGCATCAACTATATCTTTCCAAAAATTTCCTTTACCAAGCATATATCTTCCAAATTTTGCCTTGAGCAAGCCTTTCTAAACTGTTGTCCTAAAGAACCCTGATGAGTAACCCCCGCCCTGCTTGGCCACTGATTTTGGACTTGTTTGTCAAAACCACAAAACATTTTGACAGCCTCTTCCGTGCGGTGGGGTTCATAGTGCTTTTGTTCGTGTATCAATTATGCACATTTTTCCAAAACGTCGCGCCCCTTTGCTCCGTGCTCTGAAATGGATCGATACTAGTAGCCAACCACGTCTCACACAACAATTAATCCTCCTTTGGGGAGAAATTTGTTCCCTCTTCTTCTTTGGGTCGGCACTCGGCGGGTGCTGTGTGGAATTCGACCATATGTTTGCACGCAATAAGGTGTGGGTGAGCTGTAGCAGGTTTGGAGCTAATTTCCATACATATGATTTTAATATAACAACATAGGGCTTGGTTAGTAGTTTAATCAGTTGGAAATGTGGTGCAGTGTGGTGGTGCATTAACTTCCTTCAGTTTTGCTACCTTTGTATTTCATATTTTCTTTGCTTTGATCTGCTGCTTTCGCGAGTAATATTATGTTCATCTTGAGTGTTGTGACTTCGGGTTGTTCCATTTGGTCCTCGGCTGAAGATGGAGGTAGCGGTCTGGTAATGGTGGCTGGTGACCTTTGTTTGTAGCCTGCCTTGTGTCAGTTTCTTTTTTGAGAAACACTGATTACAACATAGCAAACGCACACCAACACACACGCACTCATTCACTCACACAATGCCGGACAAATTTGCGGAGCTTCAAGATTGAGTAAGTCATCATAGACGCCTCGCTATCGACGAAAACGTCACCTCCGTCAAGAATAATCCGTATTAATGAGACACCTCAGTGTCACTTTCGAATTTTGATTCTGGTCGAGTTTGTTCTTGATCTTAGTTTGTACTTTGTGAACATGATTTTGTTTCAATGAAATGCAACCGGGGATCCGATACCTGATGATCTTTTTTTTGTATTTGTATTGGTTGAATTAATGTAGGTTGTCATTCTGTTGACAACCCTTGTACAATGGAAAACACTTGGCTTCAGCCGGCGGATCGCACGTGGGTGTCCGCCGCTTCGTCCGCGCGACGCGTGTCCTGCATGGGCTCATCTAGCATTGACTGCCTTAGATGCCCAAACTACTCTTTCTTCTCGTGGCTGCACCATTAAAAAAAGAAGCATGCGCAGCATTTCATCAGGCAAAAACGAAACATCACTCGTCGTCAGGAAAAAAGTGTACTGCACCAGCCGGGAATCGAACCCGGGTCTGTACCGTGGCAGGGTACTATTCTACCACTAGACCACTGGTGCTTGTTGAATGATACTCCCTCTGTAAACTAATATAAAAGCGTTTAGATTACTAAAGTAGTGATCTAAACGCTTCTATATTAACGCTTCTATATTAGTTTTTACGGAGGGAGTACTTTTCTAGCGCCTATATGATCAATTCGCTATAAAGCAGGCAACAGCTCACAAACTCAGATCAGTTATCACCTGATGACTAAATATAAATTCATCGTCTGAAGCACGTCCAAAGTGTCGAAACGAAACGTATGTACTGACAAACAGCTCGTAATTTAGGTAATCTGATGAAGCACGTGGTTAGTATCGAAAAGAAACGGCAATCGCATCAATGTTTGCAGCTGAGCTACCACATGAATAGACAAGAATTCAAAGAACAGGGCAGGTAAGCTCAGTGTCATACACCAAATTCCACTAGTGAGCAACGATAAGGAAAATCCATGTATAAATGTTGATGAAAACAGGTACCAAAAGCACAATTAACAGTAGTATTCAGCGTCAGTGTTCAGAGAAAAGCAAATCAATCTGCAAGACTACGGGTAGCCTACAACTGATCAATATCTAACAGAGTAAAAACTCATCCGTCCAACGTGCCTCCTCAAACAGGAGGAAAACCAAACATTCTTCCCTTCCCTTCATTGCTGGCGCTGTACAAGTAATCTCATCCCACCTGGGAGGAGACTCAATCAGTCCGCGCCAGCGCCAGCCTTTGTGAAGTCTACGTCTCCCATGCCAGAGTCCTCCTCCTCGCTGTCGTCGTCGCCGTCCACCTCCTCGCCTGCTAGCTTCAGCTTCTCAATCGTGTTCGCAAACAGCTTGTCATCTACCTCGCTCACCTGCACGGGGAAATTATTAAACATGAATCATGGGTGAGACTGAATAGAAGCTTGCAGATCTCTGAATCGGCGGTGGTTTCTTTTGCTTGTTATTTGTTGAGCACAGATAACGAGGAACTTACGGCTCTAGCTGCTTCCTTCACCACCAATTTCCCCTTGTGCTTTTCAATTGCCTCTGCGCAGACTTTTGTTGCATTTGTCAAAACTGCTATTCCCTGGTCCTGTTCACAACAGCAATACACAAAATCAGCAAATTTCACATCAATGGATCACATACTAAAATTCAGGAATAACACAATGAGATAAGTTGACTGGAGTGAGAGTGACACATATGTACACTCAGCCAGCCATGCTTATACAATCAGGGGAACCCCAAACCATACACTGGCATCATGAGATGAATGATGAATACAATGTACCCACTGCCTTGCATAATAGAACTCAACACAAGCATATCTGAATTTTAATGAAATTTAAAGGCCTCTCAACAACACCTTGTGTATGCCTATAAGACAGGCCGAAACATTATTTGAAATACACCCCCATGCAGAGACTAATAACAATTTCGTGTGTTCAGTTCTGATTTACATTTTCTATGCAAAGAGTAATAAATACATATAAGAATCAACATTAATCACATAAATGAATGGAAGAAATCACCAACTTTGTCAAGTGTCTGTGTGGTCAGAACATAAAGCGGAGGAGCAACTAGCTTAATCTTCACAGGGCAATCAGCATTTCCAGCAGCTTCAGCTTTCCTCATGGCTTCCTGCAAAACAGAATCAGCAACTCACAATCAAGCATACACTTGGAAACCAAACCGCATGGATTGAAGCAAACAGAACCTTAATGTGGAGAACACCATCAAACTGGAAGCATTTCATCTCAATATCAGCACGAATCTTGAGTGGCTGTGGTGTCATTCTCCTCCTTATGTTCTTGACCAGGGCATCCTTAACCTCAGGGGTGACAGCCGGCACAGTGTTAGTCACCTGCAGAAAATGCCAGCATAAATGAATCTTTAGACACGTCCAATTTGCAGTTACATACTATAAAGGTAGTTTAAGCGTGCATAATCAGCACCAGCCCTATGTCAATATAGTATTTTATGATCCGCACCATACTGCCATAAGCGAACTCAATATATAGAATGCGTCAATTTGCTCTCCAAGAACCGAAACAATTCACTGTTATAGCATACATTGTAATTAAAACAAATCACCATGATGACTAGTTCATCTCAAACGTATCTGAAAGACAATGAAACCATGGTACCTAATTTTCAATTGCTTACACAACCTACTGAACTTACCAATATAACTTACAATGTTAACATCCATTCAATCAATAATACGCAAAGAAGTACATTACCATATTTCAACGAACCAATTTGAAGCAATAAAATATTCCTTAAATCGACTATTTTCGTACACATTACGCAATCAAATTACAGACTCCGAACTAACCACTAGGAAAACTGTTCATGGGGCAACTTTGATGCAGGACAAAATTTACAGATTGCAGTAGAAACAAATGAATACCTACTTGGAGAACACATGTAAACAATCAATTGCAAGATATTAATTTTGCATTCAAATTTATGCTTAACTGTTTATACACTGCTGACTTTCTGACTTACAAATAAAGTTACTAGGTTTACATCGGTGAGCATTTGAAGCAACAGATATCGTTAAATCGACTAATTCTATACACATTAGGAAATTAAGTACAGGCTCCAAACCAACTACTAGGAATTAACTGGCAAGTTACTAAACTGCCAGCCTGAAGCAAATTGACAGCATTGCCTCGAGTACACCCAATCGTTGAGCAGTTAATTTGCGCAAGTACAGAAGTAGTTTAAGCATGCATAATCAACAGCAGCACTATGTCAGTATAAGGTTTTATGATTTGTACCATAGTGCCATGAGCGAACTCAATGTACAGAATGTGTCAATTTGCTCTCCAACATTCGCTCTTATACATTCTGATTAAAACACATTATCATGATGATTGTTTCACCTCAAACATATCTGACAGACAATGAAATCATGGTACTCCCTCCGATCCAGACAATTAATATGGATCAGAGGGAGTAGCTTATTTTGCATTAAAGATTATTATGCTTAACTGCCAATACAAGTTACTGATTGTCTGACTTACAAGTTACAACTATAACTTAGCATATCAATTAAATCACGAGTTCACAAAGAACCAAGCTAAGTACACTGTCAAATTCCAACCAACCAATTTGAAGCAACACATATCCTTGAATCGACTAATTCGAAAAACATCAGGTAATTATTAAGTGCATGCTCCAAATCAGCTACCAGAAATTAACTGTTCGTGAGGCAACTTTGATACAGGACAAAATTAACAGACTGCAGTAGTACTAACAAGCGAATAGCTACTTGAAAAACACATGTATAGGTCCAATCGGTTGATATTAGTGTCAAGTTACAAAACAACCAGCCCGAAGTAAATTGATGGCATTGCTTCGAGTACACCCAATACTTAGCAGTTAATTAGACATCGAGCAATTAGGAGCAGATGGGGGGAGGGGGGGAGGGGGTCCGGAACGAACCTCCACGCCATCGGGTCCGACCACGGTCTCCTCGTAGGTGAGGACGTCGAGCACCCCGTCGGGGTCGGTGACGATGAGCTTGAAGGCCTCGAAGGCGTGGCCGTACCTGCGGTAGAGGGGCCACCCGATGCGCTGGTAGAGGGGCTCGAGGTCAACGCCGAGGGTGTCGGCGGCGTGGCGCATGATGGAGTGGACGAGCTTGGACTTGTTGTAGCGGTCCTCGCAGGTGGCGGCCTCCTCCTCGGAGACCCGGCGCTTGGAGAGATCGATGTAGCCCTTGTCGCGGTCGACACGGAGCACCATGGAGGGCTCCTGGCGGCCGACCTTGATGAGGGAGGAGATGGAGCGGATGCGGCGGCGGGAGAGCTCGGAGAAGAGGATCATGCCCTCGATGTTGTTGTACTCGAGGAGGGAGACGTAGGCGCCCATGTCGGCGATGTGCTTCACCTGGATCATCACCGCCGCGTCCACCTCCGGGAACCGCGGCTCGTACATCCGGCACTCGAGGTTCGGCATCTTCGCGGGCGGCGGCGGCGGCCGGAGGCGGTGGGGGGGCGGGGTGGGGAGGGGAGCTAGGGTTTTGGGGGTTGCGGCGGAGAGAGACGGGCGAGGAGCAGCGGGGTTATGGATTGGTTGGATTGGCGAGCGAGCAGCGAATCGACGGTGTGGCCGGGCCGCGGAGTACGTGAGCCTTATATGAAGACGCCAAACGGGTCTGCGTGTCCACCCTCCTGTGAATGCAAGTTTTTTTTTTTTTTTTGAGACTACAACTTCTGCTTCCCAAAGATGCACGTACCTCGCCCTTGCGAGAAACCGTTTCGCCCCCACGTTCCCTTCTCACCCCTTGTAAAGGTGGGGCAAATGATCAATTGGCCCCAAAGTGATCTGGCAGGCGACTGCCCTCATCTTCATCGGCGTGGCCGTGGGTCCTCTTCCGCTCCGGCAGTCGCTCCGGCGACGAGAGGCGGAGGGGACCCTGCGTGCTGCTGCTTCGACGAGTAGTTAGGCTGGGCTTTGTTCTTTACAAAGGCGTCACATCGGTTGCGAGGTCGACGCCGCGTCAGAATAATTTGGCCCTGTTTCTTCCCCATACCGGCGGTGTTCCAACCGATGATGTTGTGAAGCAGGTAGCCTCTTTCTCTCGTCAGACATTGGATCTGGCGTTTTTAGGTTGTGTCGACTGGTGTTCGGCGTCACCCCGGGTGGTGACGGCTGCGGCCATGGCAGAGTGTGCAAAGGATCTGAAGCGGGATGTGCAAAGGGCAGGGTGCAGCGACGTCCATCTTCTCCAATTGCAGTGGTTGAAGTCGACGATGTTGGGATCAGGCGGACATGGGGATGATCCGCGGCCGACGCGTCACAAAGACTTGTTCCGTCGTGTGCGGCAGACCGTTTAATCGGCTCAAAAAGCATGTTTGTCTACGATGATGATCTTCCTGATCTAGGTGTGGCGGCAGTTTCCACCTCTTTCCGGTGAAGCCACGGCGACAGCGGAGTCCGTTCGGGGACGATGGTTAGGCAACGCACGTTGATCTCCAAGGATCGTGCTGTGAAATTTCTTGCGTTGGGATCGTGTGTGCAAATCTTGAGATCGCATGTCTCTCTGTTTGTCCGTAAGGATGTCCACTCATGTACTCCGTGAACCTAGTTTTGTTTAATGAATGCGTGACTACTTCTTCAAAAAAATAGATGCACGTAGCTCAATTAAAAGGAAGTCATGAATTAGCTACAAAACAAAGCAACATGCTCAAGGCCGCTAGAAACCAGTGTAGAAATATATATTATTGTGTGTGAGAAGGATAAAATTATTATAAAGATTCATAGGAAGTACAGAGCACCTCAGACATAATAAAAATATACATCGAGATCCATACACCACTGAACGACCATGGCCGCCGCCAGAACGAGCCGCCAACGCGCCGCTATCGTCGCTCCCATACCGGAGCCGATATGACCTTATCGATGATAGTCGGGAAGTCTTCGTGCATGTGTCCCTAAGGACCAGCATCCCGGAGCCGCAATTGTCGACGTTGAATCCTTGAATTGATCTGAAGAACCAGACACAAAATCTCAGCCTTGCGTACGCACGGTGAGAAACCCTAACCTCGCCGCCCCAAAGAGTTGGCAGGAATCTACGCCGGAGTTCCGTCTAAGGGAAAATATCCTATGATATGGTTCATTACATGATACCGTGCTCCCAGACAGCATGGTGCGTCAGATCAGCATCGAAGGCATATGATCAACTCATTTGTTTATATACAGGATATTTTGCGTCTAGGCCCCCAAAAATTGTGCTACATGCAAAATCATAGCAGCTCTTTACGTTCCTCACAAAAGAGGTCCTGCACGGTACAAAATGTTAATCCAGATGAACAACTACCGATTGTTTCCAAATGAACTAGTACTTCATAATTCCCTAAAACACTAATACTCGATGATTACAAGCAGAAGTAGTCCCTGTTTTTGCGTTTGCTCACTTTTCTTGAAAACTGCATACAAGTTTTTTGTGCAAAAAAAGTTTTTTTTAATTCAGATGTGTGTCAGTGGCGTCTTTCCAGGGTGATAGGTAGATTTTTTAATTCTCTTTGTACCAGTGAGACAGAAATGCCCCAGGCTAAAAACGAGAGGTGAGTCTGACATGACGTAATGCAAAGCTGCAACTGGCAATATACAAAAGTCTAAGGTCTATTTTGTATATTTGGTAATGGATGTGTGACTGTTCAATCCTCTACCTTGAGCACAGATCCAACGGACCACAACTTCCTGTATCACGGTATCATATCAGCGCCGGTATCACTAGATATGCACTCCTCCGTCTAGTCTGTCCCGACGGATGAATTTGAGGAGGACCGGGGCCCAAAAGACTGACTCAAAGAAGAAGTGTCGCCATCCGTCCAAGCGTCGCCCCTATGAGGACAAAAACCCTACCTATCTACTAGCCGGAGCCAAGGCACCAGAAATCCCCTCCCGGCCACCGGTTGTTGAAGCGGCCGACGAAGGGGAGGCGAATCCACGGGCACGCCGGCAGAGATCGAAGAGAGAAAGGCTTTTCCTAGTCGCCTTGCAGGGGGGAGAAAAGTAGCTCGAAATAATGCTATTGCTAAACCGCCACTCATGTCAGGATCGAGTTGCACGGCTTTGTGCATCAAGGGATGCGAAGATGTTTTTGCCCAAAGCATAGCCTCGTTAGCGATTATCATATTCAGTCCTAAAGAGATGCTAGTACGAAGATTCTCGACTCCTAAAAGATTTGACAAGATTAAGGACATTTTCAGCTTTTTGTGATCAAATGACCTCATTGAGTCATAGGTATGTCGACAACAGTGACGGAGGACCAAAAAAGTTCAAGGTGGGCGAACTATAAAGCATAAAAAAAAGTTTGATGCAAAACCAAAGTAGTCTATATTACATCAACAATGCAAATTGATATTTTTATGTGATCCTGAAAAAATCACCAAATACAATGAAAATGGAAACATATTAAAGTAGAAGAACAATCTAAAATTATAGAAACTTTAATGGTGCCTAGATTCCCAAGCTATTCTCTGGGAATATACGTCTTCCATTTGTTTTCCAATACTACTTCCTCTTTTAGAGCATCTACAACTAGACGTCTAATTTGACACCCTAAAGGTTCGCGCGTCCACGGATAGTGTCCGGTCACCCCTCATTTGTCTGCCCCCACAGCCATCACCCTCATATGCAAACCCTCGAATCCATCATGCAATGTAAAAACAACACACATAGTTCATTTAGATCAACACACATAGATCAACTAGGACATATCATAGGGGAGTTCATACACATGTCATCGGACTACCAAAATTTGTCATGATCAAATTTGCCTATGGAAGAAGTTCACCCACGGCCGCCCTTGCACTTCTCCTTATATTCTTTGTCGACGTAGAGGTCGAAGGCGCAATACGGGTTGAGGAGGATATCTGCCCGCTGCCAGATCTGTAGGCGACAGGCGTCGACATTGTTCTCCTCCTCTTTGGGGGGCAGGCCGCCTATGGCATGGACTACCCGGATTTTCTCTAGTGCGAGGGCACGGGCCGCCCCGCTTGCCGCTTCGCGGGCTGGTCCTCTGTGGGCTTGTCGGACGCGGCGCGGCGCACCATCGCCCTCTCACGAAGGGCACGCCGGTCCTCAGCCTCGACGGAGTAACCATAGCCGAGGTATACGAAGCATCCTTGGTCGTGCGCATTGGCGTCATTGACCTCGGATTGAGAGTGAAAGGATCGGTATGGTCGATTCGAGGGGAGAGTGTGAATAGGCGACTAACAATTCTTATCCAATTTTAGGGATACAACAAGAGTATAGGTTATCTAGATATGCAGCTAGATGAACAACCTATATGCCAAGCTCACTTTAAGTCATAATTGTTGCTCTCTTTAAGTCGCTTTTGTTCTTGGCAATTGTTGAGAATTACTGTTTTTGTTACTACTCTGCAATCACAACTGAGATCCACTCCATCGCATTTGCTACTAATAAATTCTCTCGATCAACCATTTGTTTTCAGATGTGATTGAATTGACAACTCAATCCCCTTGCGTCGATCAATAAATTTGGGTTGTATTATTTCACCGAAGACTATTGTGACCCCTACACTTGTGGGTTATCACACCCCTATCGCGATATACAACACGAGCATGAGTAGGGTTTTACCTCAGATGTAGGGCCTGAACCTGGGTAAATCTAGTCTCATGTTTCCCCTCCGAACTACTCACCTCGCGTGGACACCCTATCGAGGGATATATTGAAATCTACTCTGACACCTCTCAAGTAGACACGACATCCAACTGATGCTTGGGCTCGAGTAGCTGACTCGACGCACCCGGGGAGGATGTGACCATCCCCTTGCCTGGCTGGCGGTACCCGAGTGTCGTATCATCATCATTTTTTGACCACGATGTACATGTGACGGCTCAGTACAAAGGAAAGGTGGTTATTCTAAGTTTTATCTTTGCGGAAATCTAAGTTATTTTCATATTACCATAGTAGATTTGCAACACCTTGGAAAGCGGTACTTGATAATCAACAAGCAAAGTAGTAATATAACCTTCAAATGTGATCATACCGGTCGATCTTCATCCACCAAATATGATCATCATCATTGTGTTGTTAGTGAGATGCTGGAACCTCACATCCTCTATAACACTAAGCTCCCTACGTTTAAAGAGCCCACATTCAATTGAGGTCTCCAATTAAAATTGGGTCACCCGATTTTGATCGGGTCAACAATTTCTCAAAGCTCTCTCGTTCAATTCTTTTATACTCTACACTATGTTTTCTAATTTTTAAGGCCTCACAATTAATTGAGGTATTCAATTTAGAATTGTGCCATCCAACTTTGACCGGATCAACAATTTCTCAAGCTCTCCCTTTAATTCACTATGTTCCCTAATTTTGAAGCCTTTTCATTTAATTAAGGTATGGGGCGTGCTACGCGTCCGCCGGCTGATCTTTTTAAAAAATCGGATGGGTAGCTAGCCGTTAGATGCGTCATCGACCTGTGACGGGCATGCTAACTTTTGCAACAGAGATTATGTTGCAGAACTTTTCGCAACAAATATCATGTTGCGGAAATGTCTGTAGAATTCTTTTGCAACAGAGTTTATGTTACAGAATATTTTCTGCAACAGAGAGCTTGTTGCGGAAACATCTGTAGAGTTTTTTTTCCACAAAGTAGATATTGCAGAATTTTTTTGCAACAGAGATCTTGTTGCGGAAACGTCTATAGATTTTTTTTTCAACAGAGGTCATATTGTAGATTGTTTTTGCAACAGAAAGCATGTTGCAGAAGACGAACGAAGAAAAAAAAGAAAAACGAATGATACTCGATCGTTAGAGATAAAGATAAGAAGGAACGGTGACAGGCCACATGGGACGCGTGGTGTGCACCTCAGGCAGCGGACGAGCCGCTGTGCCGATGGGAATCTTTTTCCTTGAGGTATTCAATTTTGGATTTGGTTTACGATTTTGATCGGACCAACAATTTTTCATATCAATCAGCAGCAACTGGGCTATAAAAACATATCAATCCCACGTACCCTCCCACCATCTAGAAAAAAGAAACGCCACAATATAATATTGTAGCACCAATATCGTATATGCAACCACTGACACAGAAATTTCTCCACATAAATATAAGTTGGTTAGCAGATAACACATAATCACACCACGAAAAGCCCACCAAAATCAATGCATTATAAATAAAAATAAAACACACTCTATCATCTCCCCCACCCGCCAAGCTAAATATTTCATCAGTTCCAAAATATAAGGGGTATTAGTTTTCTAAAAAGTCAAATTTCTTTAATTTTGACCAAGTTCAGAGAAAAATATCGACATCCACAATATTAAACAAAAAAGTATGAAAATTCATTTAGTGATGAATCTAGAAATACTGATTTGATATTATGGATTTTCATATATTTCTTTACAAATTTGATCAAACTTAAAAGGTTTGCCTTTTCAAAAAAAGTAATACACCTTATATTTTGAAACAGAGTGATTACTTTTAAGAAACCCAACAACACCAACGGTGCAGCAAAGCGCCCGACCCTTCTAGTCTTATTACTATGTTCCCACATTTCTAATTCATTCTGAAAATGAGTCTAACTAACCGTGACCTTGCCAAGTTCGTCCATAACTGTGGACACGCTATTCGAATAGTTGGCTAACACTATGCACATGTTATATGTCTTTACCCACAAGATATGAATCTCCCTTGATGCCATGGCCAGAAAGCACATCTCCTTGGTGTGCCGGCAGGGATATCATAAACGAGGATGTTAGCCCATCTAGTCCCGACTGGTGAACCTGCCAGATGGGTGTCGTTGTAGAAATTTAAGGGTCGCCATTCATTTCCCCTGTTGCATCTTTTTTTTTTTTCCTGAAACGTGGTCCCTTAGGGCTCGATTCATTAAAAAAGGTCGAAGAGAGTTGCCCAGTTAATTAACGAAAAACCGGGCGAAAACCGTCACAACATGCCCGCAAAAACAAGGCAGTCAGGGCGACCTGGCAACCCACACAAGAACGCACACACACCGTCGAGGTTGCAATCCGGTGTCATCGTCATCACTCCTTCGTCGAGGTTGCATCTTTTGGGACTTAATCCACAATAGACTTGATAAATAGTCCATTGAGATATGTTGACATTAATTACAAAAGTCCACCTAGAAGATTAGGATGCACTTTACTGAGTGTCGTCGCCACCGCCGCTGCTTCCGACAACGAGGAGGACCCCTATGCCTAGGGCCTGTGGTCACCCCTAGTTCGCCCGCTTGAGGATGGCACGGGAGGTGGGTTGGGCCATTTTCGGTTCCTACACTAGATGGTGGCTTCAAAACTAAGTCAGGTCCAAAAATGCAATTTTTCTGGGCATTTGTCAGTAGACACCGAAGCCAAGTGCTCCAATAGACAATGCAATAACACTTCTCAACGCATGTGCTTTATTTTCCAAGCAAGAAAATGCTAGTCATGATTACAAAAGGGGATCTGACTATACATTAGAAGGATATAGGATACCGATAATAGTATAACTACCGATAGAAGCCATAGGTAGTTACACAAACATAATCAAATTAAATGAATAAGCTACTATTTACTGAAAGGCCGGCCTACAAGCATTATTACTACCGCCTTATAAGTGGGAAGCAACATATTTGTTTGTCCTTCGAGGCTCCTCCTCTGCTCATTCCGTGTGGATCACTAGCATCATTCAGTCTATGATCGCTGTTCGGCGGATTTTGGTGGGTCTCTCGCGCCCCCTGCATTAAGACCCTTGTCAGAAACACAGATCACAACTTTGATAACAGAACAGGCTAGAAAATTTTACATCATATTGTTGGCTAGTAATGGAAGACAATGTTTCTTTAGCAATTTCATATTAGCATCAATTACTAACGTTGTTGCTGCATCACCATTGCGACTCTATTCCGTCGACAGTCTTGCTAGTTTTGCTAGGACAAATGGTGATTCTGTTTTGTTTGCACATATGCCGTTGTTTCTCTCGTTTGTTTATAAGGCTCTCACCCATGGTGTTGAACCAACCAGTACTCAGGTAGTTTCAACTTCCATAAACCATAACTCAATATTTACTGATCCCGTATCCTGGATCTTGTTTGTTTTAGGACCAGAGTCTTGAACTCTGTGAATTGAAACACTATACCTGACTGTCATAAATAATAAATGTATGTCACAATTTCAAAATGATCCAGAAATGTTTCAGGCTCATGGACCATGTTCATCCATAGTTACCAGCAAGAACAAGGGTAAACGAACATGGTCATTAGCCACGCGTGGCTAAAAGTATGGATCAAAAGGGAGTTGTGTTAGTCAGCCAGTAGTAACATGGACCTGGATCCAATGCAACCATGTCTGACGTCCACAAGAACGCCACCCCCTTTGGACACATTCTTAGCCACCCACGACCCCTGACAAAGTTCCTCAACTTGGGTTCCTAGCAACTATTCTCCGAACTACTACTACCTCTGTTCACTAATGTAGGACGTTTTGGCAATTAGTTGCCACAGACTACCATTACAAAAGACAAAATATAAAAGGAAAGGTTTATTTTAAAGTAAACAACATTTATAAAATAGCAGCAAGTAACCAAGGTATCTAAAAAAGAGACTTGACAAATACTTGTTTTTTTTAATCGACTAAATTAACATCTAACTCTCTTTCCTTTGGACATGTGGACACATTCTTATCCACCCACCACAAAGTTCATCGACCTGATACATACTTTTTGACAAATCAAATCAAGTAAATTAACATTTGTTACTTTTTCCTTTGGATTTGGAGAAATTCTTAACCAGCAGTGACGAAGTTCCTCAACCTGGATTCCTAGCAACTATGCTCCAAACTGAGCTGCTAACCAGTTGCTTGTCACAAACTACCATTAAGAACACAGTATTTTGAAAAGGTTTATTTTAAATAAGAAATCAAACAACATTTTATAAAATAACATCACATAACCAATGGTATCTTGCGTGAGACTAACAAGACATGACTCAAATAAATGCTTTTTGAATTAGACACAATTTATACCTGCCTTGAATCCTTTGATTCTTTACTTCTCCAATAAAAATTTGGCAGTGACCTGGCCTTGAAACGAACGCTCTGATGCATTTCTTTCAATTCAGGTTCATCATTGGCTTTTCCCTGCAGAACAGTTGCTTATAAGGTTTGATATAATGTACTATAATCCTTTTCTTTTTGGTCTTTTTTTTGGAAACAAATACTGATTAGAGAGTGATCAAATAACTATCACTAGTTATGTGAGTGAAGTTCTTACAAGATAATAATTACCAGCCTTTAGAATTTATCATAGACATTGTCTTATTGTGATGCTCCTTGAAAGAAATTTAATTCAAATGAGGATAACTCGAAATAACATGTGCCACTGTCTCATTCAGGCTTTATTGCTTACCATATTTTCTTTATCTATATTTGTTTCCGGATGCGTCGGTGGAGAAGTTGAACCAAAGAACTTTTCTTTGACCCTTGTCACACTGACATATGGAGACCTGGATGATGCAAGAGGACAGTCAGATGATGGCTTTTATGTTTAATGGCATTTACCATATTTCAGAAAGAATAAGACAGGCATTAGAACATCAGAGCAAAAAGCCATATGCTTTGAATTTTCATTTCTGGAATATTCAGTTCCATCTTAGTAAGGTTAAACCGTTTTGCTATGATCAGATATCAATCAACTGCTATGCTGACTTTTGGCATCTGAGCGATACCTTTGTTCATGCTGCTGAGTTGTTATGGAAGCTGTTTCTGGAATGCCTTTGCAGAACCCCTGAAATAGAGCAAACCAACTTATTTGTGTTTTGTGAGACTGGAAACTGGAAACTCCATAACGTTAAATTCACACCATGCATCAGCAAATTACAAACCTTGCTTGTCCGCCTCTGTTTGTTCACCTTAGGATGAATATCTTTCACGGGCCTACTTGCAGATTCCAGCTGACTAATCCTTGAAGCAATTGTGGAGCCAAGATTTCTTGATCTCGAGGCAGGATCGCCTATTTCACATCTCCTGAAGTTCAACGTACCCAATGCCGACCCTTTCTGAGCAACTGAAGTCTCTTCTTGCTTGTTACTGTCAGTACAAGGAAATGGTGAGCTGTTCTCCTTCGCTGGACGCAGTGTGGACCGGCTTTTCACTGACGAAGACGGAGCTTTCTTTCCTGATGGGGGAGAACTGAATTCCGCAGGCTTCTGAAATAGCGACGACATCGGGTGCCTCTTCTTCTCGACAGAATCTGTTACACCCTGATTGACAATCGAACTCTCCTGCAAAAATTCACATGGTTTGAAATTCTCAGTACCATCGAACTGCACAGTATATATAAACAAAATTATCGTTTGAGAGGTTACCTGTAACGGCTGCTTCTCAACGGTGTCAACAGCAGCCACGACACATCCAGTATCCAACTGCGGCTCCTTTCTCGCTTCAGCAGCCTGCATATCATGCTGCTCGTGTGACCGCGCATCCGCGCAATCCAGGCGGCAAGATGAAGCGACGCCGTCCGTCACGGCCTTCAGCTCCTGAGGCGCTTCCCCCGGCGGCACAGCAGTATCGACAATGGCGCCGCAACCCGGAGGAGCACCCGAATCTACGCCGCGGGTCTCCTCCTCCCCTGTAGGCTCATCCGTCATACAGGAGGAGTCCGCCGACCAGGCCTCGCCACCGCCGCCGTACGCACCGTCCGCATCAGCATCGCGCCCCTCGTCGACATCCTCGTCCTCAACATCGGCGCTCTTCCGCTTCCTGGCGTAGTGGTCCTCGAAGAATGCCTTCTTCTGCGCGACAGATCCAGGGCGGGACTGCCCCGCCGCCTCCTCAAGGTACCGGTTGTGCTCGAACGCCGACCACCGGCCCTACTCGAGCGGCTCGGAGAGGAACCGGCCGAACGAGAGCGACTCCCCCAGCGCCGACATCATCTCCGCCTTCCAGTCCTGGGAACCAATCGAGCCAAAAACACGAAATCAGACACCGGAAAACGGCCCAGATGCGACGCGACCGAAGGTATTGGATGCTTACCCGGTCGTCGCTGCGGAGGGTGCCCTGCTCCGGCGACGCGGTCCGCTCCGGCGGCGGCGGGGAGGGGGGCTGGTCCGGCTCGGCTCCCATGGGGTCGGATCTGGGCGGCCGGTTCGGCGGGGCTGCGCTGGATTGGGGCTGACAGGAGTGTAATTGCTGCTGCCGCTTCTGGTGGTGGTGCGGGGAGGTTGGCCGGCTCAGATTTGAATCGGGTGGAGTGGGGCGGTGGTGGTGGTGGGGCGGGGGCAGCCAAAGTGTACGTTGGGGGGAGCTGGAGCTCGGGCAGAGTGCCTGCGGAAATGACCGTTGCGCCGAGTTTGACGTTATCGAAGAGATTGGGTAGGGCGCTTGGAGAGGAGATGTGGATCGATGTGCCGTATCTGCGGTTCTTTAGTAGGAACGGATTTTTTTTTTATTTAGAAAAGCCATCATGGCGACTTTATCCATTTGGCATACAAGTCACATTATTGTTTGCTTTTTTTTTTTGCGGCAAACATTATTGTTTGCTAATTGCGGTAATACTATTACAATTAATCTCGTCCATCAGATCATGTCATTGAACGACTTAGATTCCTCCAATGGTGAACGCTCAGGATATTTAGCGCGTAACTAATAACATACCCAATATGCCTCTAATTAATACGTACAAAATTAATGTCCTAGCTAATATTACCCCCGTCCCAAAAAGCTTGTCTTGATGTATCTAGATAAAAAGCTTGTCTTAGATTTATCTAGATATGAATGTATTGAACACTAAAACGTGTCTAGATACATCAAGACAAGCTTTTTGGGACAGGGGGAGTACTATTATTATGCAATTAATATTTTGCCTAATATCAGTGTGCATTGCATGTAAGTGATTACTAGCAACAAATTCCTCGGATTTACAAGCCAAGATACGCGCAATTTGATTGGCTTCACTAGGGCAGTTCGGACTTGATGATAGCAAAAGCACAACATAGAAAGGAGCATTCTTCATGGGAGTGGAGTTTTGGCTCCCGAGTCCAGATGAACCCGACATCTGAGTCGTCCAGGATCGCGTGGGGATGTGTGCCATGTATTATTCAGCTGGATATACGGGAGCAGTAAAGGATGGGGAAAGCAGAAGTACGTACAGTGTTAGGGGACGGCTGGAGACGCCCGTCCAGTGGCCGTTAACGGCTGCGAAGCCGGCCAGTTTGTGGCGCAGAAGCGCCGTCGCTGTCCGTTCGGTGCAGCCCGTGAGCTGGACCCACCAGTCAGCAGTGGGACAGTTGAATGCACGACCCAGTATAGCAAAAAAAGATGAATCCATCCCCATCAAGCAGGTTCGGCCACTGTTTTGGGGGAAAGGGGATCGAAGGAAGAATAAAGCTGGTGGGCGGCGGCGGCGGCAGCGGCGGCGGCGACGGTGCCTCGGCTGTGTTCTCGCACGCTGCTGCACTAATCTCGTGGGCGGGCGTTGTCTCTGATTAGCGGTGGCGCAGCCATGGCGATGGATTTCCCCGTCTCTCCGATGGACTGGTATGAAATCCCTACTTGTAGTCCAAAATGTTCGTCGCTGCCATTCGCAAATCCACCGTGGGAAAAAGCTTAGGCCTTCGATTGAATGCACGCAGGTTGCCCATCTTGCCGGATGAGGCCTCTAGCGCGGCGGCCCTAATGGAGTTTGATTGGTGGGGCTGGTCGTGGGGAAGAAGAGTCCACCAATGGGTCTCGCGGGGCGGTCGTCTGTGGATTTGGGCGGAGCTCACTTGGGCAGGGTGCTACTGTGTGCGGCGAGGAAGCAAGTGTTGCTGATGTGGACCAGGAGGCTGTGATTCAAGATCGAACAGAGAGTGCCAATGGAGGCTCTGCTCAATCTACTGGGAAGGTTGATCCCCAAGCCCCTGGGTGGACTAAGAGGTACATTGCATTTTTTTAATGTCTTGCAAGCGTAGGTAGGATGAGTTCTTATTCTGTGCACTGCACTGTCAGGTTTGGAAAACAAATCCCCTGATTTAGTATAAAATGAATAAAAATGAATGCCATGCAGTAGATATAACTAGCTTGGTTTGTAAACAGATGTGAAATGTAAGCCTTGTGTTTTCCTGTGCTGGAGCTGAGGTATTTAGTTATTCAGAAAAAATAGAAAGACGGGCATTCATCCGTTTGGTTCGATGAAAAAAAATGCTTATCATGCTGCAGGGTGAGAGTCGGTAATCAGCCACCGGATAGGGCTCCATGTCCTGAAAGAGTCGGCGCACTGGAACAGACAATTAGAGGGTATGCAGATAAACTGGGGGACCATGTAGTTGCGCCTACTGTTGGTTTAACATTTGACTTGTTGGGCGAAGCATATGATTTCTACAACCTGTACTCATGGGAGCATGGTTTTGGCATAAGGTACGGCAAAAGTAGGCTGAATGCCAAGAAGACGAAGTGTATGCAGGAAGTGGTTTGTGGATGCTCTGTAAGTTCTTTGTTGTCAGGCCCGTATATTTATGGAAAAATCATAGTATCTTAATTGGCGGAAATGGTTATCATTGTGCTAATCCCTTCCAAGTTTATGCGTCGCTGAATCGGCGCTCGCTGAGGCCATCAGCAGTTTCTATGAGGCTGATGTGTGGGCCTTTTCTAGTCTTTGGAGGCATTCTTTTTTCTGTGTTGGGCGACCGGGCGTTTCTCTGCTATCTCTCTCTGTATGGGGTGTGCCGATCAATGGGCTGCGCAGTTGCTCCCTACGGGTGTGTGGTGCTCGTGGGGTGAGCGATGCATTTGTGTCAGGTCGATTTGAGAGGCGACCGGTTGCTTTAGCGGTCCTCTGGCTGTCTTGCGGGTCCCTTGTGAGAAAAAATTTGCCCGTTCGTTTCCTGTGTGGTGGCCTGTGTGCGTATGTACTCTTGCCTGTTCGTGGGAGTTCTTTAGTTGCGGTCGCGTCCGCTAGGATTTGTCGCTGCCATTGCCTCGCGCTTTGCGGCACCTTGCTGATGTTGTCGGGGGTCGGCCCGCCGGCGGTGGTCGTCGTTCTGGTCATGGGTGGTCTGCTGCTTTCTCCTGCTGCTCCGCTTTCTTCGGTGTCTGAGATTTCAGGACGTTTGGGTGGGGGTGCTGGGATTGGGGGTTTCTTTGATCGATCTTTTCCCTGTCATAATGTGCTTGCTATGGGGTTGGGTGGCCCTTTCTTTCGATCTATGATATGGTTTGTATTCCGGGAGGTGTTTGTTTATAAATTTACAAGGATTCACTCGTGAAGAATTTGGTCTTTTGGATTACATTCATTTTCAGGCTCATTGTTTTGTAGATTTGTAGGGATTTGTACATGTGTTAGATTAACATGAAAAGCAGTAGGTTTTGATGCAGGAATGGTACTTTCTATCTCTGTTACATCTTCGGCTTGTGCCAACTTGACAATCCCTGGTGATTGGGTTTTCCTCTTTTCTGGTGTGTCGTTTTTCAGTTTCAGAATTTGTATCAATATCAAGATCTCTAAATACCAGATGGTTCAGACTTCTCCGATGACTCGATCAAACTTCGAACAACTTTTCTAGAAATGTTTGTTGCACTTTTTAAATCATCCGCAGGAAGACGATTGGAAGTTTCCTAATCATGTTCAAATCTACAATGGTCATCGTCTCCACGAACATAATTGTCTGCAGAGGTTCCCTCATCAATGCCCTGGTCGGATATGTTTTGCAAACTCGAAAGTACGGTCCATACATGAGCCATGCAGTGCCACATACATGTTAAGTAGTCAGTAATATAGATGTCAGAAAAAAAGAGTAGTAGCAATATAATTTTGGATGGTACTTTTTGTATCATTGCTAGAACGACCGACCCATAGATTGTTACTTATCACATCCATAATGTTTTCTGGCTGCTGAATGATTATGTTTCTTTTGGTAGTGATGAAAGTTTATCATATGATGAACTGGAAAACGAGGGTTTCATAAATGTGAATGTGCTTTAGTAGATTTTACTTCTGCCATTTGAACATGCATGGATAGCTGTAAATTTTCTGCAAGGATGTGCTTACACCAACCAAGTTCTTACCAATTAGGATGACACGTGTGGTTTGAAGTCAAAGAAAACAAGGATTATCCTATATGTTTCTGAACTATCTGTTTGAGTCCCTGTTTGCTAGCCTACACGTTTGGATTATGCCCACTGTACCATCTCAAGACTTCATCTTTTATTTCTTTTTCAACTTCTTTTTCTTCATCTTAGTGTTGGCATGCTCCAGATTGTACCATATAAGGTTGTCCGGTTAATGTTGTGAAGGATGATGATTCATGCCTTTTGCTTTTCTCCTCACATGTTAGTACTGCCCTGTTGACAGTTTTCTGTCTAGATGCCATGTTCATTTATTGATGCTTCCAAAAAGAAGGATCTTACTTTGCATTTCATCTGAATTTGGCTTTTGTAGTGCAGCAATTTTGGAAGGAAATACCAGGTGTTACCTTCTGCAATTTGAACAAGATTGCTCCCTCATGCAATCTGTAGTGTAAGTGCCACTATTACTGGCTAATATTGAATAATGAAATTATTAATTCTTACAAAATTGTTCTGACGAGTTGCGTAATGAAAATACCAAAACTTTTCTTTGAACAACAACATCTCGTGATTCCTTTTGCCTGGTTAAGTGACGCTGGGTGAGGGTTGGAGTGGGGCTGACGGCGTCGTCCGTTTTCTGCCAGTGGCCCAGGTGCATCCGGGCGTGTGTACCAACGGCCAGGTCCGTCTATACCACGTGGGCCGTAGCTGCCGTCGTCATGCAATAAATGCGCTGTGTGGGCCAGCTGGGGGGATTCTGCCGAATGAATACTATATGGAATACGAAGCTGAGCGCACATCCCTATGCTCCTGGTCGGTCCAGATACCAGGATCATCTGGACCCGGGAGCCAAATTGGTTTTCCCCATTCTTCATAAACTATACAATTGCGACACCAATAGAGTAACCATCGTTCTTCATCGACGGGGGCGGAGCTAGATGGCAATCACTAAAGAGCAAAGGGCAAAACATGAATCACTGAGTGTCTAAAAGATTATTTTCTTCTTAATCTCATTGCTCCTAATAAAAGTTCCTTCACAAGTCTTCCCAAAGCTGGGGGATGGCAACCCCTGCTGACATGGCTGTAGCTCCGCAATATTAATCGTGTTCAACAACATCCATGCAATCTGAGTGACCAATTTTGTTGTTGTGCCCCACCTGCTCTACATGGTTAAGATTGTTCCAAAGGCAATTGCCTCAACCATAGCTCCAGAATCGACATGAGATACCACAATTGCTACTAGATGTGAAGTTACCATAATCACCGTGAACACCTATTTCGTCGAGGATGCCAAAAGTTGTGTCAATGTTAAGTTTCGCAAAGTACACTGACGACTTCTTCCAACCGCCTATGTGAATACCCATGACTTTCTTCTTTGCTCAAGCGTAATTAAGACTAAGTTCATGGTTTGCCTGTGTCGACTTGCCGGAGCTTGAACCACTTCACCTCAGTCTTCCTGTGATCCCTCCCAGTACCTGTACTAGGAAGCCGCTTCGAGCAGCTCCTCCCATTCAATTGCCGTCGGAGTCGAGGTTGAGGCCAGCCTCATATGCAATAACAACTGAAGTAGAGGACAATCTTCTTGGTCAACCAGAATAGCTTCAGAGATTGTTGCTCCCAAGCCTAGGTGCCCCCAGATTTCTCTGACCAGGTCACAAGAGCAGAGTGTGATCAATGCTTTCACATTGAACAGAGAAAATCAGACATTGGCTACTCGGGATAACACGCCTGTTCGCCAAGACTCCCTTCCATGGGAGAGCTCCCTTCATCACTCTCCTAGCATTTTTCTTATAATAGAATCACATGAAGCGGTCGGATTTTCTTTCAAAAAATTTCTCTAGAAGAGCAACCAAAATCAGAAGTTCTTTCAAGTTTACGTCCATGTTGAAAATTTCATTCGCAATGATAGGCTGATTTAACTGAGGAGGGACCGGGTTTTGTATGGCCACAATATATAAAATCCTCCATCATTCCTACTGCCAATGCTATGTTGATGATATGTAGGGCATCAACTAGCCATAAGATGTCAGAACAAGTTGTTCATCCCAAATGCTGGTCTCTTCATTGATCAACTCACTCACCTTGGTTATTACAATTAGTCATCAACCTATGCGCCGACACGGGCTAGAAATTAAAATGGAACATAGTATTTGTTACTACAAATGATGTTATGGATAATAGCAAATGATGACCATCATAGTTGAGTGGTTTTTTGATAGCCAAGAAGATGAACGATCAAGGTGAGCATAAAAAACAAAAGTAATATTTAGCCTCAGTGAAACCTGATTTCCTTCTATCTAGAGATAGCAAACCCACAAAAAGCCATGATGCTTTAACAAACATTGCACTTTCCAGCGATAAGATTGGAAGGAAATATAGAAGTGAGAAGGTATCGAAGTAAGTAATAGCAATTTAAGAAGTAAATGTAAACAGTTTACTTAATTGTGATTGGGAAATGATAACATCACATCCATCAAATCATAGCCAAGCGCAATACGGTGATGCATATTAGTATTCGTTCCTTTTTATTCATACATACCAGATCGTAAAATTCACACACTAAAGACAAGCATGAAAGCAAATTTATAGCTCATAATCAATCCCTTCAATAAGTTCCTTGAAATGGACCACATTCATAGCATATTTGTTGGAATCCACTCAGCAGTGCTTCATCCTAATGCGAAATGTTAACAACGATCAAGGTTATATTGGTGAGGGTTACGTAAACGCGAACCAAGTAATTTTTTCAGGTAAAATATGGCACCAATCTCTAACAATATGCTTATGCACATCCACCAATACATTTTTATTTATTTATATAAGTATTTTGGATGATATGGCATGCAGTTAATAGGTAGATTACATATTGCTGGACCAAGCTTTCTTTGTTTACAGTAAGACACAAAAGTAACTTACCAGGGCTATGTACTGATGGAATCTTATGGCTTTACCATGGGAAATCTCCATATATTTAAGAACCTCTAAATTTAGTGGACATTTTATATCAATAGAAGAATATAGACACAACTATATGACAAAGGACAAAACACATGCCATATGTGGAAAATGTAACTGAATTGGTTTTATTCATATGAGTGGTATTTAGTCATTACACTATAGCATAGCATAATTCGTAGCCGCCTTTCCAGGAGAAGAAAAAAGTGCCCAAGAAGTATGAAAGAACATAGAAGGAAGAAATCACATTATGTGTGAACTTCGGTCGAATTCTAGCTTGATGTATGAACTAAAATTTTGTTCACAGGAATAAGAATAAAGATTAAATGAAGTTAATAATTAGGGATGCGTAATTTCTTAGTAACAACTATTATCATGTTGAATGCTATGTATCATCCATGATAAACGAAGTAAAATATGTATAATTTCTAAGAAATTATCAGAGGGCCATAGCAGTCCTACGTCAATCAACAAAGATGGGAAAATAACCAAACAATTATTATTTTACATCAATCAAAATAGTTATTATTTTACATCAATCAATTATTTCCGTGTGCACCATAATCTGGTGAATAGTGTTGAGAAAAGATCAGAGAAGGGAGTAGTCTGTTTGGTGCTATGAAAGGAAATGAAGATGTTAGAGCATCTCTAGCTGATCTCTTAAAAATCTTTAGCTCCTCGAAAAATTTCTATTTTGAGGAGTTAACGCACCTAGCCGAACCCTCGAAAGGTTAACTCCTCAAACTTTTAAGGAGTTAACAGGTAAACACAACCCAACTTCCTTATTTGTAAGCAGCCACTAACAATTTCCAGGAAAAAAATTCCCTTCTCCTCTTCCATGTGCGACGCCTCCTTCTCCCATCCAGCCGTCCGCCGTCTTGGTAACCGAGAAAATGGAACCTCCATGGCTCCACCGCCCCCACACCCCAGGCTGCCCTCGCCGGAGTCGTATTCTCGCTGGCGGCGACGAATTTGGGTTTATCCATAGCTCGGGCCGCCTCGGCGGCACACTACTTGCGCTGGTGCTCGTGGTAGTGACTAGAACGTTTAGCTAATGTTGTTGCCGTACCCGTGGACCATGAACACGAGCGCCCATGGTCGCGCGCCCGGCGGCTCGAGCACGTGAAGAGGCAGCGCGCACCCACGTTGTCCTGCTTGGGGAAGTAGGACGACTTGCCTTCCGCGCCATGTGCCACGTAGTACTCCACATTCATCGTTGCGTGTGTGCTTGTGTGTTGCTGCTGCTGTGCTTGTGTTGCTGCGTGTGTGTGCGTGTGTGTGTTGTTGTTGTTGTTGTTGTTGTTGTTGTTGCGTGTGTGTGCTAGGCATGTACATGCTCTGCGTGTGTGCATCCTGCCCCCCTCACCTTCCCAACGCCTTTCATGATCCGTTGTTGTCCCCATCCAGGCTAGTCGCTAGAGGGAAGAAAAAGATGAAGAGAGACTTTCATGTGGGGCCAGTTCGTTTGAGGAGTTAAATTGGAGGCTTCTGTTAGGTCTGACTTCCTCAAATTTAAGGAGTTAGGTTTGAGGAGCCATTTTCAATTTAGCGCCTTAAGCGTCGGTTACTACTGTTTTTGCAGTTGACGCACACCCCCTTGGTCATAGGCTTGGCCCATTTAGTTTTTTCTCCATGTTCGCACCGCGTCAACTGTAGGTTTTGCAAGCGCTGATGCATTATGATTTTGAGAAGCTTCTAGACGCTTACCAGTGTGGTTTTCTTCTGCTTTTATGTTTTTCTTTTAGTTTTCTTTCCGGGTTTTTCCGTTTTTTTAGATTTTTTTGTTATTTTTCCAAATTCATGATTTTTTTTCAAATGCGAATACTTTTCCAAAATCATGATTTTTTCAAATGTGTAATTTTTGTTTCAAATTTCATGATTTTTTCAAATTGATGAACTTTTTAAAATTTATGAACTTATTTCAAATTTCATGAATTTTCTTCAAATCGATGAACTTTTTTGAAATTAGTAAACTTATTTCAAATCCTTGAACTTTTTTCAAATGCGCGGACTTTTTTCAAATCTGTGAACCATTTCAAATTCACAAAGTTTTTTTTTCGAAATTCATTAATTTATTTTTCAATACAATTTTTATATTCATAATTTTTTTTCAAGTTCATGATCATTTTAATTTTTTGAACTTACTTTAAATCTGCAAAAAAATGAATTTATGAATTTAGTTAATATACAGAAAACTGGAGTGCCGGTATTTTTTCTGGAAAATCAGTAGCTAAATCGTAAGGAAGCAGGCGAGCGAGCGCGTCAACCGAGCGAAACGCCAAGTTGGACCACCTCACGTGCGATCGATGCTTCAACGCTGATTAGGACCTGTCGTCTAACGAGGTATACAAGTTAAATTATAAGATATCGGCTAGAGATGCTCTGAGGCATCCTAGGTTTGTGGGATAGTCTCTCTTAAGGATTTGTGGGTCGTTGAGGCGGAGCTTAGTCATAATTTTTTTGTTTGATTTCTTTTAGGACTACTGTAATTAAATATAAGATGTTTTGCAGTTTAATTTGAACCGCAAAAACATCTTATATTTAGTTATGGAGGTAAGTACTATTTAATACTATTGTTAAATTATCAACACACAAGTCACTCTGATACTCCAGACTTAGTTCTGAATGATCTGCCACTTTCAACTGTGATCTCTCAGGAAAGGGGAAAATGCCTGGAAATAGTTCTTTTGTCCCACTTCCCCTAGCCAGCACACTATTGCAGTGCCTCCATAGTGGGCTGGTTTTTTCACTGCTATATTACTCTCCCCTGCTGACTTTGAATGGGCTAGGGCTGTGTTTCACTCTAAGTTATGGAATTTGATACATGATGGCTGTCAGTCTGACTTTCTCGGAGAATTTGCAATCCCTTCTACATGTCCTTCTGCTAAACCACCTGCATGTGTTCTCACTGCCGCTGTTTAGGAAATAAGTCGAGGGTTTTCAACTCCTTAGGCTTCGAGATCTGTTACTGCTCCTACTATGGAACTCCTCACAACTTCTATGGTGCATAAAAGGAAGAGGCAGAAGAAGACTCCTCTTGTCATCTCTAAAGTAAGGAGGAGTGACAGACTGAAGCTTCTCCAGAAAGGGCACAAAGCAAAAACTTGTTTTGACAAAAACTGCCTTGGAATCTTTATAAAAAAAATTAGTATGTCTGCTCCTCAGCCATCCAGCCCAGGCCCTGCATCTCAAACTGGTAATGTCAATGACAAAGATAAGAAGAAGAAAACCAAAATGAAGAAGTGACGGCCATGTCATGAGGAGCTTGGAAGGATTTAGGCAATACTTGCCATTATCATCTTTTGCTTTTATGCAGAATACCAAAGAATGCTTTGGTTTTATATGTTCAGACTTTTATCGGTTTTAGACTCTCATTATCTGTAATCCTTGTTATCTGGAGACATGCTTTGGCTGTATCTGTGGTTATCTCCTTACCAATCCGACTTGTCCTTTCTAGACAGTGACTTTTATCATGTTGAGATTACATTATAAGATGTGGTTTAGTCCTATCCAGATAGTGCTCCCAGTTTATTTGTCAACAGGGCATTCTGGCTTCCAGTTGCAGTTTCTGTGTTTGTTTAGTTACACATGACAACACAACATTGGAAAGTACTCAACTGGAATATCAGAGGGCTTAATTCTCCAGACAAGTGGCTTCATATTCAAGACAAGATCAATGAGAGTGGATGTTCAGTAGTTTGCTTTCAGGAAACCAAAAGAGAAATCATTGATTATAGCTTTATTAGAAAATTCTGCCCTTCTAGATTTGATTCTTTTGCCTATCTACCTTCAACTGGTAGATCTGGATGCATGCTTACAGTATGGTGCTCTGCACATTTCAAAGGGGAGTTACTTTTTCAGAATGAATATGTTATTTGTGTGGGCTTGCAATCTAAGAAATGTGGCATCTGTTGGACCCTCACTAACATCTATGCACCTTGTCATGAGGATAAAAAACCAGATTTTCTATCCTGGCTACAGGGCATCCAAATTCCAGAAAAATGCAGATTGGTTGTTAGTAGGGGACTTTAATCTCATTAGAAGTTTTTCTGATAGAAACAAACCAGGGGGGATACCAATGAGATTTTGCAGTTTAATGAAGTGATAAGTCAATTGGGACTAACTGAAATTCCTTTGAAGGGTGGGATTTTTACTTGGAGCAATATGCAGAATAATCCACTTCTTGAGAGACTTGATTGGTTTTTCACCTCTCCATCTTGGACCTTGAACTATCGCAATGATCTTTCTCTTCCACTGTTCATGACAACTTCAGACCATGTACCATGTGCCATCAGCATTCAAACAGCTATGCCCAAGAGTAATATCTTCAGGTTTGAGAACTGGTGGATGGAGCATGAACAGTATTTGCCTTTGGTTGAATTAGTCTGGACCCAAAGTATTCACTATGCAGATGCTGCCAAAAGAATAAATGCCAAAATGAAAATTTTGAGAAAATGCTTCAAGAGCTGGGCTAGAACTCTCTCCAACTTGAAAGAGGAAATTGATGATGCTAATGCTCTGATTTCCATGCTGGATACCATTGAAAATTTCAGAGAGTTGACTTTATCTGAATTTGCACTTAGAGTGGATCTTAAAAACCACTTAACTTCCTTGCTCAATCAACAGAAAATTTATTGTCATCAAAGGGGAAAAATTAAATGGGTCACTTTGGGCAGTAAAAGTTCAAAAAAAATTCACTCCTTGCCTACTATTCAAAACAGATGCAATAGTATAGCCACTCCCATTGATGATGCTGGAGAAGAAAAAACTCAACATGCAGATAAAGTTGCTTTACTATTGGAGGCATTCAAAGATAGATTGGGCAAATCTGAGCACTATAATATCCCACAAGAGCTGCTAGACTTAATACCTACTCATCCAGACTTAGGATTTCTTGAGGAACCTTTCACTACAGAGGAAATTGATGATGTCATAAAGGACCTGCCATCCAACAAATCACCAGGACCAGATGGGTTTAATACTGACTTTATAAAGAAATGTTGGTCTATCATTAAGAAGGATTTTTTTTGACCTGTGTGATCAGTTTTACAAAGGGAATTTGTGCTTGCAAAGTATCAATAATTCCTATATCACACTTATTCCAAAAAAAAGTTGGGGCTTCTACTGTCAATGATTACATACCAATATCTTTATTGAGCTGCACTGTCAAATTGCTCACCAAACTACTGGCTAATAGGCTCCAGTCTGTCATAATGGAACTAATTCACACCAATCAGTATGGTTTCATCAGATCCGAACAATCCAAGATTGCATTGCTTGGGCATATGAGTATCTGTATCACTGTCATAGAAGTAAACATCCTACTATGGTGCTAAAACTAGATTTTGAGTAAGCCTTTGATAAGATTGAGCATGGCATGATCATGCAAATAAAGAAGAAAAGGATTTGGCTCCAAGTGGTGCTCATGGATACAAAGCATCTTCTCTTCTGGGACATCTGCTGTTCTACTCAATAGTGTTCGAGGATCAAAATTCAAATGTAAAAGAGGAGTTAGACAAGGGGACCCCCTCTCCCCTCTATTGTTTGTCTCGGCAGCAGATTTTCTCCAAAATATCCTCAATGATGCCATGCATAAGGGCCAGATCTCTCCTTCTATCAAGTTTGATGCCTGCCCTGAGTTCCCAATGTTGGAAATATGCCCTAGAGGCAATAATAAATTGGTTATTATTATATTTCCTTGTTCATGATAATCGTATATTATCCATGCTATAATTGTATTGATTGGAAACTCAAATACATGTGTGGGTACATAGACAACACTGTGTCCCTAGTAAGCCTCTAGTTGACTAGCTCGTTGATCAAAAGATGGTTAAGGTTTCCTAGCCATAGACATGAGATGTCATTTGATAACGGGATCACATCATTAGGAGAATGATGTGATGGACAAGACCCAAACTATAAACGTAGCATATGATCGTGTCAGTTTATTGCTATTGTTTTCTGCATGTCAAGTATCTGTTCCTATGACCATGAGATCATGCAACTCCCTGACATCGGAGGAGTACCTTGTGTGTATCAAACGTCGCAACGTAACTGGGTGACTATAAAGGTGCTCTACAGGTATCTCCGAGGGTGTCTGTTGGGTTGGCATGGATCAAGACTGGGATTTGTTACTCCGTGTGACGGAGAGGTATCTCAGGGCCCACTCGGTAATACAACATCACAATGAGCCTTGCAAGCAATGTGACTAAAATGTTAGCCACGAGATCTTGTATTACGGAACGAGTAAAGAGACTTGCCGGTAACGAGATTGAACTAGGTATAGAGATACCGACGATCGAATCTCGGGCAAGTAACATACCGAAGAACAAAGGGAACAATATACGGGATTAACTGAATCCTTGACATAGAGGTTCGACCGATAAAGATCTTCGTAGAATATGTAGGAGCCAATATGGGCATCCAGGTCCCGCTATTGGTTATTGATCGTAGAGGTGTCTCGGTCATGTCTCGAACCCGCAGGGTCTACACACTTAACGTTTGGTGACGATTAGTATAGTTGAGTTATTTTGTTGGTGACCGAAGGTTGTTCGGAGTCCCGGATAAGATCCCGGACATGACGAGGATCTCCAGAAGAGTCCGGAGGTAAAGATTGATATATGTGATAATAGTGTTTTGGTTTCCGGAAGGGTTCCGGAATTCACCGGAAGGGGTTCCGGATGTTTACCGAAGTGTTCGGGTGCAGCAACACTTTATATGAGCCAAAGGGGTAAAGCCCACGAGGTATTGGAAAGTGCAAAAGGAAGTTTTGCTACTGCCTTAAGCGGTACTACCGCTGGTAAGGCAGTACTACCGCGTAAGCGGTACTACCGCTTGTGTGAAGCGGTACTACCGCATAAGCGGTACTACCGCTTGTGTGAAGCGGTACTACCGCTCAAGCGGTACTACCGCTCGTGAGCGGTACTACCGCTTGTGCGCGATACTGCAGGGATCCGAGTTGGACTCTTTCCCTGCGGCCCAAACCGACCTTGTGCGGGCAAAACCGACCTGGAGGAGGCTTTTACTCCAAGTTTAGACCCCAAGGCTCAACATATAAATAGAGGGGCAAGGCTAGCACACGGGACACATCAAGATTTCCCAAGCCGTGTGTCGGCAACCCTAACCCTCTAGTTCTCCCGTCATAATTTCCGTAGTGCTTGGCAAAGCCCTGCAGAGATTGTTCCTCACCACCATCACCACGCCGTCGTGCTGCCGGAACTCATCTACTACTTCATCATCGCTCGCTGGATCGAGGAGGTGAAGGCGTCATCAAGCCGTACGTGTGTTGAACGCGGAGGTGCCGTCCGTTCGGCACTAGTTCGTGATCGGATCGAGGGACGACTTGCGATTTGGATCGCGGAGACGTTCGACTACATCAACCGCGTTTCTTAACGCTTCCGCTTAGCGATCTACAAGGGTATGTAGATTCACTCTCCCTCTCGTAGATGCTCATCACCATGGATAGATCTTGTGTGTGCGTAGGAAATGTTTTGTTTCCCATGCAACGTTCCCCAACAGTGGCATCTGAGCTAGGTCTATGCGTAGATGAGATCTCGAGTAGAACACAAACGAGTTGTGGGCGTGGGTGTATACATATTGCTTGCCGTTACTAGTTGATACTTGATTCGGCGGTATTGTGAGATGAAGCGGCCCGGACCGACATTACGCGTACGCTTACGCGAGACAGGTTCCTTCAACTGACATGTAACTTCGTTGCATAAAGATGGCTAGCGGGTGTCTGTCTCTCTCACTTTAGTTGAATCGATTTCAATGAAGAGGGTTCTTTTAGAAGATCAAAAAGCAATCACTACACCATGTTGTGGTTTTGCGTAGGTAAGAACGGTTCTTGCAAACCCGTAGCAGCCACGTAAAACTTGCAACAACAATTAGAGGACGTCTAACTTGTTTTTGCAGGGTATGTTGTGATGTGATATGGCCAATTACATGATGAGATATATGTGATGTATGAGATGATCATGTGTTGTATAGAATATCACGACTTGCATGTCGTTGAGTACGGCAACTGGCAGGAGCCATAGAGTTGTCTTTAATTATTTTTCGCCGTTTTGCTTTACTTTATCGCTATGAGTTAGCAATAGTCATGGAAGCAACAGTCGGCGCGACAACCTCATGGCGACACGTTGATGGAGATCATGGTGTCATGCCGGTGACGATGGAGATCATGCCGGTGCTTTGGAGATGGAGATCAAAAGCACAAGTTCATGGCCATATCATGTCACTTATGATTTGCATGTGATGTTAATCCTTTTATGCATCTTATTTTGCTTAGGACGACGGTAGCATTATAAGGTGATCCCTCACTTAAATTTCAAGATAAAATTGTGTTCTCCTCGAGTGTGCACCGTTGCGAAAGTTCGTCGTTTCGAGACACGCCGTGATGATCGGGTGTGATAGACTCTACGTTCACATACAACGGGTGTAAGCCATGTTGCACGTGCGGAACACTCGGGTTAAACTTGACGAGCCTAGCATGTACAAACATGGCCTCGGAACACAAGAGACCGAAAGGTCGAACATGAGTCATATAGTAGATATGATCAACATAAAGATGTTCACCATTGAAACCACCTCAACTCACGTGATGATCGGACTTGAGTTGGTGGATTTGGATCATGTTACACTCGAATGACCGGAGGGATGTCAGTTTGAGTGGGAGTTTTTAAGTAATATGATTAACTAAACTCATTATCTAGAACAATAGTCTAAGTTGTCTTTGCTATATTTATGTTGTAGATCATGGCTCGCGTAGTAGCACCCCTGAATTTTAATGCGTTCCTAGAGAAAGCTAAATTGAAAGATGATGGAAGTAACTTTGTGGACTGGGCCCGTAATCTAAGGATTATCCTTACGGCTTCCCAGAAGGCTTATGTCCTTGATGCACCGCTTGGTGATCCACCCGCTCCAGTTGAGTCTCTAGACGTTGTGAACGCCTGGCAGGCTCGTTCTGAAGATTACTCAATAGTTCAATGTGCAATATTGTATGGCTTAGAACCGGGACTTCAAAGACGTTTTGAACGTCATGGAGCATATGAGATGTTCCAGGAGTTGAAGTTTATCTTTCAGAAGAATGCCCGGATCGAGAGATATGAGATCTCCGATAAGTTCTATGCTTGCAAGATGGAGGAGAACGGGTCTATCAGTGATCATGTACTCAGAATGTCTGGGTACTCTACCCGTCTGGCTGAATTGGGGATGCCCCTTCCGCCAGAGGCTATCACTGACAGAGTTCTTCAATCATTGCCACCTAGCTACAAGAGCTTCGTGTTGAACTATAACATGCACGGGATGAACAAGTCAGTCGCCGAGCTGTTTGCGATGCTGAAAGCCGTTGAGTCTGAAATTCAGAAGGAGCATCAAGTGTTGATGGTCAATAAAAACACTAGTTTCAAGAAAAATGGCAAGGGTAAGAAGGGTAACTCCAAGAAGAGTGGCAAAGCAGTTGCTCCTCTCGTGAAGAAACCCAAGGCTGGACCCAAACCAGAAACTGTGTGCTTTCATTGCAAGGGAACTGGACACTGGAAGCGGAACTGCCCCAAGTATTTGGCTGACAAGAAGGCGGCCAACAACAAACAAGGTATATATGATATACATGTTATTGATGTGTACCTTACCAACTCTCGTTGTAGTGCCTGGGTATTTGATACCGGTGCGGTTGCTCATATTTGCAACTCAAAACAGGAACTGCGGAATAGACGGAGGCTGGCAAAGGACGAAGTGACAATGCGCGTGGGAAATGGTTCCAAGGTTGATGTGATCGCCGTCGGCACGCTCGCTCTTCGATTACCATCGGGATTAGTGATAAACCTGAATAATTGTTATTTAGTGCCTGCGTTAAGCATGAACATTATATCTGGATCTTGTTTATTGCGAGACGGTTACTCATTTAAATCAGAGAATAATGGTTGTTCTATTTATATGAGTAATATCTTTTATGGTCATGCACCCAATGTGAGGGGTTTATTCTTATTGAATCTCGATAGTAATGATACACATGTTCATAACATTGATGCCAAAAGATGTAGAATTGATAATGATAATACCACTTTCTTGTGGCACTGCCGTTTGGGTCATATTGGCGTAAAACGCATGAGGAAGCTCCATGCTGATGGACTTTTGGAGTCACTTGATTTTGAATCACTTGACACATGTGAGCCATGCCTCATGGGCAAGATGACTAAAACGCCGTTCTCTGGAACAATGGAACGGGCAAGTGACTTGTTGGAAATCATACATACTGATGTGTGCGGTCCGATGAGCATTGAGGCGCGCGGTGGTTATCGTTACTTTCTCACCTTCACTGATGACTTAAGTAGATATGGGTATATTTACTTAATGAAACACAAGTCTGAAACATTTGAAAAGTTCAAACAATTTCAGAGTGAAGTTGAGAATCATCGTAACAAGAAGATTAAATTCCTACGATCTGATCGAGGAGGAGAATATCTGAATTATGAGTTTGGCAGTCACTTAAGACAATGTGGAATTGTTTCACAACTGACACCGCCTGGAACACCACAGCGTAATGGTGTGTCCGAACGTCGTAATCGAACCTTATTGGATATGGTGCGATCTATGATGTCTCTTGCCGATTTGCCACTATCGTTTTGGGGTTATGCATTAGAGACAGCTGCATTCACTTTAAATAGGGCACCATCGAAATCCGTTGAGACGACGCCATATGAACTTTGGTTTGGCAAGAAGCCAAAACTGTCGTTTCTTAAAGTTTGGGGATGTGATGCTTATGTCAAAAAGCTTCAGCCTGAAAAGCTGGAACCCAAAGCGGAGAAATGCGTCTTCATAGGATACCCAAAAGAGACAGTTGGGTATACCTTCTACCTCAGATCCGAAGGCAAAGTGTTTGTCGCTAAAAACGGAACATTTCTTGAGAAAGAGTTTCTCTCGAAAGAATTGAGTGGGAGGAAGATAGAACTTGATGAGGTTGTTGAACCTTTACTTCAACCTGAAAGTAGCGCAGCACAGAAAGATGTTTCTGTAGAGCCTACATCAGCTGAGGAGGAAGTTAATGATGATGATCATAAAGCTTTGGATCAAGTTGCTATCGAACCTCGTAGGTCGACAAGGACGCGTACTGCTCCTGAGTGGTACGGCAACCCTGTCTTAGAGGTCATGTTGTTAGACAACGATGAACCTACGAGCTATGGAGAAGCGATGATGGGCCCGGATTCCGAGAAATGGTTAGAGGCCATGAAATCCGAGATGGGATCCATGTATGAAAACAAAGTATGGACTTTGGAAGTATTACCTGAAGGGCGTAAGGCCATTCAGAACAAATGGATCTTTAAGAGGAAGACGGACGCAGACGGTAATGTCACCGTCTATAAAGCTCGACTTGTGGCAAAGGGTTTTTCACAAGTTCAAGGAGTTGACTACGATGAGACCTTCTCACCCGTAGCGATGCTTAAGTCCGTCAGAATCATGTTAGCTATAGCTGCCTTTTTCAATTATGAAATTTGGCAGATGGATGTCAAAACAGCGTTCCTTAACGGTTTCCTTAAGGAAGAGTTTTATATGATGCAACCAGAAGGTTTTGTCGATCCAGAGAATGCTGACAAAGTTTGCAAACTCCAGCGATCCATTTATGGACTGGTGCAAGCATCTCGGAGTTGGAATCTTCGCTTTGATGAGGTGATCAAAGCGTTCGAGTTTATACAAGTTTACGGAGAAGCTTGTATTTACAAGAAAGTGAGTGGGAGCTCTATAACGTTTCTAATATTATATGTGGATGACATATTGCTGACTGGAAACAATATAGAAATGTTGGAAGGCGTGAAGGAATATTTGAACAAGAGTTTTTCAATGAAGGACCTGGGAGAAGCTGCTTTCATATTAGGCATCAAGATCTATAGAGATAGATCGAGACGCTTAATAGGACTTTCACAAAGCACATACCTTGACAAAGTTTTGAAGAAGTTCAAAATGGATCAGTCCAAGAAGGGGTTCTTGCCTGTATTGCAAGGTGTGAAGTTGAGTAAGACTCAATGCCCAGTGACTGCAGAAGATAGAGAAAAGATGAGTGTCATCCCCTATGCTTCAGCCATAGGCTCTATCATGTATGCAATGCTGTGCACAAGACCCGATGTCAGCCTTGCCATAAGTATGGTCGGAAGGTTTCAAAGTGATCCAGGAATGGAACACTGGACGGCGGTCAAGAATATCCTGAAGTACCTGAAAAGGACTAAGGACATGTTTCTCGTTTATGGAGGTGATCAAGAGCTCGTCGTAAAGGGTTACGTCGATGCAAGCTTTGACACTGATCCGGATGACTCTAAGTCACAAACCGGATACGTATTTATTCTTAATGGGGGTGCGGTTAGCTGGTGCAGTTCCAAGCAAAGCGTGGTAGCTGATTCTACATGCGAAGCGGAGTACATCGCTGCCTCGGAGGCGGCGAAGGAAGGTGTCTGGATGAAGGAGTTCATGACAGATCTTGGAGTAGTGCCTAGTGCGCTTAACCCAATGACTCTGTTTTGTGATAATACTGGTGCCATTGCTCTAGCCAAGGAACCAAGATTTCACAAGAGGACCAGACACATAAAGCGACGTTTCAATTCCATCTGCGATTACATCAAGGAGGACGACATAAATATTTGCAAAGTACACACGGATATGAATATTGCAGATCCGATGACTAAACCTCTTCCAAGGGCTAAACATGAACAACACCAGAACTGCATGGGTGTTCGATTCATTACAATGTAAATCACATAGTGATGTGAACTAGATTATTGACTCTAGTGCAAGTGGGAGACTGTTGGAAATATGCCCTAGAGGCAATAATAAATTGGTTATTATTATATTTCCTTGTTCATGATAATTGTTTATTATCCATGCTATAATTGTATTGATTGGAAACTCAAATACATGTGTGGGTACATAGACAACACTGTGTCCCTAGTAAGCCTCTAGTTGACTAGCTCACTGATCAAAAGATGGTTAAGGTTTCCTAGCCATAGACATGAGATGTCATTTGATAACGGGATCACATCATTAGGAGAATGATGTGATGGACAAGACCCAAACTATAAACGTAGCATATGATCGTGTCAGTTTATTGCTATTGTTTTCTGCATGTCAAGTATCTGTTCCTATGACCATGAGATCATGCAACTCCCTGACATCGGAGGAGTACCTTGTGTGTATCAAACGTCGCAACGTAACTGGGTGACTATAAAGGTGCTCTACAGGTATCTCTGAGGGTGTCTGTTGGGTTGGCATGGATCAAGACTGGGATTTGTTACTCCGTGTGACGGAGAGGTATCTCAGGGCCCACTCGGTAATACAACATCACAATGAGCCTTGCAAGCAATGTGACTAAAATGTTAGCCACGAGATCTTGTATTACGGAACGAGTAAAGAGACTTGCCGGTAACGAGATTGAACTAGGTATAGAGATACCGACGATCGAATCTCGGGCAAGTAACATACCGAAGAACAAAGGGAACAGTATACGGGATTAACTGAATCCTTGACATAGAGGTTCGACCGATAAAGATCTTCGTAGAATATGTAGGAGCCAATATGGGCATCCAGGTCCCGCTATTGGTTATTGATCGTAGAGGTGTCTCGGTCATGTCTACATAGTTCTCGAACCCGCAGGGTCTACACACTTAACGTTTGGTGACGATTAGTATAGTTGAGTTATTTTGTTGGTGACCGAAGGTTGTTCGGAGTCCCGGATAAGATCCCGGACATGACGAGGATCTCCGGAAGAGTCCGGAGGTAAAGATTGATATATGTGATAATAGTGTTTTGGTTTCCGGAAGGGTTCCGGAATTCACCGGAAGGGGTTCCGGATGTTTACCGAAGTGTTCGGGTGCAGCAACACTTTATATGAGCCAAAGGGGTAAAGCCCACGAGGTATTGGAAAGTGCAAAAGGAAGTTTTGCTGCTGCCTTAAGCGGTACTACCGCTGGTAAGGCAGTACTACCGCGTAAGCGGTACTACCGCTTGTGTGAAGCGGTACTACCGCATAAGCGGTACTACCGCTTGTGTGAAGCGGTACTACCGCTCAAGCGGTACTACCACTCGTGAGCGGTACTACCGCTTGTGCGCGATACTGCAGGGATCCGAGTCGGACTCTTTCCCTGCGGGCCAAACCGACCTTGTGCGGGCAAAACCGACCTGGAGGAGGCTTTTACTCCAAGTTTAGACCCCAAGGCTCAACATATAAATAGAGGGGCAAGGCTAGCACACGGGACACATCAAGATTTCCCAAGCCGTGTGTCGGCAACCCTAACCCTCTAGTTCTCTCGTCATAATTTCTGTAGTGCTTGGCGAAGCCCTGCAGAGATTGTTCCTCACCACCATCACCACGCCGTCGTGCTGCCGGAACTCATCTACTACTTCATCATCGCTCGCTGGATCGAGGAGGTGAAGGCGTCATCAAGCCGTACGTGTGTTGAACGCGGAGGTGCTGTCCGTTCGGCACTTGTTCGTGATCGGATCGAGGGACGACTTGCGATTTGGATCGCGGAGACGTTCGACTACATCAACCGCGTTTCTTAACGCTTCCGCTTAGCGATCTACAAGGGTATGTAGATTCACTCTCCCTCTCGTAGATGCTCATCACCATGGATAGGTCTTGTGTGTGCGTAGGAAATTTTTTGTTTCCCATGCAACGTTCCCCAACACCCAATTGTGCAATATGCCGATGACACTCTGATAGTCATGCATGCCTGTTCCTCTCAATTGATTGCTCTAAAAACCTTGCTTTATCAGTTCTCACAAGCCTCAGGTCTGAAGATCAATTATCATAAATCAAATCTTATTCCTATCAATGTGCAAGACCAAGAAGCTAAATCACTGTCTCAAATCTTGGGCTGTCAGATTGGTCAGTTCCCATTCACTTACCTTGGGGCTCCTCTAAGCATTTCCAAACCAAGAATGGACTCATTTCTTTTCATTATTGAGAGAATCCAAAAGAGGTTATGCTCCAGCTCTCAGTTTCTTGGATACGATGGTAGATTGCTATTGGTGAATGCAATATTATCCTCCCCACCAACGTTTATTATGAGTTGTCTCCAATTATACAAAGGAATCATCATGCAAGCTATAAATATAGAAGACATTGTTTTTGGAGAGGAAAGGGTCTTGATAAAAAGAACCCACCATTGGCTGCCTGGGAGTTAATCTGCATATCCAAAAGCAAATGAGGTTTAGGCATTTTAAATCTTCAGGTGCGAAACAACAGTTTGCTACTCAAAATGGTCCACAAATTCCTCAACCATGAGAATATACCTTGGGTTCATATCATTTGGGAAGCTTACTACAAGAAAGGGTTCTCTAATAGTCAGTTAAACCATTGTTCCTTTTGGTGGAGGGAACGCCTCAAGCTAATGCTTGTTTACAAAGACTTAGCAGTTTGCAATCCACAAAATGGCCACAATGCCTTATTCTAGTCAGACAAGTGGGATGGGAAAAGTAAGGCCCAACTCTGGCCGCACCATTTCTCTTTTGCCAAGGATCAAAACATATCTCTGTCAAAGTTGTGGCACCTAGATGATCCAGCCGATCACTTTCACTTGCCTCTTTCTGAGGAAGCATTTGCACAATACCAGGACCTTACCAACTTGCTACATGATATACTCATGTCAAAAACTTCAGATAACTGGCAGATCTCAGCTGGAGCCACTAAGTTCCAAGTTTCCACGCTCTATGACATTCTAATAGGAGATCAAGAGGTTTTACCTGCAATAAAATGGACCTAGGATACGTGTTGTCAATTAAAGCACAAAATATTCTTCTGGACCCTTGTTAATAATAGGTTGAATACCAGAGCTATGCTACATAGGAAAAACTTCTTTATACAAGATTATTCATGTGTCATGTGCGGAGCCAATGGTTTTGAGACCAGAGATCATCTTTTCTTCACATGCCCATTTGCTCAGGTATGCTGGTCCTATCTTAGTCCTTCTTGGTCACCCTCTCACCAAGGATTGCAGGAGGATATCAGTAAGCTCAAGAGGCTTTTGGATATCCCTTTTTCGATGGAACTAATCATTCTTGCAGCCTGGTCGATCTGGACTACTCGCAATGACTATATTTTCAAAGGAATAGCTCAAAATCTTTATCAATGTAGAAAGAAGTTCAAGGAGGAACTCAAATGGATCATCTTCAGGGCCAAAAGAAAGAAATACCATGCCTTTGAAGGATGGGTGCGGCAATTTAGATAGATCAGCTGTGATGGCTTTTGGGCCAATCTATATGCCCTTGTAATGTTTTTGTATAGCTCTTATTTCTTTTCTTTCGTTTTCATTATTTTAATTGTTGAACCTCTATTTGTACTATTTATTTGAAAACTAATAAAAATACGCAGTAGAGTCCTGCTATTTCCCTCAAACTAATGCATCATATTAACGATCATATTGTTTATGATATTTCACAGTTCTACCTAACCATATCTATCCGAGCCACATGGCATAATTAGTTGTCGGAATTGATAAAAGGGTCCGTCTATGTCACATCTAGATGTGAGATAATACCTCACATCTAAGTATGATGTCAGCGTGACCTTATTTTTTTTATTGTTTGTCCTGTTTGTTTGATTTTAATTTTTCAAAGCCTAAAACTAAAAACCAGCTCGCCTTGCGTCCGCCTCGCCGCCTCGGTGGCTAGCCTATACACAAATCTGGTCATTGGCTCCCCTCAAAACACCAGCTGGCTACCCGTACAAAAAAGCTGATCGCTAGCTTTTTCTAGAAAAAAAACTTTTGATCGCTAGTGCTAATGATTAGTTAGCTTTTGCGTTTGATTGTTATACATTTACAAGTACGTCTCTCATCGCTAGCATCTAGGCTACCAATGACTTTTTTTTTGCCTTTTGGTTTTTGCGTTTTTCACTCTTATATTTTATAATTAGTTTCTGGTAAGGAACAAAGGTCAAAACATATTTCAAAAAACATGTTCATAAATTTACATAAAAAATTTCAAAATATAAAAAATGTCAAAATGAATACCAAAAATGTTCTAATATAGTGAACAATCCTTTAATATATGATGATCATTTTCTGAAAACACACTACTTTTTTTGCAATATACAGTGAACATTTTTTTTGATATAAGGTGAACTTTTTTTATATACGATATATACGATGAACTAAAAGCGAAGTTTTTTTATATACATTGAACTAAAGGCGAACAGGAAAAAACAAAAATACAAGAAACCAAATAGAGAAAATAGATAAATAAGAAGAGAACAAAAAATGAACACATTATGTTTTTTTTAAATGATAAACACGAACAAATTTTAAAAAATGAACAAATTTACAAATTTTGGAACATTTATTGAAACTTGTGAATTTATGAAAAAGAAAAAAGAATCAGAAAAAATGAAAGATTGAAACCAACTTTTGAAAAATACAAAAACTAAAAGGACAGGAAAACCAATGAAGAAAAATGATAAATAAAAAAAATATATGAAGAAAACAAAACAAAACAAAAAAACGTATCCTAGCTACTTGGGCCGGCTCATCTGCGGTTTGTTCGCTGACGAGGGTGGACTTGCAACTAGGACAAAAAAAGTCGGACCTCCAGTGGCAAGTCGAGGGTGGACTCACAATTGGGACTAAAAAAGGTCGGCCCAGTCGAGTTTGGGCTTGCAACTGGGACAAAAAAGGTTGGGCCCCAATTGCGAATCGAGGGTGGACTCGCAATTGGGACTAAGAAAGGTCGGACCTCAGTTGCGAGTCGAGGGTAGACTTGCAACTCGGACAAAAATGGTTGCGCCCTAGTTGCGAGTCGAGGGCGGACTTGCAACTCGGACAAAAATGTTGGCCCCCAGTTGTGAGTCGAGGGTGGACTTGCAACTCAGACAAAAAAGGTTGGGCCCTAGTTGCGCGTCGAGGGTGGACTTGCAACTCGGACAAAAAAGGCTAGGCCCCAGTTGCGAGTCGAGGCTGGACTTGCAACTTGGACAAAAAAATGTCTAGCCCGACTTGTGAGTTGAGAGTGGACTTGTGATACGTCCCAAACGTATCTACTTTTTCAAACACTTTTGCTCTAGTTTGGACTCTAATTTGCATGATTTGAATGGAACTAACCCGGACTGACGCTGTTTTCAGCAGAATTGCCATGGTGTTGTTTTTGTGTAGAAATAAAAGTTCTCGGATGGACCTGAAAATTTACGGAGAATTATTTCAGAATATATAAAAAATACTGGCGCAAAGATCCACCAGAGGAGGGGCCACCAGGCGCCACAAGCCTGGGGGGCGCGGCCACCCCCCAGGCGCGCCTGGCTGGCTTGTGGGCCCCAGGCAACTCCGTTTGACCTAACTCCAACGCTATAAGTACCTATTCATGGAGAAAAAAATCAGGGAGAAAGAATCATCGCATTTTACGAGACGGAGCCGCCGCCACCTCCTGTTCTTCATCGGGAGGACTGATCTGGAGTTCGTTCGGGGCTCCGGAGAGGGGGATTCGACGCCGTCGTCATCATCAACCATCCTCCATCACCAATTTCATGATGCTCACCGCCGTGTGTGAGTAATTTCTTCGTAGGCTTGCTGGACGGTGATGGGTTGGATGAGATTTACCATGTAATCGAGTCAATTTGTTAGGGCTTTGATCCCTAGTATCCACTATGTTCTGAGATTGATGTTGCTATGACTTTGCTATGCTTAATGCCTGTCACTAGGGCCCGAGTGCCATGATTTCAGATCTGAACCCTCTATGTTTTCATGAATATATTTGAGTTCTTGATCCTTGATACGTCTCCAATGTTTCTATAATTTTTGATTGTTCCATGCTATTATATTATCAATCTTGGATGTTTTTATATACATTTACAACAATTATATATCATTTTTTGGGACTAACCTATTAACTTAGTGCCCAGTGCCAGTTGTTGTTTTCTGCCTGTTTTTGGTTTTACAGAAAATCAATACCAAACGAAGTCCAAATGCCACGAAACTTTTTGGAGATTTTTTTCTGGACATATACAACACTAGAAGCTTCGGGAGAAGACCAGACGCCACAGGAGGTGGCCACGAGCCACCAGGGCGCACCTGGGGGGGGGGGGCAGGCGCTCCCTGGTGCCTCGTGGGCCCACCCCAGCTCCGTTTTGACCTAATTCCACCACTATAAATTCTCAAAAAATTAGAAACCCTCAGGGGAGTCCACGAAATACTTTTTCCGCCGCCGCAAGTTTCTGTTCTCGAGAGATCCCATCTAGAGGCCTTTTCCGGCACTTCGCCGGAGGGGGAATCGATCACGGAGGGGCTCTACATCAACCTTGCTGCCCTTCCGATGATGCGTGAGTAGTTTACCACATACCTTCGGGTCCATAGTTAGTAGCTAGATGGCTTCTTTTCTCTTTTTGATCTTCAATACAATGTTCTCCTCGATGTTCTTGGAGTTCTATCCGATGTAATCACTTTTTGCGGTGTGTTTGTTGGGATCCGATGAATTGTGAGTTTATGATCAGATTATCCATGAATATTATTTGAGTCTTCTCTGATCTCTTTTATGCATGATTATTATAGCTTCGTATTTCTTCTCTGATCTATTGATTTGGTTTGGCCAACTAGATTGATTTATCTTGCCATGGGAAGAGGTGCTTTGTAATGGGTTCGATCTTGCGGTGCTCAATCCCAGTGACAGAAAGGGACGTGACACGTATGTATCGTTGCTATTAAGGGTAAAAAGATGAGATTTATTCATACGTGAGTTTATCTTGTCTACATCATGTCATCGTTCTTAAGGCGTTACTCCGTTCTTTATGGACTTAATACACTAGATGCATGCTGGATAGCGGTCGATGTGTGGAGTAATAGTAGTAGATGCAGGAAGGAGTCGGTCTACTTGTCTCGGACGTGATGCCTATATACATGATCATTGCCTTGGATATCGTCATGATTATTTGCTTTTCTATCAATTGCCGAACAGTAATTTGTTTACCCACCGTATGCTATTTTCTTGAGAGAAGCCTCTAGTGAAAACTATGGCCCCTGGGTCTATCTAAATCATATACTAAAACCCTAAAAATATTTTCTGCACTTTTATTTTATTTATTTTATTTTGTATTTTTGTTTCAATCTATCTATCTATCACATACAATTTAATCTTGCAACTTACCGTCGAGGGATTGACAACCCCTCGTTTGCGTTGGGTGCAAGGATTTGTTGTTTTGTGTGCAGGTGCTGCTAACGAGGTGTTGCGTGATTCTCCTACTGGATTGATAACCTTGGTTTCATAACTGAGGGAAATACTTATCTCTACTGTACTGCATCTCCCTTCCTCTTCAGGGAATTACCAACGCAGCTCACAAGTAGCAGGAAGAATTTCTGGCACCGTTGCCGGGGAGACATCATCAACATCTATCAAGTACCTACGCATAAAACTTTCATCTCCTTGCATTTACTTTATTTACTTTATTTGCATTTGCCTCTCGTTTTCATCTCCCCCACTTCTAAAAAGTTTTTACTAAAATACAAAAATATTTTCCGTTTGCCTTTTCTTGTTTGCTTGTTCGCTCGCTTGAAGATTGTTATCATGAGTGATTTTGGCATGGCGGAAACTGATGATGGTAAAACTCCAAAAAAGGGAAGTTCTACCAATCTTGATGCTAAAACTTTTGTGTTGGGACATGGTAATGTTATAGGAAAAAGTGTCATCCAAGAATTCTTTAATTGCATTGGGACCTTGGCTTTTGATGACGCTCCTATACTTAAAGAAACTAAGAATTATGCCGATGCTATTTCCGCACTTATTCTTAAACTTGAAAGAAGATTTATTCACACCCATCCTACTTTGCAGAGATTGTTTTATGAGTTACCGGTTATAAAAAATCCTTGGGCTAAGAAAATAGCCACCCTTGTTCTCATGAATGAATTTGATCACATAGTGCGAGAAGCTAGGGAGATCTTTGATTTTTATGGTATGAACCGTGTAAAACCGGTAATAGATGAGATCCTTTATAATAATTATTACTTGTTAAGATATTTGTTCCGTAATGACCACATCTTTGATGAGAATATTAATAAAGAAGTTCCTCCTTTGAATATAATCCAACAAGTTTTCAATAGTGTTAATAGACAATACTCTTGGATTGTAGCCGGTAATCAAGAAGGATTTACATATGGTCAACTTGCTAATGCTAAAATTTCTATGGATGATGTGTTTCATATTACCTTTGAAAAACCCTCTGATGGAAGTACATCTTTGGATAAGAAGAAGAAAGATGACAATACTTGAAACTATGCATTATGCCTAGCTAGGGGCATAAACAATAGCGCTTGTTGGGAGGCAACCCAATGAATAAAATAAATTTTTATTATTTGTTTCTGTTATTGTGAGTTTTCACTCTCATGTTACTGTTATTATTGTGTTTTTATGTTTTTAATAAGTGTTTGTGCCAAGTAAAACCTTTGGGATGATTTGGAAGATAGTATAATTGATGCTGTTTGGAAAGCAGAAAGTTTTGCGTCCAGTGCTGGAATTTTGTTTCTGTACTGGAGCGTCAGAAAAATCTGAAATTTTTAAAAAGTATTGGTATCGGGGGGTATAAGCCATGGAGAAGTTAGAATACAGTAGGTATAATGCAAAAATAAAATATGAATGGGTTTGCAACTGTACTTAAAGTAGTGATTTGTTTTGTTATACTAACGGATCTCACGAAGGTTTTGTTGAGTTTTGTGTGATTGAAGTTTTCAAGTTTTGGGTGAGATCACGATGGATGAAGGAATAAGGAGTGGCAAGAGCTTAAGCTTGGGGATGCCCAAGGAACCCCAAGGTAATATTCAAGGAATACTCAAGCGTCTAAGCTTGGGGATGCCCCGGAAGGCATCCCCTCTTTCTTCTACCAACCATCGGTAATTTTACTTGGAGCTATATTTTTATTCGTCACATGATATGTGTTTTGCTTGGAGTGTCATGTATTATATGAGTCTTTGCTTTGTTTGCTTTTTAGTTTGTCACAATCATCCTTGCTGAACACACCTATTTTGAGAGAGCCACACGATCATCATAATTTGTTATAATACTCTATGTGCTTCACTTAAATTTTTTGAGCTAGGCAGTTGCTCTAGTGCTTCACTTAAATCTTTTTGAGCACGGTGGTGGCTATATTTTGAAGAAATAAACTCTCATGCTTCACTTATATTATTTTGAGAGTTGACAAGATTAAAATTTTGAAGAAATAAACTCTCATGCTTCACTTATATTATTTTGAGAGTTGATAAAATTAAAATTTTGAAGAAATATTTGCACTCTCATGCTTCACTTAAATCTTTTTGAGAGTTGATGAAAGTAACGGTAATTTGCACAAGATATGAATTTGGTCCCAAAGTGATGAATATTCAAGACGGATATAATATTTTTTTTCATATAGATCATTGGATATGATAAGTGTGATTCCTTGCAATAGTTTTGCGATATGGAAATGATAATATGTGAGTCATGTTAGTGAGTAATTGTGATTTAGTAAGAATATTAGTGTTAAGGTTTGTGATTCCCTATGCATGCACGTTAAGTCAATAGTTATGCAACGAAATTATATCCTACTTATCGTGCATTATTCGGTGTTAGTTATGTTCAATGCATGTTTATGACCGTTTTCGTTTTTTGGTTGGTTGCTTCTCAATCTTTTGCTAGCCTTCATTTGTACTAAGCGAAAATACTGCTTGCGCATCCAAACTCCTTAAACCCAAGTTGTGCCAAATGAGTCCACTATATCTACCTATATGCGGTATTTCAATGCCGTTCCAAGTAAATTTGCGTGTGCCAACTCTAATTTTCAAAATAATTTTTCTGTTTTGTGTGCCCGTACCGCTCATGAAGCGGCAGGGGGTGGCCAATATTTTCCATGCTAGGTGTGTTATTCTCATGATGAGTGTTTATTCACTTGTCATTGCACGAGAGAGTGGCTGGTAATTGGGATGCCCAGTCCCACAATGAAATCAAAAATTAATAACAACAAAATTCCTTGGAAAGTGTTGGTATGGAGGGCACCCGTGGATACGGCTAGCCATGGATTGTGAAAGAATGGTGGAAAGGAAATAAACTTTACTTTCTGTTTGGGAACCGCCTATGATGTGTCTAGCATGGAAGATATTGGGAATTCTTGGTCGTTTTCGTTGACAGGAAAAGCATGCCTCTCAAAATATTTTTATCTCTCTAATTTAAGCTTTGAGCTCTGGCACATTTGACAAATCTCTGCTTCCCTCTGCGAAGGGCCTATCTATTTACTTTTATGCACTTTTTATTTTCTTGAGTCTCCATCTTCTCTTATAAAGCACCAACTAGAGAGAACTATTGTCATACTTGTGCATTGGATGTAGCTAATATTTGAGTGTGTTTCATGAATGGATCAATGATTGAGCATAATGGGCTAGGGATAACTTTCTTTAGCGTTGATATTTTGAAAGACATGGTTGCTTGTTAGCATGCTTGAGTATTTATATCTTAATGTCAAATTATAGACTATTGCTTTGAATCATTCAAGTCCAACGTCCATGCTACAAAAGAAAAGAATATATGATGAATATGATAGGCAACATTCCACATCAAAAATTCTGTTTTTATCATTTACCTACTCGAGGACGAGCAGGAATTAAGCTTGGGGATGCTGATACGTCTCCAACGTATCTATAATTTTTGATTGTTCCATGCTGTTATATTATCAATCTTGGATGTTTTTATATACATTTACAGCAATTATATATCATTTTTTGGGACTAACCTATTAACTTAGTGCCCAGTGCCAGTTGCTGTTTTCTGCCTGTTTTTGGTTTTACAGAAAATCAATACCAAACGAAGTCCAAATGCCATGAAACTTTTTGGAGATTTTTTCTGGACATATACAACATTAGAAGCTTCGGGAGAAGACCAGACGCCAGAGGAGGTGGCCACGAGCCACCAGGGCGCGCCTGGGGGGGCAGGCGCGCCCTGGTTCCTCATGGGCCCACCCCAGCTCCGTTTGACCTAATTCCACCACTATAAATTCTCAAAAAATCAGAAACCCTCAGGGGAGTCCACGAAATACTTTTTCCGCCGCCGCAAGTTTCTGTTCTCGAGAGATCCCATCTGGAGGCCTTTTCCGGCACTCCGCCGGAGGGGGAATCGATCACGAAGGGGCTCTACATCAACCTTGCTGCCCTTCCGATGATGCGTGAGTAGTTTACCACAGACCTTCGGGTCCATAGTTAGTAGCTAGATGGCTTCTTCTCTCTTTTTGATCTTCAATACAATGTTCTCCTCGATGTTCTTGGAGTTCTATCCGATGTAATCACTTTTTGCGGTGTGTTTGTTGGGATCCAATGAATTGTGAGTTTATGATCAGATTATCCATGAATATTATTTGAGTCTTCTCTGATCTCTTTTATGCATGATTATTATAGCTTCGTATTTCTTCTCCGATATATTGATTTGGTTTGGCCAACTAGATTGATTTATCTTGCCATGGGAAGAGGTGCTTTGTAATGGGTTCGATCTTGCGGTGCTCAATCCCAGTGACAGAAAGGGAGATGACACGTATGTATCATTGCTATTAAGGGTAAAAAGATGGGGTTTATTCATACATGAGTTTATCTTGTCTACATCATGTCATCATTCTTAAGGCGTTACTCCGTTCTTTATGGACTTAATACACTAGATGCATGCTGGATAGCGGTCGATGTGTGGAGTAATAGTAGTAGATGCAGGAAGGAGTCGGACTACTTGTCTCGGATGTGATGCCTATATACATGATCATTGCCTTGGATATCATCATGATTATTTGCTTTTCTATCAATTGCCCAACAGTAATTTGTTTACCCACCGTATGCTATTTTCTTGAGAGAAGCCTCTAGTGAAAACTATGGCCCCCGGGTCTATCTAAATCATATACTAAAACCCTAAAAATATTTGCTGCACTTTTCTTTTATTTATTTTATTTTGTATTTTTGTTTCAATGTATCTATCTATCACATACAATTTAATCTTGCAACTTACCGCCGAGGGATTGACAACCCCTTGTTTGCGTTGGGTGCAAGGATTTGTTGTTTTGTGTGCAGGTGCTGCTAACGAGGTGTTGCGTGATTCTCCTACTGGATTGATAACCTTGGTTTCATAACTGAGGGAAATACTTATCTCTACTGTACTGCATCTCCCTTCCTCTTCAGGGAATTACCAACGCAGCTCACAAGTAGCAATCCTATCTTGCAAGTTATATGCACCTGTTACGTGTCATGATCCGCATACTTCAAGGTGACAATAATTGGGATTCTTTTCGGTGATTGCCGTAGTTTGAGGAGTTCGTGTATTCACTATGTGCTAATGCTTTGTTCCGGTTCTCTATTAAAAGGAGGCCTTAATATTCCTTAGTTTCCTTATGGACCCCGCTGCCATGGGAGGGTAGGACAAAAGATGTCATGCAAGTTCTTACTATAAGCACGTATGACTATATACGGAATACATGCCTACATTACATTGATGAATTGGAGCTATTGTGTATCGCCCTAGGTTGTGAATGTTACATGATGAATGTCACACAACATAATTATCCATCACTGATCCAATGCCTACGCTTTTTTGCATATTGATCTTTGCTAAGTTACTTTCGCTGCTGATGTTGTTACAATTACTACAAAATTGCTTCTATTACTGTTATTACTGCTCTTGAAACTATCATACTACTGTGCTACTAAACACTTTGCTGTAGATATTTAGTTCTCCAGGTGTGGTTGAATTGACAACTCAACTACTAATACTCGCAAATATTCTTTGGCCCCCCTTGTGTCGAATCAATAAATCTGGGTGAAATACTACCCGCGAAAACTGTTGCAATCCCCTATACTTGTGGGTTATCAAGACCTTTTTCTGGCGCCGTTGCCGGGGAGCATAGCTCTATCTGCTGAGTCACTTGGGATTTATATCTGTTGATCACTATGAAGAATCCGAAAGACGCTAAAACCAAGATCGTTCCCTCTAAGACGAGGGGAGGTAAGGAACTGCCACCGAGCTCCGCACTTGATTCACATTCTGTTTTGAGTAAGCTTGTGACACCGCCACCTGTTATTCATTCTGATATGTTGCAAGTTATTGATGATACTACTTCTGCTATGAATGATACTTATGATGATGCTAGTACTATGCTTGATAATACTGTGCCACTTGGTGAATTTTTTGATGAACAAATTGCTAAAGCTAAAAAAAATGAAAATGTTGAAACTCTTGAAAATTATGATTCACCTATTATGCCTAGCTCTCCTACTAGAGTCGAAATGCCTGAAATATCTGATGGTTATGTTTTTGATAGGAAGACAACTAGGGCAATTCTTGCTTGTAATGATAGAGATGAGGTTATAAAATTGCTTGCTAAGTTGAAAGAAAAATCTACGAGGGAGAGAATGAAATATGATCCTAAGTTTGCTACTTCTCCCATATTTGTTACTGATAAGGATTATGAATTCTCTGTCGATCCTGAGTTAATTATTTTGGTTGAATCTGATCCTTTTCATGGTTATGAAACTGAAACTATTGTGGCACACCATACTAAGTTGAATGATATTGCCACTCTATTTGCTCATGAGGAAATTTTTTGTTATTACTATATTCTTAAGTTGTTTCCTTTCTCATTAAAGGGTAATGCTAAGAAATGGTTTAATACTTTGCTCCTGGTTGTGTGTGTAGTCCCCAGGATATGATATATTACTTCTCTGAAAAATATTTTCCTGCTCATAAGAAACAAGCTGCCTTACAGGAAATATTTAACTTCGTGCAAATTGAAGAAGCGAATCTCCCTCAAGCTTGGGGGAGGCTTCTCCAACTACTTAATGCTTTGCCTGATCATCCTCTTAAGAAAAATGAAATACTTGATATCTTTTATAATGGACTAACCGATGCTTCTAGGGACTACCTAGATAGTTGCGCTGGTTGTGTTTTCAGGGAACGAACTGTTGGACAGGCTGAAGTACTATTTAATAATATATTGAGAAATGCCGATGATTGGACACTTCCTGAACCACCACCTAAGCCAACTCCGAAGAAGAGAGGTATTCTATTCCTCAGTCCAGAAGATATGCAAGAAGCTAAGAAATCTATGAAGGAAAAATGTATTAAAGGTGAAGATGTTAAGAATTTACCACCTATTGAAGAAATACATGGGCTCAATATCCCGGCATAGGTAGTGGAGGTAAATTCTCTCACTAGGTTTGATGAAGGTGATATTCCGTATAATAAATCTGCTAGTCAATGCCTGTATGAATTTGATAATTACATCATTAAACAGGAACACTTTAATATGTATGTTAGCAATCAACTAAAACGGAATGCCATCATAATTGAACGCTTGAGTGATTTGATGTTTAGAACTGCTAATGATGTTAAATGCTTGAGTAAACATGCTTCTATGGTTCAGACTCAGTTAGAACAAATTGCTAAGTCACAAAATGATTTGCTTGATGAAATAAATAATAAAAAGAATGACCATACTGTTAGAGTTGTTACTAGAGGAGGTAGCATGACTCAGGATCCTCTATATTCTGAAGGTCATCCTAAAAGAATTGAACAAGATTCTCAAAGAAATAATATTGATGCACCTAGTCCATCTAAGAAGAAAAAGAAAAAGAAAAATGATAAAACTTTGCCTGTTCCTAGTGAACCTGATGAGGGGAGGATACCTAATCCTACCATTGCGCCACCACCTCCATTTATTTTGATAATTGGAGCTTTCAGTTTTGCAACCCCTCCCGAGGATGAGGTGAAGCCCAACTTCAGGACTCCACCAAGTTAGAGGCATGCTGTGCGGATTGAGGCATTCCACGGAGTACTATAATTACTTTCGTGTGTTTTTATTTTCCAGTTTGGTTTTATTTTTTTGTGTGGTATTTGGGCCTGTCCAAATACAACTTCGATTCAGCCTTTTTTCGCATTAGGTGTGGTGTGGGGCCTGTCCCAGCCAAGTAGCGTGGAGTCACCCTATAAAGGGTTATGGCAGCCGCCATGGTATGATCAGAGTTGATATTTTCGAGATAAGAGATACGCCAGAAAAGTCCCAATGTTTGGGGGTGCATATCGTTGTGTTTGCTTGCTGATCTTGATGATCTAATGTGCTGCTATGCGTGGGAATTGGTTTGATCAGTTCCAACGTGGGGAATTGAAGAGGAATCAGTTTGATCTATTTCAGATTGAGTTCTCTTATTTGTTGTCCTATTGGTTCTTTAGATCGCCGTGAAAGATTGGGCCAAAAACCCTTTGGATCACGTCGATCCTTATCATCTTGGTATCAGATTCGTCGGGTTTCTCACGGCGATTTCTTTGCTAAGATTTATCTGCTAGAGTTTTGCTGCCGGAGGCATCAAGCCACCGGTGTTGATCTGCTGTTTTTGTTCTGCTGGAGGTGTCAAATCCTGTCGCCGCCGTGATACCTATTTCCTGCATCGCTAGGTACTTTGAGGTTGAATCGGTTCAGTCCAGTTTCCGATTGCGTATGGGAAGAAAACAAATCAGGAAAGAAAAAAGAGGAAACGAGATTGGATTGGAGTCCTACACGTGAGTACACTTCAATTCCGTTTTGGCCTCCATATATTTTATTTATTGGGGACGTGAGCATCCTTTTCTTGCTCCGCGTCATGATCAGCTTGGAGACCTGTGATACAGGAACCATCTCTGTTTGTCTAGCGTGGATTTTTGGCCGTGATTGTCACCGCGGGTCTCTTGTGCTCCTGCTGATTGCTGTCCGCGTTCTGTCGTTCAACAATTATCTGCCGTACTCATACTGCTGCTGCTGCGGACGTCTACCAAGCCACGATTTGTCGTCCGTGATGGTGAACTCGATTAATGGTGAGAATTCAGTAGCTGCTGGAGTCCAACCGAAGGAGCCTGTGCTTCCCACCTTTGCTGATGATTTGGCTCCTAATGTCCGAGCTGGTTTTGACAGTACGTGTGAGTACATTAAGCAGAGCCATGATTCTTTGGTTGTGATAATTGCAGGCTTGTCTACCCGGATTGATACATTGGGAGATGTTGTTCCACGTGCACAGGTGCAGCCGCCCCCTGTTGTACAACCTCGCGACATGCTGCCACGCCGCCATGCTGATGTTCATGCTTGTCGACAAGGGGCCCATGGACATGCTGATGATGAAGACCTTGAGGATGACGGTGATTATGCACCACCGCAACGAACTTTTGATGCCCGTTAAAAGATCGTGAATGTTGCCTAGAGGGGGGGGGGGGGGTGAATAGGCACTTTTAAAATAATTATGGTTAAGGCTTGAACAAATGCGGAAAAAACCTAGCGGTTAATTTGTCAAGCACAAAACCTACAACAACTAGGCTCACCTATGTGCACCAACAACTTATGCTAAGCAAGATATACAACTATGTGATAGCAAGATATATAACATGAAACACTATGGCTATCACAAAGTAAAGTGCATAAGTAAAGGGCTCGGGTAAGAGATAACCGAGGCACGCGGAGACGACGATGTATCCCGAAGTTCACACCCTTGAGGATGCTAATCTCCGTTTGGAGTGGTGTGGAGGCACAATGCTCCCCAAGAAGCCACTAAGGCCACCGTAATCTCCTCACGCCCTCGCACAATGCAAGATGCCGTGATTCCACTAAGGGACCCTTGAGGGCGGTCACCGAACCCGTACAAATGGCAACCCTTGGGGGCGGTCACCGAACCCGTACACTTTGGCAACCCTTGGGGGCGGTCACCGGTACCCGTCAAATTGCTCGGGGCGATCTCCACAACCTAATTGGAGACCCCGACGCTTGCCCAGAGCTTTACACCACAATGATAGAGCTCCGAAGCACCACCAACCGTCTAGGGCGCCCAAGCACCCAAGAGGAACAAGCTCTAGGGTACCAAGCACCCAAGAGTAATAATCTTCTCAACTTTTCACCACCACGTATCACCGTGGAGAACTCAAACCGATGCAACTAATGCAATGGTAAGGGCACATGATGATCCGGCAAAAACCCCAACATCAAGAACATACTAGGAGAAGCAAATGAAATCTGTTCTCGATGAACTTGAGCTTGTCATGAAGGTGACTAAAAGCTCAAAGACTCCCAAAGCAAAAAGGCCAAACAAGAACCAAGAAAGATGATGCAAGAATGCAATGGTTAGAGCTCTCTACGAAAGATACGATCAAGCTACTCATCCGAGAGCCCCCTTGATAGTACGGTATCGATCCTATAACCCGGTCTCCCAACTACCACCATGAGACCGGTAAAATAGAAAACCTATCAAGGGCAAACCTTTGCCTTGCACATAGTCCACTTGAGCTAGATGATGACGATCTTGACTTCCTCAAGTTGGACCACCTTTCTTAATTGCGTTGGCTCGATGAAGACAAGTTGATTGCTCCCCCATACTCCACTATGGGTGAGCCACTCTTCGGCACATCTTCACAAGTCCATTGTCACCACAATGGACGGCAAGCTTCAAGCATGATCTCTTCGTGATGCTCCACTTGAACTTGCACACCGCAAACTTGATGACGATCACCACTTGATGTCATCCTCCATGGGTTGAATGAGATCTTCCTCTTGACGCAAGCCCATGGAAACATACCTAACCCCACATAGAACTCTCACGTAGACAATGGGTTAGTACACAAAGTGTAATGGACAATGCTTACCATACCATGGGATCACTTGATCCCTCTTGGTACATCTTCTACGCTTTGTGTGTTGATCAACTTCATTCACTCTTTGACTTAGTCCTGATCAACCTTGTATCTTTTCAACTCTCTTCATTAGGATGATGTCTTGAAGGTAAACATGAATGTTCACACAATCTTCTTCTTCCAGACATGTTTGCAATAGGCTCAACTCTCACATGACCAATCTTTGGATCAATCCTTGAATATCACCTTGGTCAACACATATTCTTCTTCTAATAACCTTGAAACCAACAAATGGTCTTCAAGCAATGCCTATGAACAAACCCTTCAAATATAACTCAAGGCAACCATTAGTCCATAGAGATTGTCATCAATTACCAAAACCAAACATGGGGGCAGCACATGTACTTTCACCCGTCTTGCAGGTGCTCATCGTGCTCTGCCACATGATCGTAATAGTGTTGGTCAGGCTGTTTGTGTTCCCAAGGATGATGGTGGTATTGGCCGTGTCAAACTGTCCATCCCTCCTTTCTCCGGTGACCGCGGACCTGACGATTGTTTGGAGTGGGAGATGCGTATGGATCAGATTTTTGCTACCCACCATTACACTGAGGAGAAGAGACTTCAACTTGCTGCAGTTGAATTCACCGGTTACATGCTGATTTGGTGGAGTCAAATTTTGTTGGGGAACGTTGCATGGGAAACAAAAATTTTCCTACGCACACACAAGATCTATCCATAGTGATGAGCATCTACGAGAGGGAGAGTGAATCTACATACCCTTGTAGATCGCTAAGCGGAAGCGTTAAGAAACGCGGTTGATGTAGTCGAACGTCTCCGCGATCCAAATCGCAAGTCGTCCCTCGAACCGATCACGAACTAGTGCCGAACGGACGGCACCTCCGCGTTCAACACACGTACGGCTTGATGACGCCTTCACCTCCTCGATCCAGCGAGCGATGGTGAAGTAGTAGATGAGTTCCGGCAGCACGACGGCGTGGTGATGGTGGTGGGGAACAATCTCTGCAGGGCTTCGCCAAGCGCTACGGAGATTATGACGTAGGAACTAGAGGGTTAGGGTTGCCGCACACGGCTTGGGGAAATCTTGATGTATTCCGGGTGCTAGCCCTGCCCCTCTATTTATATGTTGAGCCCTGGGGTCGAAACTTGGAGAAAGAGCCTCCTCAAAGTCGGTTTGGCCCGCAAGGTAAGAGTCCTGCTCGGACTCCAGGACCAGACGCCAGGGTCCTCGGCGTCTGGCCCCAGACGCCAGGGTCCCTGGCGTCTGGCCCCTGGCCTCCGCAAAACTTCCTTTTGCACCTTCCTAAAGCCTCGTGGGCTTTACCCCTTGGCCCAAATAAAGTGTTCTCGTACCCGAACATTTCGGGAAACATCCGAAACTCCTTCCGGTGAATTCCGGAACCCTTTCGGAGACCAAACACTATTATTCCATATATCAATCTTTACCTCCGGACTATTCCAGAGCTCCTCGTCATGTCCGGGATCTCATCCGGGACTCCGAACAACTTTCGGTCACCAACATAACAACTCAACTATACTTATATCGTCACCAAACGTTAAGTGTGTAGACCCTGCGGGTTCGAGAACTATGTAGACATGACCGAGACACCTCTACGGTCAATAACCAATAGCGGGACCTGGATGCCCATATTGGCTCCTACATATTCTACGAAGATCTTTATCGGTTGAACCTCTATGTCAAGGATTCAGTCAATCCCGTATGATGTTCCCTTTGTTTATCGGTATGTTACTTGCCCGAGATTCGATCGTCGGTATCTCTATACCTAGTTCAATCTCGTTACCGGCAAGTCTCTTTACTCGTTCCGTAATACAAGATCCCGTGGCTAACACTTTAGTCACATTGCTTGCAAGGCTTATAGTGATGTTGTATTACCGAGTGGGCCCTGAGATACCTCTCTGTCACACGGAGTAACAAATCCCAGTCTTGATCCATGCCAAATCAACAGACACCCTCGGAGATACCTGTAGAGCATATTTATAGTCACCCAGTTACGTTGCGACATTTGATACACACAAGGTATTCCTCCGGTGTCAGTGAGTTGCATGATCTCATGGTCAAAGGAACAGATACTTGACATGCAGAAAACAATAGCAATAAACTGACACGATCATATGCTACGTTTACAGTTTGGGTCTTGTCCATCACATCATTCTACTAATGATGTGATCCCGTTATCAAATGACATCTCATGTCCATGGCTAGGAAACCTTCATCATCTTTTGATCAACGAGCTAGTCAACTAGAGGCTTACTAGGGACACAGTGTTGTCTATGTACCCACACATGTATTTGAGTTTCCAATCAATACAATTATAGCATGGATAATAAATGATTATCATGAACAAGGAAATATAATAATAACCAATTTATTATTGCCTCTAGGGCATATTTCCAACAGTCTCCCACTTGCACTAGAGTCAATAATCTAGTTCACATCACTATGTGAATTACATTGTAATGAATCGAACACCCATACAGTTCTGGTGTTGTTCATGTTTAGCCCTTGGAAGAGGTTTAGTCATCGGATCTGCAACATTCAGATCCGTGTGTACTTTGCAAATATTTATGTCGTCCTCCTTGATGTAATCGCGGATGGAATTGAAGCGTCGCTTTATGTGTCTGGTCCTCTTGTGAAATCTTGGTTCCTTGGCTAGAGCAATGGCACCAGTGTTATCACAAAACAGAGTCATTGGGTTAAGCGCATTAGGCACTACTCCAAGATCTGTCATGAACTCTTTCATCCAGACACCTTCCTTCGCCGCCTCCGAGGCAGCGATGTACTCCGCTTCGCATGTAGAATCAGCTACCACGCTCTGCTTGGAACTGCACCAGCTAACCGCACCCCCATTAAGAATAAATACGTATCCGGTTTGTGACTTAGAGTCATCCGGATCAGTGTCAAAGCTTGCATCGACGTAACCCTTTACGACGAGCTCTTGATCACCTCCATAAACGAGAAACATGTCCTTAGTCCTTTTCAGGTACTTCAGGATATTCTTGACCGCCGTCCAGTGTTCCATTCCTGGATCACTTTGAAACCTTCCGACCATACTTATGGCAAGGCTGACATCGGGTCTTGTGCACAGCATTGCATACATGATAGAGCCTATGGCTGAAGCATAGGGGATGACACTCATCTTTTCTCTATCTTCTGCAGTCACTGGGCATTGAGTCTTACTCAACTTCACACCTTGCAATACAGGCAAGAACCCCTTCTTGGACTGATCCATTTTGAACTTCTTCAAAACTTTGTCAAGGTATGTGCTTTGTGAAAGTCCTATCAAGCGTCGTGATCTATCTCTATAGATCTTGATGCCTAATATGAAAACAGCTTCTCCTAGGTCCTTCATTGAAAAACTCTTGTTCAAATATTCCTTCACGCTTTCCAACATTTCTATATTGTTTCCAATCAGTAATATGTCATCCACATATAATATTAGAAACGCTATAGAGCTCCCACTCACTTTCTTGTAATACAAGCTTATCCGTAAACTTGTATAAACTCGAACGCTTTGATCACCTCATCAAAGCGAAGATTCCAACTCCGAGATGCTTGCACCAGTCCATAAATGGATCGTTGGAGCTTGCAAACTTTGTCAGCATTCTCTGGATCGACAAAACCTTCTGGTTGCATCATATACAACTCTTCCTTAAGGAAACCGTTAAGGAACGCTGTTTTGACATCCATCTGCCAAATTTTATAATCGAAAAAGGCAGCTATTGCTAACATGATTCTGACGGACTTAAGCATCGCTACGGGTGAGAAGGTCTCATCGTAGTCAACTCCTTGAACTTGTGAAAAACCCTTTGCCACAAGTCGAGCTTTATAGACGGTGACATTACCGTCCGCGTCCGTCTTCCTCTTAAAGAACCATTTGTTCTGAATGGCCTTACGCCCTTCAGGTAATACTTCCAAAGTCCACACTTTGTTTTCATACATGGATCCCATCTCGGATTTCATGGCCTCTAACCACTTCTCGGAATCCGGGCCCATCATCGCTTCTCCATAGCTCGTAGGTTCATCGTTGTCCAACAACATGACTTCTAAGACAGGGTTGCCGTACCACTCAAGAGCAGTACGCGTCCTTGTCGACCTACGAGGTTCGATAGCAACTTGATCCAAAGCTTCATGATCATCATCATTAACTTCCTCTTCAGCTGATGTAGGCTCTACAGAAACTTCTTTCTGTGCTGCGCTACTCTCAGGTTGAAGTAAAGGTTCAACAACCTCATCAAGTTCTATCTTCCTCCCACTCAATTCTTTCGAGAGAAACTCTTTCTCAAGAAACGTTCCATTTTTAGCGACAAACACTTTGCCTTCGGATCTGAGGTAGAAGGTATACCCAACTGTCTCTTTTGGGTATCCTATGAAGACGCATTTCTCCGCTTTGGGTTCCAGCTTTTCAGGCTGAAGCTTTTTGACATAAGCATCATATCCCCAAACTTTAAGAAACGACAGCTTTGGCTTCTTGCCAAACCAAAGTTCATATGGCGTCGTCTCAACGGATTTCGATGGTGCCCTATTTAAAGTGAATGCAGCTGTCTCTAATGCATAACCCCAAAACGATAGTGGTAAATCGATAAGAGACATCATAGTTCGCACCATATCTAATAGAGCACAACTACGACGTTCAGACACACCATCACACTATGGTGTTCCAGGTGGCGTGAGTTGTGAAACAACTTCCACATTGTCTTAAGTTATATACCAAACTCGTAACTCAGATATTTACCTCCACGATCATATCGTAGACATTTTATCTTCTTGTCACGATGATCTCAAACTTCACTCTGAACTTTTCAAACGATTCAGACTTGTGTTTCATTAAGTAAATATACACTATATCTACTCAAATCATCAGTGAAGGTAAGAAAATAACGATATCCACCGCCCACTACAAAACTCACTGGACCGCATACATCAACATGTATCATTTCCAATAAGTCAATTGCCCGCTCCATCATACCGGAAAACGGGGTTTTAGTCATCTTGCCCATGAGGCATGGTCCGCATGTCTCAACCGATTCGAAATCGAATGAGTCCAAAGATCCATCAGCATGGAGTTTCTTCATGCGTTTTACACCAATATGACATTTAGCGGCAGTGCCACATGTATGTGGTACTAACATTATTAACTTTGTATCTTTTGGCATCAATATTATGAACATGTGTATCACTACGATCAAGATTCAATAAACCACTCTTATTGGGTGCATGACCATTGAAGGTATTATTCATGTAAATAGAATAACCATTATTCTCTAACTGCAATGAATAACCGTATTGCAATAAACTTGATCTAATCACGTTCATGCTTAACGCAAACACCAAATAACATTTATTTAGGTTCATCACTAATCCCAAAGGTAGAGAGAGCGCGCGATGGTGATCACATCAACCTTGGAAACACTTCCAACACTCATCGTCACCTCACCCTTAGCCTCCGTTTATTCCGTAGCTTTTATTTCGAGTTACCAACACTTAGCAACCGAACCGGTATCTAATACCCAGGTGCTACTAGGAGTACTAGTAAGGTACACATCAATAACACGTATATCAAATATACTTCTGTCGACGTTGCCAACCTTCTTATCTACCAAGCATCTAGGGTTGTTCCACTTCAGCAACCGTTCTCCTCATAATAGAAGCACTCAGTCTCGGGTTTGGGTTCAACCTTGGGTTTCTTTACTGGAGCAGCAACTGGCTTGCCATCCATGAAGTATCCCTCCTTGCCCTTGCCCTTCTTGAAACTAGTGGTTTTACTAACCATCAACACTTGATGCTCCTTCTTGATTTCTACCTTCGTGGGGTCAAACATCGCGAATAGCTCAGGGATCATTATTTCCATCTCTGGCCTTTTATAGTTCATCACGAAGCTCTAGTAGCTTAGTGATAGTGACTTGGAGAACTATACCAATCACTATCTTATCTGGAAGATCAACTTCCACTCGATTCAAGCAATTGTAGTACCCAGACAATCTGAGCACATGCTCAACGATTGAGCTATTCTCCATCATCTTGCAGGCAAAGAATCTTGTTGGAGGTCTCATACCTCTCAACACGGGCACGAGCCTGAGATCCCAATTTCATCTCTTAGAACATCTCATATGTTCCGTGACGTTCAAAACATTTTGGAGCCTCAATTCTAAGCCGTAATGCATGACGCACTGAACTATCAAGTAGTTATCAGAACGTGCCTGTCAGATGTTCACAACATCTACAAACGACGCTTGAGGGGGTGGCGCACCGAGCGGTGCATTAAGGACATAAGCCTTCTGTGCAGCATTGAGGACAATCCTCAGATCACGGACCCAGTCCGCATTATTGCTACCATCATCTTTCAAATCTATTTCTCTAGGAACATATAAAAATTCAAGGGAGCTACAGCGCGAGCTAGTAATCTACAACATAATTTGCAAAGACATTTTGACTATGTTCATGATAATGAGTTTAGTTAATCATATTACTTAAAAACTCCCACTCAAATTGACATCCCTCTGGTCATTCGAGTGTCACATGATCCAAATCCACCAACTCAAGTCCGATCATCACGTGAGTTGAGGTGGTTTCAATGGTGAACATCTTCATGTTGATCATATCTACTATATGACTCATGTCCGACCTTTCGGTCTCTTTTGTTCTGAGGCCATGTCTGTACATGCTAGGCTCGTCAAGTTTAACCCGAGTGTTCCGCACATGCAACATGGCTTACACCCGTTGTATGTGAACGTAGAGTCTATCACACCCGATCATCACGGCGTGTCTCGAAACGACGAACTTTCGCAACGGTGCACACTCGGGGAGAACACAATTTATCTTGAAATTTAAGTGAGGGATCACCTTATAATGCTACCGTCGTCCTAAGCAAAATAAGATGCATAAAAGGACTAACATCACATGCAAATCATAAGTGACATGATATGGCCATGAACTCGTGCTTTTGATCTCCATCTCCAAAGCACCGGCATGATCACCATCGTCACCGGCATGACACCATGATCTCCATCATCTTGATCTCCATCAACGTGTCGCCATGAGGTTGTCGCGCCGACTGTTGCTTCCACGACTATTGCTAACGTTTAGCGATAAAGTAAAGCATTACATAGCGCTTAATGATTGACACGCAGGTCATACAATAATTAAAGACAACTCTATGGCTCCTGCCAGTTGCCGTACTCATCGACATGCAAGTCGTGATATTCTATACAACACATGATCATCTCATACATAACATATATCTCATCATGTAATTGGCCATATCACATCACAACATACCCTGCAAAAACAAGTTAGACGTCCTCTAATTGTTGTTGCAAATTTTACGTGGCTGCTACGGGTTTGCAAGAACCGTTCTTACCTACGCAAAACCACAACGTGGTGTAGTGATTGCTTTTTGATCTTCTAAAAGAACCCTCTTCATTCAAATTGATTCAACTAAAGTGAGAGAGACAGACACCCGCTAGCCATCTTTATGCAACGAAGTTACATGTCAGTTGAAGGAACCTGTCTCACGTAAGCGTACGCGTAATGTCGGTCCGGGCCGCTTCATCTCACAATACCGCCGAATCAAGTATCAACTAGTAACGGCAAGCAATATGTATACACCCACGCCCACAACTCGTTTGTGTTCTACTCGAGATCTCATCTACGCATAGACCTAGCTCATGATGCCACTGTTGGGGAACGTTGCATGGGAAACAAAATTTTTCCTACGCACACACAAGATCTATCCATGGTGATGAGCATCTACGAGAGGGAGAGTGAATCTACATACCCTTGTAGATCGCTAAGCGGAAGCGTTAAGAAACGCGGTTGATGTAGTCGAACGTCTCCGCGATCCAAATCGCAAGTCGTCCCTCGAACCGATCACGAACTAGTGCCGAACGGACGGCACCTCCGCGTTCAACACACGTACGGCTTGATGACGCCTTCACCTCCTCGATCCAGCGAGCGATGGTGAAGTAGTAGATGAGTTCCGGCAGCACGACGGCGTGGTGATGGTGGTGAGGAACAATCTCTGCAGGGCTTCGCCAAGCGCTACGGAGATTATGACGTAGGAACTAGAGGGTTAGGGTTGCCGCACACGGCTTGGGGAAATCTTGATGTATTCCGGGTGCTAGCCCTGCCCCTCTATTTATATGTTGAGCCCTGGGGTCGAAACTTGGAGAAAGAGCCTCCTCAAAGTCGGTTTGGCCCGCAAGGTAAGAGTCCTGCTCGGACTCCAGGACCAGACGCCAGGGTCCTCGGCGTCTGGCCCCAGACGCCAGGGTCCCTGGCGTCTGGCCCCTGGCCTCCGCAAAACTTCCTTTTGCACCTTCCTAAAGCCTCGTGGGCTTTACCCCTTGGCCCAAATAAAGTGTTCTCGTACCCGAACATTTCGGGAAACATCCGAAACTCCTTCCGGTGAATTCCGGAACCCTTCCGGAGACCAAACACTATTATTCCATATATCAATCTTTACCTCCGGACTATTCCAGAGCTCCTCGTCATGTCCGGGATCTCATCCGGGACTCCGAACAACTTTCGGTCACCAACATAACAACTCAACTATACTTATATCGTCACCAAACGTTAAGTGTGTAGACCCTGCGGGTTCGAGAACTATGTAGACATGACCGAGACACCTCTACGGTCAATAACCAATAGCGGGACCTGGATGCCCATATTGGCTCCTACATATTCTACGAAGATCTTTATCGGTTGAACCTCTATGTCAAGGATTCAGTCAATCCCGTATGATGTTCCCTTTGTTTATCGGTATGTTACTTGCCCGAGATTCAATCGTCGGTATCTCTATACCTAGTTCAATCTCGTTACCGGCAAGTCTCTTTACTCGTTCCGTAATACAAGATCCCGTGGCTAACACTTTAGTCACATTGCTTGCAAGGCTTATAGTGATGTTGTATTACCGAGTGGCCCTGAGATACCTCTCTGTCACACGGAGTAACAAATCCCAGTCTTGATCCATGCCAATTCAACAGACACCCTCGGAGATACCTGTAGAGCATCTTTATAGTCACCCAGTTACGTTGCGACATTTGATACACACAAGGTATTCCTCCGGTGTCAGTGAGTTGCATGATCTCATGGTCAAAGGAACAGATACTTGACATGCAGAAAACAATAGCAATAAACTGACACGATCATATGCTACGTTTACAGTTTGGGTCTTGTCCATCACATCATTCTCCTAATGATGTGATCCCGTTATCAAATGACATCTCATGTCCATGGCTAGGAAACCTTCATCATCTTTTGATCAACGAGCTAGTCAACTAGAGGCTTACTAGGGACACAGTGTTGTCTATGTACCCACACATGTATTTGAGTTTCCAATCAATACAATTATAGCATGGATAATAAACTATTATCATGAACAAGGAAATATAATAATAACCAATTTATTATTGCCTCTAGGGCATATTTCCAACAAATTTTGCGTATGCCAAACCGCCCCATGTCCTGGAGAGGTATGAAAGAACTCATGCAACATCGTTTTGTTCCTGAACATTACAAGCGTGATATGTACCACAAATTGCAGCGGCTCACTCAAGGTAATAAATCGGTGGATGTCTATTATAAAGAGATGGAGTTGTTCATGATACGTACAGGAACAACTGAGGATCCGGAGGCCACTATGTCTCGGTTCTTTCATGGGCTGAATGTTGAGGTGCAGGATCGTGTGGAGATGGTGGTCTACTACAACATCCAAGATCTTGTGCACCAAGCTGAGTGTGCAGAGCAACAACTAAAACGACGCCAAGGACACATGGCGTCCTTCCCCCACGGAGGCTGCTGGTTTTAGTGCTAAGCCGGCACCTTCTACACGCTCCAACAATTTTTCTCATGGTGAGGCGCCAAAATCAGGAGTGTCCAAAGCATCGTCTACTCAGTCCACCGCTGGCATAGAGTGCTTTACTTGTGGAGGCCGAGGACACATGAGGCGTGATTGCCCTAATACAAAAAGGGTGTTGCTCACACCAGATGGATATGTGTCTGCTAGTGATGATGACAAGGCTGTTGATCCATCTAGTGCAGAGTCTGAGGAACCTGAACATGTGGATGTGTATCCAGAGAACGCTGCTCCTAATTGCACTAATTTGATGGTGCAACGTGTGCCACAAGACCGCATAGAGGGACAAGGGCAGCGCTAGAATATATTTCAGACCCAATGCACCGTCAAGGACACCACTTGCATGCTGATTATTGATAGTGGCAGCTACACCAATATTGTTAGCAAGAGTTTGGTGGATTCTCTTGCATTACTTACATGGAAGCACCCGTAGCCACATTGTGTTGAGTGGTTATACAACTCCGGGAAACTAAAAGTTACACACAAGGTGTCGGTGTAAAAACCGGCAGACCTCAGGGTAGGGGGTCCCGAGCTGTGGATCTCGGATCGGTGGTAACAAGGACAAGGGAGACGATGTTTACCCAGGTTCGGGTCCTCTTGATGGAGGTAAAACCCTACGTCCTGCTTCTGCTTATATTAATGGAGATGTATCAAATACAGAGTTGATCTACCTTGAGATCGTAATGTGTCTAACTTCTAGGGCTAGATGAGCGATATTGTGTTGATGTGTCCCTTATGAGCTAAACCCTATGGCTTATATACACGCCAGGAAGGGTATCTAGGGTTACAAGGTCGGTATCTATGAGAAAGGCGGCAGGAGAGATCTTGGAGTATACGTCAAGTCTTCGGTAGAGACAGTCTTGATCACGCTTCCTGTGTACAGCTTTTGGAGTCCATCTTGATCATGTGCGAGGGCCCACCAGCCCAACCGAGGAGACGGGCCGGTTAGGTTAGAACCCCCTAATCCAGGACACCGTCAGTAGCCCTGAACTGGTCTTCGATGCCAAAGTCGACGGCCTTCAATTTCCGGAGTCTTGGCTCGATAGACAAGTTCCCGTGCTTCATTCTCCGACCAAACTTAAAGACCTCGGCCAACCCTTAAAATTCTGTTGGGGCCCAACTTCAGATTTCGAGAATCATGTTATCTAGGGAATCGGGCCCCTTTATGGAAAAAATGTCGAAGCGTCAGCCCCTTCTGCCTTTACTTAATATAAACGCGCAGCCTTTGCTAGCGGCCATACGCATCAACCGCAACCGTAGCAAAATCCCCCTTCCATCCCAGCCCAAGCTCAAGAGCCCGAACAATGGTGAGCGATGAAGGATCGTCAAGGCGCCCCCACGGCCCTGATAGAGGGGACTGGGGGAGCTGCTCTGTCGCGCGCCTTCAACTAGAGCGCTTGGCTATCTACTGGATGCGGATCTGGCCCCAAGTCGTCCTAGATTAACATCCATCGACGGTCAAGGCCACGCCGAGAATTACCCTTCGCCACAAGGAGACGAGTGGGTATGCTTCATACCTTTCCGCCTCCGTGGTTTAGGGTTTCCAATCCACCCTTTCCTCCGCGGCCTGCTGGAGTTTTACGGGCTGCATCTGCACCACCTCTCCCCGAACTCGATATTGCACATCGCGGGGTTCGTCGCGCTCTGCAAGCTACACCTCGGCTGTCAGGCGCACTTCGGATTATGGCGAAAGTACTTCTGCGTCGTGCCCCGCTCCTCGGCCGACAAGCTGTTCAAGGTTGGAGGAGCCGAAGTCTGCCGAGTCGACAAGACCGGCTATCCAGCGGGAACACCTCGGGAGGACGCCGATTACTGGCCTTCCGAGTGGTTTTATATCAACGACGTCCCGCTATACGAGCCAGTCCGGCCAGACCTCCCGCCCTTCTCATTGGATCCACCAAGGAAACGCTACAGCTGGAGGCCACGGAGCCTGGCGCAGGAGCAAGATGAAGCCGTGACCAGTCTAGCGGCCAGAGTGAAGCTACTGTCGAGTGCTGGCCTCACCATCATTGATGTGATGGCGGTGGCCCTAGACCGAAGAGTCCAGCCCCTCCGGCGGCGTCAACACTTATTGTGTGAGTATAATGGGTCCAACGATGCGTCCTGATTCATCAAGGGAGCCTTTATGGACCAAATGACGCTTGGAGCTGTACTGGCCAGCATGTACCAAGGGTCCGCGGAGGACTTCGCCAAGCGCCAGTTCCAGGACGGGCTCTCGTATAGCAACCCTGCCGACATAGTAATTTTCTCTTCCGAACTCTCCCGTTTACCTCGGGATCTTTAAAGTTAATCCGCAACACCTCGGCCTGTGAACAGCGGTGGAGGCGTTAGCTTGAGGGCGTGAGCAATCCGGCCCCTGAGCCCGAACTGCACTGCCGCACCGAAGACCCTCTTTACAACGAGGATGAAGACCTGGACCTGATCTATGAAGGGAGGAAGTTTTTCTTGGAGAGCCTTGACGGCTCATAAGTGGCTGTCATCCCTGATACGCCGGGAACGAGGCCAGCCTCATCGGTAACACTCCCTTCCTCTAAACGAAAGAGAGCCCCTCGTCCTCCATCCCCCAGCCATCTGACTTCTCCTGCAAAGGGGCGGCGCTCCCAACGCCTACGCAGAGAGACGGCTTCACTGGGAAGGACTCCGACAGAAGTACAAGAAGCTCAGGTCGAGGTCACGGGGGCAGACGAAAGTGCCCCCTCCATCACGGGGTAATACTTTGATCTATGCCGCTTCAAAGACACTTCGGATTTTAACCTTCCAGATTATTTGCAGACAACCTTCATCCACTCCAGCAAACGTGGAGGTCGAGGGAGCCACGGCCCCACCCAGGGAGACGGGTGCCCGAGACCCCGCGGGAGTTGACCTTGGAGCTGCCCAGCCTGAGGACTCGGCGACATCGTCCACTCCGTCCGAGATTCAATGCGCCACGAATTATCACCGGCGAAAAGCTTCTCTGAACAGTCCAGCTTTCTCGGACAGGGAGTTGAATGCTCTCAGCGCGGTGGATGCATACCTCGGGGCAACCCGAGGTGCTTTTGACGAATCGCTGGACGTCTTATCACGAGGGCTGCGGGTAAGTTTTTATAGACAAACATGACTACTGAGTATGGTAGTAGCCCCTAAGGCTTGGTACGAGCCCTTGGGGTCGAATCAAGACTTAAATACTAACCAGCAATCACTAATTTGAACAGGAAGCTCGCGTGAAGAACGAGCAATTGACCTCGGCGTTGGCCCAAACAAAGGTGCAGCTTGACGCGGCTTTGTCCGAGGTTGAACAAGTGAAGAAATTCACCAGGGAGGCGCACGGTAAGTGCTTTGTGCTTAAATTGGGTAATGCCAATGGAAGTAGAGTTGACGCCAGAATCCCTTGTAGCAACGGAAGCCCTAGGCCATCTTGAAAGACACCTGAAGCAGGCCCGCGAGGATCTGGCGTACGCGGAAGCGCAACGTCAGGCAAATCAACACGTGGTTACTCAAAGAGTGGACAACGTGAATGTGCTTAGGGCTGAGAACGCCCGCCAGGCCCAGGAGATTGAGAGTTTGAAAGCTTGCCTCGCTGTTGCAGAAGCAAAAGAATAGGCAAACAGACGACATGATTTATGGTAAGTTTATAAGCCTCGAGGAATGCTTGTCATGTAACTTGTCCGAGGTGATTTTTCATTCGAATGTTGTTTTGTTTGGCAGCTTGTCTGTCAGGCCTTCCTCCGGAATCGCGGGGTCCGATGTCTGAAGACATGAGCGTTCGTCTATCCGAGGTGCATGAAAGGGCACGAAAATCGATGAAGGATGTGCACTAGGCTTTATGGCCCGAGGTGGTGCCGGTCCCCGAGGACATGGCCGTGCTAGCCGAACAACTGAAGAGAGCTCGGTGCCGGATCCAGGCTTGGAAAGTATCCGCTTGCCGAGAAGGTGCGAGGGAGGCCTGGGCCATGGTGAAGACCCACTACACCGGTCTGAAGACGACGAAATTAGCAGAGGTGGGACCATGGGATCTGACGGGACGGAAATCCCCTCTAGCCAGGCGTATGATAGTGTAATGCCTGCGGCGCGATTCTCGCAGAAGGATTGCGCATTGGACACCCTGATAGATGGGCTAGACCGCGCATGAAAACTTTGTATGACTTTATGTACCGAAGTATTTATGTCTGTTTTCAATCCGTGTATCCAGACTCTGTCAGCCAGCCTTCGGCTTCAGCCTCCTCGGATAAACTCCAAGGAGTGTCCCCTACTACTGGCCGAGGTTATCGAACCAGGTGCTTCAGGTGACAAGGCAATCGGGCTATACGGCTCGAAGGACAAGAGGGCAACGGAAAGTTATGTTATATTACTTTTTAACGTAAGAAACATCTTCCGAGGAAAATAGTTCTTCCAACAGTTCCTTTCCTCGGGTTGCTGTGTCGAACACATCTGTCCGAAGACGGATGACCTCGGGGGTAAAGCCCCTGGTCGGGGTTTAAAAAGACCCCTGCCACGTTAGTCCTGTGTCAAGGCCGACCGATTCGCATTGTAAGAACGCTAGCTTTCGGCTTTATCCGTCTGAGGTACTACACCGGCTGATCCGGGAGTGACAATCACAACGGTGCTCCCTTTGCCCCCTAGCCGAAATATCGGAAACGTAAGGGGCAAGCACAAGAGCCGGGCAACCCAGCTTGGCCAAATCTTAAAGCGAATCGATGCATATGGTGGCTCGAACGACAATAGTACATAAGAGGTGGAATGGTTCTTGTGTTTGAAAAGAACATGCTACTTTGTCCTCGGGGTCATTGAATAACTTTCCGGGGTGGGAAAATAAATAATGAGTAAAAAATTAAGCCAAATAAAAATGCACAAGGTATTTACATGGACCGTATGCGTGGCGTCAAGCGTAGAAGCGTCGGAGTAGCGCCGCATTCCAGGGATGGGATTCTAGTCGGCCGTCCTCTAGATCTCGGATTCGATAAGCTCCTCTGATGAGTACTTGGTCAATGATAAACGGCCCGTCCCATCTAGGGGATAGTTTGTGCTTTTGTTTTTTGAGGTGTAGTCTCATTACGAGATCCCCGACGTTAAATTCTTTGGTGCGAACCTCTCTTCCATGGTAGCACCGGGCCTGCTGCTGATAAATAGCTGATCTCGCCCGTGCGATGTTGCGCTCTTTGTCGAGAGCATCTAGGGCGTCCTGCCAATCAAGCTTGGCCTCTAGCTCCTCATACATGCGTACTCGAGGTGCGTCGTGTATGATGTCGCAGGGGAGGACCGCCTCGGCGCCGTACACCATGAAAAACGGGGTGTATCCTGTGGACCTGTTTGGTGTCGTACGCAAGCCCCATAGTACGGAATCAAGTTCCTCAATCCATTTACAGTCGGCTTTTTTAAGGGAGCGAACTAACCTTGGCTTAATTCCGCTAAGGATTAGTCCATTGGCTCGCTCCACCTGCCCATTATACTGTGGGTGGTAGACGGACGCGTAGTCGAGCTTAATGCCCATTTTTTTACACCATGCCTTAACCTCTTTAGCCGTGAAGTTAGTTCCGTTGTCTGTGATCAGACTGTGGGGGACACCGTAACAGTGTACTACCCCCGAGATGAATCCGATTACTTGGACGGCTTCGGCCGAGGTGACCGGCTTAGCTTCGATCCACTTGGTAAATTTGTCGACCATGATGAGGAGGTACTTATTTTTGTTTGATCCACCCTTAAGTGACCCGACCATATCGAGCCCCCAGACCGCAAAAGGCCAAGTGATGGGGATGGTGCGAAGGACCATGGGGGGCATGTGGCTCTGCTTGGAAAATACCTGACAGCCTGGGCAACACTATACTAATGCCTCGGCGTCGGCGCCTACAGTTGGCCAATAGAAACCGGCTCGGAAAGCCTTGCTGACCAGGGTCCGAGCAGCGGCGTGATGTCCGCTCATGCCGGAGTGTATCTCCCGAAGTAGGAGTTTTCCTTCTTCCTCGGATATGCATCTCTGGAGGATGCCCGTTGTGCTCATTTTATAAAGTTCCCTTTCATGAACCTTGTAGGCTTTAGACTGCCTTACAATCCGGCGGGAGTCGGTTTGGTTATCGGGGAGCTCTTTTCAGAGCAAGTATGCGAGGAGCGGCTCGGTCCACGGTGCGATAACTGCCATGACCGCATGCGCTGAAGCGGTCTTCCGGATCATTGAGCCGCCTATGATACCGTCATCTTCTTCGGGCGGGGCTTGTTGCCCGACGTCGGTTGGGTCCAACGTTCATGTGCTATCTTGCCAGACTACAGATGGCTTGAAAAGCCGTTCGAGGAAGGTATTTTCGGGAACCTTGTCCCGTTTTGCGCCCAACTGGGCGAGCACATCTGCGGCCTGGTTGCTGTCTCGGGGTATGTGGTGAAACTCCAGCCCCTCGAACCTGGCCGAGATCTTTATGACGGCGTTTCGGTAAGCTGTCATCTTCGGGTCTTTGGCGTCAAATTCGCCGTTGATTTGTGAGATGGCGAGGTTAGAATCACCTCAGACCTCCAGGCGTTTAACACCCATAGAGACTGCTATCCGAAGTCCGTGTAGGAGGGCTTCGTATTCAGCCGCATTATTAGAGTCTGTGTACATGATTTGTAACACGCATCTAATGTTATCTCCCGTGGGTGACGTGAGCACCACGCCAGCCCCTAGGCCAGCGAGCATTTTGGAGCCATCGAAATACATTGTCCAATGCGAGTAAGTACTGTACTCACGGGAGAGTTCGGCTTCGGTCCATTCGGCTACAAAGTCTGCCAACACCTGGGATTTAATGGCCCGACGTGGTTTGTAGATGATCTCAAAAGGTAAGAGCTCTATGGCCCATTTGGCGATGCGCCCTGTCGCGTCCCTATTATTGATGATGTCACTTAGCAGGACGCCGGATGCCACGGTCACCGAACACTCTTGAAAGTAGTGCCGGAATTTTCGTGTCGCCATGAAGACCGCGTAGGCTATCTTTTGGTAGTGAGGGTAGCGTGACTTGCATGGGGTTAAGACCTCGGAGACGTAATACACGGGCTTCTGGACCTAGAATTTGGGACCTTCCCTGCCTCGTTCGACCACGAGAACTGCGCTAACCACCTGGTTTGTGGCCGAGATGTACAATAGCATCGGTTCGCAGACACCTGGCGCTGCCAGGATGGGATTGGTGGCGAGGAGGGTCTTGATGTCTTCCAGGGCCGCCATGGCCTCCTTGGTCCATTTGAATGTTTTGGTCTGCTTTAACAGCTTGTACAAGGGTAAGGCTTTTTCTCCGAGCCGTGATATGAAATGGCTCAAGGCTGCTACGCAGCCCGCCAGTTTTTGTACGTGCTTGAGCTCTGTTGGGATCTCCAAGCGATCCATGGCTCAAATTTTAGCCGGATTGGCTTCAATTCCTCGGCTAGATACGATGAAACTGAGGAGTTTGCCGGCTGGGACTCCGAAAACGCATTTCTCTGGATTGAGTTTTATTTGATATTCCCGTAGGCTGCCAAATGTATCTCGAAGGTTGTCCACCAACTGGTCGACGTGTTTAGTTTTGACAACTACATCGTCTACGTAGGCCTCAACGGTCTTTCCGATGTGTTTTTTCAGGCATGTTTGAATCATGCGCTGGTATGTGGCGCCCGCGTTCTTTAGTCCGAAAGGCATTGTGTTGAAGCAAAATGGACCGTAGGGCGTGATGAATGCCGTTGCTGCCTGGTCAGATTCCTTCATCTTTATTTGATGATATCCTGAGTAGGCGTCTAGGAAGCACAATGCATCATGGCCCGCAGTGGCGTCCACTATTTGGGCAATACGGGGTAAGGGGAAGGGGTCTTTGGGGCAAGCTTTATTGAGGTCTTTAAAATCGACACACAACCGCCAGGACCTGTCCTTTTTTGGTACCATGACCAAATTGGCTAGCCAGTCAGGGTGTTTTATGTCCCTGATGAATCCTGCCTCTAGCAGCTTTGTTAGTTCTCGCCCATTGCTTGACGTTTGGGCTCGGAGAAACGCTGAAGTGTTTGTTTAACAGGCTTATAGCCTGGTAATATGTTTAGGCTATGCTCTGCGAGCCTACGGGGTATCCCCGGCATGTCGGAGGGGTGCCAAGCGAATATGTCCCAGTTTTCCTTGAGGAAAGCGCATAGGGCTTCGGGAACTTCTGGGTCGAGGTTATCCCCTATGGACGCCGTTTTAGCAGGGTCCGTTGGGTGAACCTGGAATTTGACTATCTCGTCGGCCAGTTTGAAAGAAGTAGGTTTTGATCTTTTGTCGAGAACGACATCGTCCCGGTCGACCTCGGCGCGCAGCGCGGTCAGCTCTTCGGCCGCGAAGGCCTCGGCCAGAGTCTCGAGGGCGAGGGACACCGTTTTATTCTCGGCTTTGAGTGCCCTGTCGGGATCGCTTGAGATGGTAATGATCCCTTTCGGGCCTGGCATCTTGAGCTTCATGTAGCCGTAGTGCGGCACTGCTTGAAATCTTGAAAAGGCGTCCCGTCCGAGGATGGCGTGGTATCCGCTCTTGAAGGGCGCGATGCGGAACGTAATCTCCTCGGAGTGATAATTATCCGGGGTTCCAAAGACTACGTCCAGGGTTATCTTTCCGCTGCAGCGTGCCTCTCGTCCAGGGACTATTCCTTTAAAGGTGGTGGTGCTCTGTTCTATGCGCGATTTATTGATGTGCATCTTGTCCAGAGTGTCCTCGTATATCAGATTTAAGCTACTGCCTCCGTCCATGAGAACCTTATGGAGGCGGCAGAGGTCCACGATGGGGTTGAGGACTAGCGCGGCGGGGCACCTGTCTAGGGCCGACTTCGGCTGATCGTGGTGGTTAAAGTTGATCGGCGTGTCTATCCACGCGCCCCGGGGTGGTACTTGCCGGACGGCATTGATTTCCCGCAAGGCTCGTTTGCGCTGGTTGTTAGACGTAAAGGTCTCATAAATTATTAGGACCTTGTCTTCGTCCGAGGTCTGTTCAAGGTGGCTGGAGGTGCCCGCCAGGAGGGCGGGTCCCCCTTTTGCCACCTGCCTCAACACCCAACAGTCGTGAAGGCTGTGAGTCAGGCAGGAGTTAACCAACACGGCATGGATCGGGCATGGTTTATCCAAAAAGCCGTCCAGAGCCGTTCCGGGGTGACTGGAGGTTTTCTTCTTCTTCCGGGGTCGATCGCCCGAAGTATTCCGTTTGCGATTTTCGCGCCGAATTGTCGACCGGTCGCGTTCCGGGTAGTTATCACAGATTGAGTCCGTGTTTTTCTCTGTCCGCCAGGCGTCTTCGATGGCGCAAAATCGTGCTACCAGGTTAGTTAATTCAGGGAGTGTTTGGATGCAACATCGAGCGAGGACGTTCCAGACGCCCTTATCCTTGCATCCGCGTTCGAAAGCGGCAATTATGTCAGAGTCTTGGTAGTCCAGCATCTTGTTCTTGACGGACAAGAATCTGGCCCAGTATCGTCTAATCGGCTCATTGGGGAACTGCCGTACGTAGGCCAAGTCCCAGACGTCAGGTGGGCCGGAGTTATCGGGGCGATATTCTATATGGGAGGTGAGCGGACCAGCTCCGATCTCTAAAGACCGCGGGCTCAAGACCTCGTTATTTTCTCGTGACGCCGGATCCGCAGTTACCGGTTTAGCCGAATTGATCTGAAGGTCGGTCGCCGGTAGGTCGCTGTCCGATCCGCTCTCCAGGAAGTATCTTAGCCCCTCGTCCGTGAGGGGATTCTTTGTTGAAACCAAAGAAGGGTCATGGTTCGCTTCCACATTACGTGGAGGCGTCTCTGTGACCGAAGCTTTAGACATGGAGACGTGCTCCGTGGGCCTGATGCCGTTAACCGGCGATCCCATCGATCCTTTTGGCGATCGCACAACGGAACTCTCAATGAAAGCACCAGTGTCGGTGTAAAAACCGGCAGACCTCGGGGTAGGGGGGCCCTAGCTGTGAATCTTGGATCGGTGGTAACAAGGACAAGGGAGACGATGTTTACCTAGGTTCGGGCCCTCTTGATGGAGGTAAAACCCTACGTCCTGCTTTTGCTTATATTAATGGAGATGTATCAAATACAGAGTTGATCTACCTCGAGATCGTAATGTGTCTAACTTCTAGGGCTAGATGAGCGATATTGTGCTGATGTGTCCCTTACGAGCTAAACCCTATGGCTTATATACACGCCAGGGAGGGTATCTAGGGTTACATGGTCGGTATCTATGAGAAAGGCGGCAGGAGAGATCTTGGAGTATACGTCAAGTCTTCGGTAGAGACAGTCTTGATCATGCTTCCTGTGTACAGCTTCCGGAGTCCATCTTGATCACGTGCGAGGGCCCACCAGCCCAACCGAGGAGACGGGCTGGTTAGGTTAGCACCCCCTAATCCAGGACATCGTCACAAGGTGCGCCTGAAATTTTCTGTAGGTAATTATGAGGACACGGTGGTCTGCGATGTTTTGCCTATGGATGCTTGTCACGTGCTGCTAGGCCGACCGTGGCAATTTGATAGGCGTTCTACTCATGATGGCAGGACCAATGTTTATTCCTTGTGGCATAATGGGAAGCATCATGTTCTACAGCCTATGCTCGACAAGGATATCAAGATGAATGTCGTTGCTGTAACGAAGAAAGTTCCAGGTATCCAGCTGAAACCAAGGACGGTTTCCTCTCAAGTTGGGGGGATGATGAGGGGAGGATACCTAATCCTACCATAGTGCCACCACCTCCATTTATTTTGATAATTGGAGCTTTTAGTTTTGCAACCCCTCCCGAGGTTGAGGTGAAGCCCAACTTCAGGACTCCACCAAGTTAGAGGCATGCTGTGCGGATTGAGGCATTCCACAGAGTACTATAATTACTTTCGTGTGTTTTTATTTTTCAGTTTGGTTTTATTTTTTTGTGTGGTATTTGGGCCTGTCCAAATACAACTTCGGTTCAGCCTTTTTTTGCATTAGGTGTGGTGTGGGGCCTGTTCCAGCCAAGTAGCATGGAGTCACCCTAAAAAGGGTTATGGCAGCCGCCATGGTATGATCAGAGTTGATATTTTTGAGATAAGAGATATGCCAGAAAAGTCCCAATGTTTGGGGGCGCATATCGTTGTGTTTGCTTGCTGATCTTGATGATCTGATGTGCTGCTATGCGTGGGAATTGGTTTGATCAGTTCCAACATGGGGAATTGCAGAGGAATCAGTTTGATCTATTTCAGATTGAGTTCTCTTATTTGTTGCCCTATTGGTTCTTTAGATCGCCGTGAAAGATTGGGCCAAAAACCCTTTGGATCACGTTGATCCTTATCAGAACCTGAGATGGAAAAACCTCCTGAGAATCAAAATGATACTTCTATTTGTGATGCTGAGACACAATCTGGTAATGAACATACACCTAGTGATAATGATAATGACAATGATAATGTTCATGTTGATGCTCAACCAGATAATGATGTAGAAATAGAACCTTCTGTTGATCTTGATAACCCACATCCTAAGAACAAAAGATATGATAAAAGAGACTTTGTTGCTAGAAAACATGGAAAGGAGAGAGAACCATGGGTGCAAAAACCTATGCCTTTCCCTACTAAACCATCTAAAAACAAGGATGATGAAGATTTTGAGCGCTTTGTTGAAATGCTTAGACCTGTCTTTTTGCGCACTCATTTGATTGATATGTTGAAAATGTCTCCCTATGCTAAATACATGAAAGATATTGTCACTAATGAAAGAAAAATACTTGAAGCTGAAATTTCCACCATGCTTGCTAATTATTCTTTTAAGGGTGGAATACCTAAGAAGTTAGGAGATCCAGGAATACCTACTATACCATGCTCCATTAAAAGAAATTATGTCAAAACTGCTTTATGTGATTTGGGAGCCGGTGTTAGTGTTATGCCTTTCTCTTTATATAGAAGACTTGATTTGAATAAGCTCATACCTACTAAAATATCTTTGCAAATGGCTGATAAATCAACTGCTATACCCATTGGAATTTGCGAGGATATTCCCGTTGTAGTTGCAAATGTTAGTATCTTGACAGACTTTGTTATACTTGATATGCCCGAGGATAAAAACATGTCTATTATCCTTGGAAGACCCTTTTTGAATACTGCAGGGGCTGTTATTGATTGCAACAAAAGCAAGGTCACTTTTAATGAGCATACGGTTTATTTTCCGAAGAAACAAAGTTCGGTGAATGGTATCAATTGTATTGAAAATGTTTCGACAATCACTATTGGGGGAATTCAAATTTCCTCTTCCTACTATCAAAAAGAAATATGAAATTCTTATTGTTGGGGAGATGCATATCCGCATTGAGGTAACCTAGTGTTATACAAAAATTCTTCGGTTTCATGCCATTCGGAAATAGTTTGTTAATAAGACTTGATCAACCTTATTAATGGATTCTTTTTGAGGGGCATGTGGTCGATGAATTCAGTAAGCACAACTTTCTGTACCCACCTTTTGCTCTCTGTTATTTTTAATAGAATAAAATAAAATGCCATGATTATCCTGTTTTTTGAATTTTTCGTACAATAAAAAAATGGCCCAAAAATAAAAGTTCTCAGAATGCCATGAAAATTTAGTATGATTTTTTCCAGAATATTTAAGAATTTTTGGCACTGAACACATCCTAGGGGGGGTGCACCTGTGAGCCACAAGCCCACAGGGCGCGCCCACCCCCCCTGGGCACACCCAGCAGGCTTGTGGGTCCCACAGGGACCCACTCACTTATGCCAGCCACCCATCTCCTTCTTCTTCCTCTAGAAAAAATCAAACTTGCTCCCAAGCCCGTGTTCTTGCTCATTTTGCTGTGATTTTCTATCTCCTTGCTCGGAACTCCATTTCCAAAACTGTTTTGAGGAATTACTCCTTGGTATGTGACTCCTCCAATGCTCCAATTAGTTTTTGCTCTAGTGCTTTATACTTTGCAAATTTTTGCTGCTGTGGTGACCATGTTTATGAGCTTGCATGTTGAATTTGTATGGTCAAAAGTAGTTTTGATGCACGATATAGCTTCTTGATACATGTGGGAGTAGTTACTATCAATTTTGTTGAGTTTCGTTCCCTTTTATTTTGAGTCACTAAAAATTTCAGAAAAAGAAAATGCTCAAGTGGAGGTTGAGGGGTTCTTCGAGCCGGAACCCCAAGGAGGCTCCTAAGCCCAAGTATACACTTCCTCGTGCGGCCGAGGTGCGGCCGTGCGAATAGCCATGCGACACGTTCTTGAGGGATGCAGGGATTTACGACGATTTCTATCATTTGGCGAACAATGCCGGCATTATCCCGTTCCTCGAAGATAAGTGTGACCAGTATCTTCTCCTCACTAATACTTTCGTGCAAAGCTTTCATTTTCATGCTAGGAGAGATACACCCACCGTGACATTTAATTTATATGATGTTCCCAAAGAGATGACACTTGAGGATTTTTGTGAGGTATGCAAACTTCCCAACGAGGGCAACCCATTAGAGCCACATCCTAGGGATGTCTCAGAGTTCATCTCTAAGGTTACCGTGGGGGAGTCGAGGGGAGTTTCTGAGGCTAGGGTTGCTAGTTTACATTTCCCTGTTTTGCGCTATTATTCATTATTTGCTGGGAGGTGTTTGAATGGTCGGTGGGAGAGTGGCACACTCAGTTCGCCTGACCTTGCTATTTTGCACCACGCACTTTATGATGATAGGACCTTCAGTTTGGGTGCTATGGTTGCCCGGCGGTTGGACACCAATCGTTCGAGGGGCGCTATTTATGGTGGTATTTATGCTTCCCGTCTCGCTAAACATTCCGAGATTCCTATTAGGCACGACGAGAGGGAAGAGAGGCTTTTACCCGTTATGCATCTTGATTACGACAATATGGTTGGGCATGACTTCATTGATGAGGGCCCCGTTCATTTTAGATATAACTTGGTGTTCAGTCAGGGCACTCGTGAGGTTATTATTCTGCCTGCACCTACTTTGTTTGATATTCACAGGGGCAGATACATCATCATGCCTGAGGACATTTATGCTTATTGGGGCTTGGACCAGCCCCAAGCACCAGAGCCAGCACCTGTGCCAGAGCCGTACCAGGAGCCCATCTATCAGTGGGAGCCCCAGGAAGCACTACAAGAAATATGTCAACTTGCGACCATCAATATTGGTCACTGAATGGTCACTATTTTCCATTTTTGACCTTTTTGTGACCAAAAACAGTTGGTCAAAAGCTGGCCGTCTGTAATGAAACTTAACGACCTTCTTTGTGAAATGGTCGTAGACAGCTACGACCAAAATAAAAGGTCGTTGATTTTACGACCAATTGTTTTGGTCACTGGCAACCTGCCCACACCACGTCAGATCCAACGTGGCAACCTGAGGTGGCAAAATTGCGACCAAATGAATTGGTCGTAGATTAAAATCAGCCCGGTCCAGTTTTGTGTTTATATGGGCCGAGCCCAACAATTCAGCCCATTTATTATTTTTTCCCTATCAATTTTGGTCAGCTACATGGGTGAAGCCCAACAATTTGGCCTTTTTATTTTCTGGGCCTCAGCCTTTTTACAGTCCACTTCATTTTTGGGCCTCAGTCTTTTTACAATTCATTTCTTTTTTGGGCCTCAGCCTTTTTACAGTCCACTTCATTTTTGGCCCTCGGCCTTTTTGCAGTCTATTTACGTTTTGGGCCTTGGCCTCTATCAATAAGTTGGTCCAACTCGTCAGCTTTCTATTTCTCACATTTTCACAGTACACAAATGACAAATATTTCAAATGAAACAGAACTATATACTTGAAATGATAGCCAAAATTAGCCTATTACAGTCTTTACATAGTGTTCATACAACCAGATGTGCTGACTACTACAGAATACAATATAACTAGCTACGAAGTACAACCAGAACACGAGGCAGATTGACAGATAACCACCACGCTTCATCGTCTTCTCTTCCAAACTTCAAGATACAAATCACCTAGCATTGGGAGGATCACGCATCAGAAGCATATAAAACATCAAACAAAGAAATGAATGGCATGCAGTATGAAAATAAAGATAGCAGTAGTATATTTTAACTTATCTTGCTACCATCAATATAGTTTGCTTATAAGAAAACATATGGCATGATGCTTATGTGCGCCTAGATTACTAAAGACAAATTGCACACTATGCACTCAATTTGACACTTGCAACAGTTTCAATGTAAACCAACAGTTAAAACTGAAAAGATGCAATGCTGAAATCTAACTCATGACTGTAGCAAGAGTGCTCCCAGCAGAACATCACAATTCTGCATTTCCAACCTCTACTTGCAACATTTAATGCTGGCAAGAACATATGGAGGCAGATATAGTTCCCAATGATATTTATATGACCGATGTATTTCTTACTAATAAGGTGCATACAGATGTAGTCTAGGCTGGGGACACACAGGAGTTTGAAACATTTCAAATTTAAGAAATGAGAACAGACAACAAAGCATCAGGTTTGCAAGTTAAAGTAGGCCACAAAGTAACTTCTGTGAGGCACTTTGTTGGAATTACAACATGTTACAGTAAAGGTCCATGAAGCTACCAAAATTCTAGAATACCAGGAGATAGTAGTTTAGCTGCTGAAAAAACAAACAATTTACTGAGAATGGCTAGTGGTAGAAATACAAATCAAATTTACTCAATCATAAGGCATGTGAGCAGGACATGATGAATATGGCATGAAACACCAGCAGTGTAATACTGCAACCAAATCATCATAGTTCAATATCTTTGACATGATGTAATCAAAAGAAGTACTCGAGGGCCTGGAGCACCAAATATTTAAGAAAAGTACAAATTAACAAGTGAACACGGTAGTACCAGACTGAGCTCGAACGACAATGAAATTCTTCAATGTGTAGGTCACACACTTCTGCACCCAAACAAGCAAGTAAAGCTACGTTGATTAGTACATGCAGCTAAATTCCACTGAATATTGAATGATATGAACTCAAATCACCCAGATACTAATAGGGGATACACATGGGAAGATGCATCAGTATGAAGATACAATGGCTGAGCACAAGGGAGCAAGTTCAGATAACTTGTTTATTCGCATATAATCCATAACACGATATATTTTTCAGTAACTAGAAAAGGCAGGGGTGAACCGTAAAGTGTCAGCTTTAGGCCTATCCACGAACCCAGTGAACCATCATACCTTGTAAGTTCAATGGTCTTTCCACCAACCCATCGAAGGCAATACGAAAGGTCAAGATTATGTAGCAACATGTTTAGATTATCAGCCTCATCCTCAAGGTGCAGAAAGCTTATCTACAACAGATTGGGTTTACAAAATTAGTCATCAGGAACCATCAAACTGAACAAATACACAAATTTCTGTCTATTTGTCATCAAGTACCATCAACCTGTTGAATCGGCAGGAACCACCAGGAGGAGGCGAACATACCAAAAAAACAAACTGAACACACCAGAAAACAAAATAACAACCACTACACTGGTCAATTCGTCAGAACTTATGTGAATTTCATGAGTGAGGTTTGACTTTTTCTTAATCTTCTGAGTGCTCTTGTTTCTGGGAACTAGGAGACTAATGTTCTCCATATATAGGAGCGAGCTAAACAAAGAGACTGAACAGAAGCTCACCGTGGGAGTCATCCACCCCATGTAGATGCCGAGCGCGGAGAGCCCCAAGAGCAGTAGTAGCGAGAGCAGACCTGCAAACCACGAGCAAGTGCGTCAGACGGCTGAGGGGGCCAGCAATCTTGCTGAAGATTTGAGAGCTCAGGGATCGGGGCCACCATTGTAGCGGTAGTGGAGGCGGGAGGAGTCTGGGAGGACGGCGCCTGCGACGAGCTTGCCGGGGAGGAGGGCGCCCGCGGCGGCGAGGTACGCGAGGTAGGAGGCCAGCCCCACGGCCGCGCTCCAGGAGGGCACCAGCGCGGCGAGCACATCGGCGGCGGCGGGGGCGTCCATCCCCGTCGTCGCAGCGAGAGGGGATCTCAACCAGTCGCTGCGAATGAAGCGAACTGCAGCAGGAGGGGCCGAGCACGACAAATCTGGAGGAGGCGGAGATGCGAGAGGCCGGTGTGATATGGAGTCGACGGCGGCGGACGCGGGGGGCGGACCGAGGCAGTGGAGGGCGTGAGATGCCCATCGGGTCGCGACGCCGTGGCTGCTAGCCGGCGGTGCATCTGTCACCGGTGAGGTTGGGCGGCGCGCTCGATCTGCTGCGGGAGAACAAAGAGGGGTGACTGGGAAAGGAGGGGGTGGTGGAAGGGAGGTTGGCCGGGGCAGGGGGAGGAGGGGCGGCGGCGGAGGGACCTGCCGACGAGGTGAGAGAGCCGACGTTGTCAATCTGGATCGGGGAGAGGGAGGCGGCGGCGCGAGGAAGGAAGGAGGTCGAGGGAGGAGGGTGTACCGCGTGTTGGGGAACGTTGCATGGGAAACAAAAATTTTCCTACGCACACACAAGATCTATCCATGGTGATGAGCATCTACGAGAGGGAGAGTAAATCTACATACCCTTGTAGATCGCTAAGCGGAAGCGTTTAAGAAACGCGGTTGATGTAGTCGAACGTCTCCGCGATCCAAATCGCAAGTCGTCCCTCGATCCGATCACGAACTAGCGCCGAACGGACGGCACCTCCGCATTCAACACACGTACGGCTTGATGACGCCTTCACCTCCTCGATCCAGCGAGCGATGGTGAAGTAGTGGTTGAGTTCCAGCAGCACGACGGCGTGGTGATGGTGGTGAGGAACAATCTCTGCAGGGCTTCGCCAAGCGCTACGGAGATTATGACGGAGGAACTAGAGGGTTAGGGTTGCCGCACACGTCTTGGGGAAATCTTGATGTGTTCCGGGTGCTAGCCCTGCCCCTCTATTTATATGTTGAGCCCTGGGGTCGAAACTTGGAGAAAGAGCCTCCTCAAAGTCGGTTTGGAACAAAAGGAAGAGTCCTTCTCGGATTCCAGTACCAAACGCCACGGTTCCCGGCGTCTGGCCCAGACGCCATGGGCCTCGGCGTCTGGCCCAGGGCCAGACGCCAGGGTTCCTGGCGTCTGGACCCTGCCCTCTGCAAAACTGCCTTTTGCTAACGCCCCGTGGGTCTCACCTCTTGGCCCAAACATATCGTCCAATATATCGATCTTTACCTCTCGGACATTCCGAGACTCCTCGTCATGTCCGTGATCTCATCCGGGACTCCGAACAACTTTCGGTCACCAACATAACAACTCAACTATACTTATATCGTCACCAAACGTTAAGTGTGTAGACCCTGCGGGTTCGAGAACTATGTAGACATGACCGAGACACCTCTACGGTCAATAACCAATAGCGGGACCTGGATGCCCATATTGGCTCCTACATATTCTACGAAGATCTTTATCGGTCGAACCTCTATGTCAAGGATTCAGTTAATCCCGTATGCTGTTCCCTTTGTTCTTCGGTATGTTACTTGCCCGAGATTCGATCGTCGGTATCTCTATACCTAGTTCAATCTCGTTACCGGCAAGTCTCTTTACTCGTTCCGTAATACAAGATCTCGTGGCTAACACTTTAGTCACATTGCTTGCAAGGCTCATTGTGATGTTGTATTACCGAGTGGGCCCTGAGATACCTCTCCGTCACACAGAGTAACAAATCCCAGTCTTGATCCATGCCAACCCAACAGACACCCTCGGAGATACCTGTAGAGCACCTCTATAGTCACCCAGTTACGTTGCGACATTTGATACACACAAGGTACTCCTCCGATGTCAGGGAGTTGCATGATCTCATGGTCATAGGAACAGATACTTGACATGCAGAAAACAATAGCAATAAACTGACACGATCAAATGCTACGTTCTTAGTTTGGGTCTTGTCCATCACATCATTCTCCTAATGATGTGATCCCGTTATCAAATGACATCTCATGTCAATGGCTAGGAAACCTTAACCATCTTTGATGAACGAGCTAGTCAACTAGAGGCATACTAGGGACACAGTGTTGTTTATGTACCCACACATGTATTTGAGTTTCCAATCAATACAATTATAGCATGGATAATAAACGATTATCATGAACACAGAAATATAATAATAACCAATTTATTATTGCCTCTAGGGCATATTTCCAACAGTCTCCCACTTGCACTAGAGTCAATAATCTAGTTCACATCACTATGTGATTTACATTGTAATGAATCGAACACCCATGCAGTTCTGGTGTTGTTCATGTTTAGCCCTTGGAAGAGGTTTAGTCATCGGATCTGCAACATTTAGATCCGTGTGTACTTTGCAAATATTTATGTCGTCCTCCTTGATGTAATCGCGGATGGAATTGAAGCGTCGCTTTATGTGTCTGGTCCTCTTGTGAAATCTTGGTTCCTTGGCTAGAGCAATGGCACCAGTGTTATCACAAAACAGAGTCATTGGGTTAAGCGCACTAGGCACTACTCCAAGATCTGTCATGAACTCCTTCATCCAGACACCTTCCTTCGCCGCCTCCGAGGCAGCGATGTACTCCGCTTCGCATGTAGAATCTGCTACCACGCTTTGCTTGGAACTGCACCAGCTAACCGCACCCCCATTAAGAATAAACACGTATCCGGTTTGAGACTTAGAGTCATCCGGATCAGTGTCAAAGCTTGCATCGACGTAACCCTTTACGACGAGCTCTTGATCACCTCCATAAACGAGAAACATATCCTTAGTCCTTTTCAGGTACTTCAGGATATTCTTGACCGCCGTCCAGTGTTCCATTCCTGGATCACTTTGAAACCTTCCGACCATACTTATGGCAAGGCTGACATCGGGTCTTGTGCACAGCATTGCATACATGATAGAGCCTATGGCCGAAGCATAGGGGATGACACTCATCTTTTCTCTATCTTCTGCAGTCACTCGGCATTGAGTCTTACTCAACTTCACACCTTGCAATACAGGCAAGAACCCCTTCTTGGACTGATCCATTTTGAACTTCTTCAAAACTTTGTCAAGGTATGTGCTTTGTGAAAGTCCTATCAAGCGTCTCGATCTATCTCTATAGATCTTGATGCCTAATATGAAAGCAGCTTCTCCTAGGTCCTTCATTGAAAAACTCTTGTTCAAATATTGCTTTACGCTTTCCAGCATTTCTATATTGTTTCCAATCAGTAATATGTCATCCACATATAATATTAGAAATGCTATAGAGCTCCCACTCACTTTCTTGTAAATACAAGCTTCTCCGTAAACTTGTATAAACTCGAACGCTTTGATCACCTCATCAAAGCGAAGATTCCAACTCCGAGATGCTTCCACCAGTCCATAAATGGATCGTTGGAGTTTGCAAAATTTGTCAGCATTCTCTGGATCGACAAAACCTTCTGGTTGCATCATATACAACTCTTCCTTAAGGAAACCGTTAAGGAACGCTGTTTTGACATCCATCTGCCAAATTTCATAATCGAAAAAGGCAGCTATTGCTAACATGATTCTGACGGACTTAAGCATCGCTACGGGTGAGAAGGTCTCATCGTAGTCAACTACTTGAACTTGTGAAAAACCCTTTGCCACAAGTCGAGCTTTATAGACGGTGACATTACCGTCCGCGTCCGTCTTCCTCTTAAAGAACCATTTGTTCTGAATGGCCTTATGCCCTTCAGGTAATACTTCCAAAGTCCACACTTTGTTTTCATACATGGATCCCATCTCGGATTTCATGGCCTCTAACCACTTCTCGGAATCCGGGCCCATCATCGCTTCTCCATAGCTCGTAGGTTCATCGTTGTCCAACAACATGACTTCTAAGACAGGGTTGCCGTACCACTCAAGAGCAGTACGCGTCCTTGTCGACCTACGAGGTTCGATAGCAACTTGATCCAAAGCTTCATGATCATCATCATTAACTTCCTCTTCAGCTGATGTAGGCTCTACAGAAACATCTTTCTGTGCTGCGCTACTCTCAGGTTGAAGTAAAGGTTCAACAACCTCATCAAGTTCTATCTTCCTCCCACTCAATTCTTTCGAGAGAAACTCTTTCTCAAGAAACGTTCCGTTTTTAGCGACAAACACTTTGCCTTCGGATCTGAGGTAGAAGGTATACCCAACTGTCTCTTTTGGGTATCCTATGAAGACGCATTTCTCTGCTTTGGGTTCCAGCTTTTCAGGCTGAAGCTTTTTGACATAAGCATCACATCCCCAAACTTTAAGAAACGACAGCTTTGGCTTCTTGCCAAACCAAAGTTCATATGGCGTCGTCTCAACGGATTTCGATGGTGCCCTATTTAAAGTGAATGCAGCTGTCTCTAATGCATAACCCCAAAACGATAGTGGCAAATCGGCAAGAGACATCATAGATCGCACCATATCCAATAAAGTTCGATTACGACGTTCGGACACACCATTACGCTGTGGTGTTCCAGGCGGCGTCAGTTGTGAAACAATTCCACATTGTCTTAAGTGACTGCCAAACTCATAACTCAGATATTCTCCTCCTCGATCAGATCGTAGGAATTTAATCTTCTTGTTACGATGATTCTCAACTTCACTCTGAAATTGTTTGAACTTTTCAAATGTTTCAGACTTATGTTTCATTAAGTAAATATACCCATATCTACTTAAGTCATCAGTGAAGGTGAGAAAGTAACGATAACCACCGCGCGCCTCAATACTCATCGGACCACACACATCAGTATGTATGATTTCCAATAAGTCACTTGCCCGTTCCATTGTTCCAGAGAACGGCGTTTTAGTCATCTTGCCCATGAGGCATGGCTCACATGTGTCAAGTGATTCAAAATCAAGTGACTCCAAAAGTCCATCATCATGGAGCTTCTTCATGCGTTTTACACCAATATGACCTAAACGGCAGTGCCACAAGAAAGTGGTATTATCATTATCAATTCTACATCTTTTGGCATCAATGTTATGAACATGTGTATCATTACTATCGAGATTCAATAAGAATAAACCCCTCACATTGGGTGCATGACCATAAAAGATATTACTCATATAAATAGAACAACCATCATTCTCTGATTTAAATGAGTAACCGTCTCGCAATAAACAAGATCCAGATATAATGTTCATGCTTAACGCAGGCACCAAATAACACTTATTTAGGTTCATCACTAATCCCGACGGTAATCGAAGAGCGAGCGTGCCGACGGCGATCACATCAACCTTGGAACCATTTCCCACGCGCATCGTCACTTCGTCCTTTGCCAGCCTCCGTCTAGTCCGCAGTTCCTGTTTAGAGTTGCAAATATGAGCAACCGCACCGGTATCAAATACCCAGGCACTACAACGAGGGTTGGTAAGGTACACATCAATAACATGTATATCATATATACCTTGTTTGTTGTTGGCCGCCTTCTTGTCAGCCAAATACTTGGGGCAGTTCCGCTTCCAGTGTCCAGTTCCCTTGCAATGAAAACACACAGTTTCTGGTTTGGGTCCAGCCTTGGGTTTTTTCACGAGAGGAGCAACTGTTTTGCCACTCTTCTTGGAGTTACCCTTCTTACCCTTGCCATTTTTCTTGAAACTAGTGGTTTTATTGACCATCAACACTTGATGCTCCTTCTGAATTTCAGACTCAGCGGCTTTCAGCATCGCAAACAGCTCGGCGACTGACTTGTTCATCCCGTGCATGCTATAGTTCAACACGAAGCTCTTGTAGCTAGGTGGCAATGATTGAAGAACTCTGTCAGTGATAGCCTCTGGCGGAAGGGGCATCCCCAATTCAGCCAGACGGGTGGAGTACCCAGACATTCTGAGCACGTGATCACTGATAGACCCGTTCTCCTCCATCTTGCAAGCATAGAACTTATCGGAGATCTCATATCTCTCGATCCGGGCATTCTTCTGAAAGATAAACTTCAACTCCTGGAACATCTCATATGCTCCATGACGTTCAAAACGTCTTTGAAGTCCCGGTTCTAAGCAATACAACATTGCACATTGAACTATTGAGTAATCATCAGAACGAGCCTGTCAGGCGTTCACAACGTCTAGAGACTCAACTGGAGCGGGTGGATCACCAAGCGGTGCATCAAGGACATAAGCTTTCTGGGAAGCCGTAAGGATAATCCTTAGATTACGGGCCCAGTCCACAAAGTTACTTCCATCATCTTTCAACTTAGCTTTCTCTAGGAACGCATTAAAATTCAGGGGTGCTACTGCGCGAGCCATGATCTACAACATAAATATAGCAAAGACAACTTAGACTATTGTTCTAGATAATGAGTTTAGTTAATCATATTACTTAAAAACTCCCACTCAAATTGACATCCCTCCGGTCATTCGAGTGTAACATGATCCAAATCCACCAACTCAAGTCCGATCATCACGTGAGTTGAGGTGGTTTCAATGGTGACCATCTTCATGTTGATCATATCTACTATATGACTCATGTTCGACCTTTCGGTCTCTTGTGTTCCGAGGCCATGTCTGTACATGCTAGGCTCGTCAAGTTTAACCCAAGTGTTCCGCGTGTGCAACATGGCTTGCACCCGTTGTATGTGAACGTGGAGTCTATCACACCCGATCATCACGGCGTGTCTCGAAACGACGAACTTTCGCAACGGTGCACACTCGGGGAGAACACAATTAATCTTGAAATTTAAGTGAGGGATCACCTTATAATGCTACCGTCGTCCTAAGCAAAATAAGATGCATAAAAGGATTAACATCACATGCAAATCATAAGTGACATGATATGGCCATGAACTTGTGCTTTTGATCTCCATCTCCAAAGCACCGGCATGATCTCCATCGTCACCGGCATGACACCATGATCTCCATCATCTTGATCTCTATCAACGTGTCGCCATGAGGTTGTCGCGCCGACTGTTGCTTCCATGACTATTGCTAACGTTTAGCGATAAAGTAAAGCATTACATAGCGCTTAATGATTGACACGCAGGTCATACAATAATTAAAGACAACTCTATGGCTCCTGCCAGTTGCTGTACTCATCGACATGCAAGTCGTGATATTCTATACAACACATGATCATCTCATACATCACATATATCTCATCATGTAATTGGCCATATCACATCACAACATACCCTGCAAAAATAAGTTAGACGTCCTCTAATTGTTGTTGCAAATTTTACGTGGCTGCTACGGGTTTGCAAGAACAGTTCTTACCTACGCAAAACCACAACGTGGTGTAGTGATTGCTTTTTGATCTTCTAAAAGAACCCTCTTCATTGAAATCGATTCAACTAAAGTGAGAGAGACAGACACCCGCTAGCCATCTTTATGTAACGAAGTTACATGTCAGTTGAAGGAACCTGTCTCGCGTAAGTGTACGCGTAATGTCAGTCCGGGCCGCTTCATCTCACAGTACCGCCGAATCAAATATCAACTAGTAACGGCAAGCAATATGTATACACCCACGCCCACAACTCGTTTGTGTTCTACTCGAGATCTCATCTACGCATAGACCTGGCTCTGATACCACTGTTGGGGAACGTTGCATGGGAAACAAAAATTTTCCTACGCACACACAAGATCTATCCATGGTGATGAGCATCTACGAGAGGGAGAGTAAATCTACATACCCTTGTAGATCGCTAAGCGGAAGCGTTTAAGAAACGCGGTTGATGTAGTCGAACGTCTCCGCGATCCAAATCGCAAGTCGCCCCTCGATCCGATCACGAACTAGCGCCGAACGGACGGCACCTCCGCATTCAACACACGTACGGCTTGATGACGCCTTCACCTCCTCGATCCAGCGAGCGATGGTGAAGTAGTGGTTGAGTTCCAGCAGCACGACGGCGTGGTGATGGTGGTGAGGAACAATCTCTGCAGGGCTTCGCCAAGCGCTATGGAGATTATGACGGAGGAACTAGAGGGTTAGGGTTGCCGCACACGGCTTGGGGAAATCTTGATGTGTTCCGGGTGCTAGCCCTGCCCCTCTATTTATATGTTGAGCCCTGGGGTCGAAACTTGGAGAAAGAGCCTCCTCAAAGTCGGTTTGGAACAAAAGGAAGAGTCCTTCTCGGATTCCAGTACCAAACGCCATGGTTCCCGGCGTCTGGCCCAGACGCCATGGGCCTCGGCGTCTGGCCCAGGGCCAGACGCCAGGGTTCCTGGCGTCTGGACCCTGCCCTCTGCAAAACTGCCTTTTGCTAACGCCCCGTGGGTCTCACCTCTTGGCCCAAACATATCGTCCAATATATCGATCTTTACCTCTCGGACATTCCGAGACTCCTCGTCATGTCCGTGATCTCATCCGGGACTCCGAACAACTTTCGGTCACCAACATAACAACTCAACTATACTTATATCGTCACCAAACGTTAAGTGTGTAGACCCTGCGGGTTCGAGAACTATGTAGACATGACCGAGACACCTCTACGGTCAATAACCAATAGCGGGACCTGGATGCCCATATTGGCTCCTACATATTCTACGAAGATCTTTATCGGTCGAACCTCTATGTCAAGGATTCAGTTAATCCCGTATGCTGTTCCCTTTGTTCTTCGGTATGTTACTTGCCCGAGATTCGATCGTCAGTATCTCTATACCTAGTTCAATCTCGTTACCGGCAAGTCTCTTTACTCGTTCCGTAATACAAGATCTCGTGGCTAACACTTTAGTCACATTGCTTGCAAGGCTCATTGTGATGTTGTATTACCGAGTGGGCCCTGAGATACCTCTCCGTCACACAGAGTAACAAATCCCAGTCTTGATCCATGCCAACCCAACAGACACCCTCGGAGATACCTGTAGAGCACCTTTATAGTCACCCAGTTACGTTGCGACGTTTGATACACACAAGGTACTCCTCCGATGTCAGGGAGTTGCATGATCTCATGGTCATAGGAACAGATACTTGACATGCAGAAAACAATAGCAATAAACTGACACGATCAAATGCTACGTTCTTAGTTTGGGTCTTGTCCATCACATCATTCTCCTAATGATGTGATCCCGTTATCAAATGACATCTCATGTCAATGGCTAGGAAACCTTAACCATCTTTGATCAACGAGCTAGTCAACTAGAGGCTTACTAGGGACACAGTGTTGTTTATGTACCCACACATGTATTTGAGTTTCCAATCAATACAATTATAGCATGGATAATAAACGATTATCATGAACAAGGAAATATAATAATAACCAATTTATTATTGCCTCTAGGGCATATTTCCAACACCGCGCGCGTGCATTTACGAGAGGGGAGTGAGAGACGCTGGATCTGTAGGGTGTGGACGGCTCAGATCAACTACAGTGGGGTGATCCGTGGGCTGCGTCCTGATTGGTTCGAAACATGAGTTGTTTAAAATTATTTCTTAGTGCTAAAAACAAGAGGCTTTTGTGAAGCAGCTACCAATTTTTTTTTGCAAAATGGCATCACTAAAATTTTCACTTAAGTTAGACCACATTTTATGGATGATCACCAACTTGTATGCATTTCCGATCTTTCTAGCTATTTTTAATCATTTTTCGAGTGCCCAAAATGGATTTTTTTGTGAAGAACCTAGCAAATATTTGTTGCAAAATTGGACCAAATCAATTTTCTAAAATATTAGGCCATATTTAATATACAATTGACCAAATATTTGGGTGTCAAAAGCTTTTGATCCACCTCTCGTGAAAAAGACAAATTTTCGCCGATTCAGTAGGAAGCGGGTCAAATTTGAACTACAGCTGCCTCATAGTTTGCTCTTTATTTTTTCCAAAAATCATTTCTAAGTACATAAGTATCTATTTAATCAGAGAAACTCCATAAGTTTTGAAAGATTCAACCCCTAGCTACGAACGGTCATGCCCGCCGTTTTGACCGCATTTTGAAACGGGCATAAGAAATTCAACAAAAATCAAAAAAAATTGAAAACCTTCACGTTGTATCATTATATGTGACCTAGTTTCCAGGAAAAATAACAAACTTGGAGTACGGCAAATGTCTTAAAAAAGTGTTCTAAAAAACGAGCTATCATGTATGAAGATCCGTGGCTTTCAAGGCAAATGGCCAATGTTATGGCAACATTCATAGCATAGTTTATTCAAATGATATCATATTTGGCACAAGTTTGCATCTTGGAATGACAAACAATGTTGCCTAAGGAAGTTTTCATTTTCTTTGCACGAAAAATTCATTTTCCATTTTTTGAGTGCCCAAAATGAGTTTTTTGTGAAGAACCTAGCAAATATTTGTTGCAAAATTGGACCAAATCAATTTTCTAAAATATTAGGCCATATTTAATTTAAAATTGACCAAATGGTTGGGTGTCAAAAGCTTTTGATCCACGTCTCATGAAAAAGACAAATTTTCGCCGATTCAGTAGGAAGCGGGTCAAATTTGAACTACAACTGCCTCATAGTTTGCTCTTTATTTTTTTTCCAAAAATCATTTCTAGGTACATAAGTATCTATTTAATCAGAGAAACTCCAAAAGTTTTGCAAGATTCAACCCCTAGCTACGAACGGTCATGCCCGTCATTTTGACCGCATTTTGAAACGGGCATAAGAAATTCAAAAAAAATCAAAAAAATTGAAAACCTTTGCATTGTGTCATTATATGTGACCTAGTTTCTAGGAAAAATAACAAACTTGGACTATGGCAAATGTCTTAAAAACGTGTTCTCAGAAACGACCTATCATGTATGAAGATCCATGTCTTTCAAGGCAAATGGCCAATGTTATGGCATCATTCATGGCATAGTTTGTTCAAATGACATCATATTTTGCACAAGTTTGCATCTTGGAATGACAAACAATGTTTCCTAAGGAAGTTTTCACTTTCTTTGCACGAAAATTTCATTTTCCATTTTTCGAGTGCCCAAAATGAGTTTTTTTTGTGAAGGACCTACCAAATATTTGTTGCAAATTTGGACCAAATTAGTTTTGTAAAATGCTAGGCCATATTTAATGTAGAATTGACCAAATGGTTGGGTGTCAAAAGCTTTTGATCCACCTCTCGTGAAGAAGACAAATTTTCGCCGATTTAGTAGAAAGCGGGTCAAATTTGAACTACAGCTGCCTCATAGTTTGCTCTTTATTTTTTCCAAAAATCATTTCTAGATACATAAGTATCTATTTAATAAGAGAAACTCCAAAAGTTTTGCAAGATTCAACCCCTAGCTACGAATGGTCATGCCCGTCATTTTGACCGCATTTTGAAACGGACATGAAAAATTCAAAAAAAAATCAAAAAATTGGAAAACCTTCGCATTGTGTCATTATATGTGACCAAGTTACCAGGAAAAATAATAAACTTGTAATACGGCAATTGTTTAAAAAAAGTGTTCTTAGAAATGAGCTATCATGTGTAAAGATTCATGGCTTTCAAGTCAAATGATCAATCTTATGGGCACATTCATGGCATAGTTTGTTCAAATAATCTCATATTGTGCACAAGGATGCATCTTGGAATGGCAAACAATGTTGCCTAAGGAAGTTTTCATTTTCTTTGGACGAAAATTTCATTTTCCATTTTTCGAGTGCCCAAAATGAGCTTTTTTGTGAAGGACCTACCATATATTTGTTGCAAAATTGGACCAAATCAATTTTATAAAATATTAGGTAATATTTAATGTACAATTGACCCAATGGTTGCATGTCAAAAGCTTTGATCCACCTCTCGTGGAAAAGACAAATTTCCGCCGATTCAGCAGGAAGCGGGTCAAATTTGAACTGCAGCTGCCTTATAGTTTGCTCTTTATTTTTTCCAAAAATAATTTATAGGTACATAAGTATCTATTTAATCAGGGATACATGGTGTGGTGGCGAGACGTCGAGGTTTGGACGGTGGTCGAGGGCCCCAACTCCAGAGCGCGTAAACTCGCATGCCAGCCGCGTGGTCACCGCTTGACCGTGGCGTTGCCACGCGTTCTGGGCCGCCTAGGCATGTCTGGTGGGTTGGGCACTCCCCCGGTAGGTGTTAGGAAGAAGAATACAATAGAAGAATCTCACGAGGAGACTGAACTAAGCTCAAACATGAATTAGCAGCCAAGTGTTTGATTAGCGGTGGGGGAAATTCACATGGCCAATGGGCCTGAGTTTTGGCTGAGGATGATAATCTACTAAGGATACTGTCTTGGCAAATTTGCAGCTCAAATGGAGGAGCCTAGGTGGCACTTGCTTTGCAAAGTACCACACTGGACAGAAATATGGATGTTGAAGCTGGGCTCAAATGAATGAATGGATTGAGCTGAAATTTGGTGGAGGGAAGTTATATAGGTAGGAACATGCCCTGGTAAAGTTTCAGCAATAATTAAGCAATATAAAATATAGTTCCTTCACAAACTGAAAATATGACTAGAATAAAAGATTGGATGATGACCTCACATGGATTGCTGGATAGAACTCAAATTTTATCGAGAGTGATGATTTGAGCATATAGAAGATTTGGAAAAATCTCAAATCATTTGGATAATCCTAGCTAATACTTCCTTCACAAAGCTTCTCTCTGGATAGAAACTTTGAAAATTTTCTGAGGAAGATTTACTATGCAAATGGAGCTGAATATTGTTATGTGGCAATGATTTGGATATGGAAGAGTGCCCAAAAAGTTTGAGGGCAATAGGAGTGGTCTAGATAGCACTTGCTTTGCAATGTGCCAATCTGGCCAGAAAATAGAAATTGAAGCTGGGCTCACATAGATGATTCGATTGAGCTGCAATTTGGATGAGGATGATAATTTGGGCATATGAACGCACTGTAAAAATTTCATACCATTTGGATAAATAAAAATGGTACTTCCTTCACAATGCTCTCCACTGAACAGAAAATTGGGAAAAATATTGAGGGAAATTGGCTAAATTAAATGAGCTAAAATTTTGTGGAGGGAAGTTATATAGGCAGGAACATGCCCTGGTAAAGTTTCAGCAATACTTAAGCAATATAAAATATAGTTGCTTCACAAACTGAAAATATGACCAGAATAAAAGATTGGATGATGAGCTCACATGGATTACTGGATAGAGCTCAAATTTTATGGAGAGTGATGATTTGAGCATATGGAAGATTTAGAAAAATCTCAAATTATTTGGATAATCCTAGCTAGTACTTCCTTCACAAAGCTTCTCTCTGGATAGAAACTTTGGAAATTTTCTGAGGAAGATTTACTATGCAAATGGAGCTGAATATTGTCATGTGGCAATGATTTGGATATGGAAGAGTGCCCAAAAAGTTTGAGGGCAATAGGAGTGGTCTAGATAGCACTTGCTTTGCAATGTGCCAATCTGGCCAGAAAATAGAAATCGAAGCTGGGCTCACATAGATGATTCGATTGAGCTGCAATTTGGATGAGGATGATAATTTGGGCATATAAACGCACTGTAAAAATTTCATACCATTTGGATAAATAAAAATGGTACTTCCTTCACAATGCTCTCCACTGAACAGAAAATTGGGAAAAATATTGAGGGAAATTGGCTAAATTAAATGAGCTAAAATTTTGTGGAGGGAAGTTATATAGGCAGGAACATGCCCTGGTAAAGTTTCAGCAATACTTAAGCAATATAAAATATAGTTGCTTCACAAACTGAAAATATGACCAGAATAAAAGATTGGATGATGAGCTCACATGGATTACTGGATAGAGCTCAAATTTTATGGAGAGTGATGATTTGAGCATATGGAAGATTTAGAAAAATCTCAAATTATTTGGATAATCCTAGCTAGTACTTCCTTCACAAAGCTTCTCTCTGGATAGAAACTTTGGAAATTTTCTGAGGAAGATTTACTATGCAAATGGAGCTGAATATTGTCATGTGGCAATGATTTGGATATGGAAGAGTGCCCAAAATGTTTGAGGGCAATAGGAGTGGTCTAGATAGCACTTGCTTTGCAATGTGCCAATCTGGCCAGAAAATAGAAATCGAAGCTGGGCTCACATAGATGATTCGATTGAGCTGCAATTTGGATGAGGATGATAATTTGGGCATATAAACGCACTGTAAAAATTTCATACCATTTGGATAAATAAAAATGGTACTTCCTTCACAATGCTCTCCACTGAACAGAAAATTGGGAAAAATATTGAGGGAAATTGGCTAAATTAAATGAGCTAAAATTTTGTGGAGGGAGGTTCTATGGGTAGGGTCATGTCCTAGTAAATTTGCAGCAATTATAAAGTAATATAAAATATAGTTGCTTCCCAAACTGAAAATATTACTAGAAACAAAGATTGGATGGTGAGCTCACATGGATTGTTAGATGGGGCTCAAATTTTGTGGAGAGCTATGATTTGGGCATATTGAAGATGTGGCAAAAATTCAACTCATTAGGATATGCCTAGCTAGTACTTCCCTCACAAAGCTTCTAGCTGAACAGAAACTTTGGAAATTTGCTGAGGAACATTTACTAGGAAAATGGAGCTGAATTTTGTCATGAGGCAATGATTTGGATAGGAAATAGTGCCCAAAAAATTTGAGGGCAATCAAGAAAATTTAAATAGCACTTCCTTCACAAAGTGCTGTTCTGAACAGAATAGGAAAATGAATATTCCTGAATTATTTTTGAACTAGGCAAGGAAGGTTTTTGACATATTTGAGGAAGATATGATCCAAAGAATTTATGAGAATTTTTTGGGAATTTTAGGAATGACAGAAATGTAGGCTGCTTCACAACCTAGGGCAAAAATTGACACATGGACATGACACATAGGCAAAACTGATGAGGTGGCGCCTAGTCATAGCAATGCACCACAATTTACAAGGCTATGACCATCTATATTGGTCGTGATCAGCTAGAAATAAGGCAGCGGACCAGTGCTGTCTGCTTTACGACCATTTCGTGTAAGGAAATTATGACCTTTCTGACCAAAATGGTCTTTATGGTTTAGGGTTTGGAGCCCCCCGAACAGCTTATGACCAATTGGTCTCAAATGGTCGTAGATTTACGACCATTTCTTCCAGGGTCACTGACAGAAGGTCACAAGTTGACATATTTCTTGTAGTGAAGCCATTTACCAGTGGGATCCTCAGCAGCCTCCGCACTATCCGGGAGGTGCTGATTTCGACCCGTGGCCGTAGACCAACTTAGGCCAAAAGCCTAAACTTGGGGGAGTACGTATTTCTCACCGACATTACATTCATGTTCACACATTCATTCCAGTTGTCGGTGTTCATCCTTTTTCATTGTATATCCATGCTAGTTTTTGTTTTCATTTTCTTCTTCCTGTTTGAAAAACTTTTGAAAATCCAAAAAAAATAGTTGTAGTTTCTTTCTTGGTTAGTTAATTCGTAGTAGTAGAAGAAAACCCAAAAAGATTTCTCGCTTCTTCTTTTACTTGTTGGGAGCTTTCCCGTGTAAAAAGTTTTTCTCGTTTTTTGTATTCCTTCGTTAATTTGCTTTCTTCAGAAAAACCAAAAACTCCAAAAATATTTCAGTGTGTTTCTCTGAATTTCTTTTCTTTTCGTTGAGTCTTCGTAAGGAGAAAGACCACGATGAAAATGTCAAGTGGCTCCCATATGCTTTATTGTTGATCTAACAATGATCCACTATTACTTTGTCTTCTCCTTTGAATAAATGTTTGCAGATTCCAGCTTAGTCCGCGGCACACTTGCACTATTATTATTATCACATCATTCGGTCGTGCAAGTGAAAGGCAATAATGACGATATTTGATGAAGTGATTGCGGTGAAGAAAAGCTGGTATGAACTCTTCTTGTTCTTGTCTTTGTAAATATGTTTAGCTCAGTATTCATGATTCAACATTATTATGAGTAAACATATTTGTGATGACAATTAGAGATTATAGTTGCTCATGCCATGCTTAAATAGCTAGGAGTGGATAACGATTTATCTTGAGTGTCAACATGCATTAAAATGGTTGTGATGTAGTATGTTAGCATGGTATCCTCCTCTGAGTAATTCGAGTGGCTCGACTTGGCACATGTTCATACATGTAGTTGAATCAAAACCAACATAGCCTCCATGATATTTATGTTTAGGGTGTTGATATCCTACTCATGCTCGTGTTCAATGTTAATTATTCACAATGCATGTCTATGACCGTTTCGCTCTCTAGCTGGTCGCTTCTCAATCAATTTGCTAGCCTTCGCCTGTACTAAGCGGGAATACTGCTTGTGCATCCAAATCCCTAAACCAAAGTTGTTCCAGATGAGTCCACTATATCTACCTATATGCGGTATTACTCTGCCGTTCCAAGTAAATTTGCAAGTGCCACCTCTAAATATTCAAACGAACATCTGTTTTGTGTGCCCGTACAGCTCATGGAGAGATAGGGGGCGGTCAGTATCTTCCATGCTAAGCGGGTTACTCTCAGATGAGTGTTTATTCAGTTGTCATTGCACGAGAGAGGATGGTAATCGGGATGCCCAGTCCTATTGCTTAAATCGTTATATAATGTGTGGCACCCCGGCTCAGGGTCACCGAAGCACCCCGTATTCTAGCCCAAAGATCAAGTCTTCTGGAATACGACACTGCTTGGCATAGAACAAACCAGCTCTTTATTTCTAATAGTTGGAGTACAAGAGTTACAAGGAGTTTACAAAGGTTACAATGATGCTACTCCGACTATGGTGGCTCTATGCTAGCAGCGGCACGACTAATAGCAGCAGAACCATGACGACGAGGATAGGCTCCACTCCGCAGGGACTCTGGCTGGGACACGTCCTAGCTCGCAACTCGAACATCTCCACTATGCAAACAGGGCAGCACCTGCAAACTGGCATGACACGCCAGGTGAGTACTTGGAATGTACTCGCAAGCTCACAACAAACACAAGCATCAAGGCACGACAACGTCATAGTAAATCATGATTATATCAGATCCAAATGTTATTAAAAGGGTGGAAGAAAATAATAACATACTATTGCTAAATTATCCACCGAAAGTCACCCATGCTAAAGTTATAGGAACCATCATGCCTTGGGCTACTCGGTTGAAACACTTACTCCCGTGACCAACCCTTGGTCACCTCAGAAACCTCGGACGATCATTTCCGAGATCGCCTACAGTATTACCAGCGGTCTTTCACCAAATAAATACTCACCATGCCGGAACGAGTTCTTCCGTCATTAACAAGTCATTCCATCATAGGTGTTGATCAGACAGTGTGACTTAGTATGAACTGTGTCCAATACCGTGGACGCGGCTATTCGAGTAGATTCTTACACTCTGCAGAGGTTGCGCACTTTACCCACACTATGGAGCTCCTGGTCCCGTACCTCGGTACACTTCCCTTCCGGGTGGACCGGTGCTGCTCCAATGAAACTTGCCCAACCCGTGACTCCTCCACCGTACCACCGACAATCACTCCCCCTTTCGAGTCATGCTCTGGGTGGCCCCTATGTCACTTCTAACACCTGCCACCGTCGTGGCCAAACAAACTGTCCCAAACGGGGACCTGAGCTCAATAACCAAACCGGGCTCACAAGGTTATCGTCGTCTACCTGATCAGGGCAGCACGCACGCATAACCTCCCCTCTTTGGTGGTACCGATAAAAGAGCACATGGTTAGACCGAGTCAAGGCCGTCCCATTCCGGCAGATGTGGCTGCACTGGAAAGTTCGGTTCAGTGGCACTTGATCAACCATGAAGGAATTAATCCATTCACCAAATAATTCATATTTAGCATTAAAATAATTATTTAAACCATGATATTGCAATGCAATTATGCAAATGAGAGTTTTGGCTTGCCTTGCACCAAGGAAGTGTGGGAATACTCCTAGTCTTCACCAACTACTCAAATATATCTGAAAAACATTTTTGAAAACATTTTCAAGTATTCCATAAAGCATTTTCCTTTGACCGGAAATTCTAGACAGTAGAGAAAAATACCAAAATTTTACAGCAACTAGAGGAGGTCATAAGAAAAATAATGCAAAAAGAATGAACTCATTTGGACTTATGGTTTAAAAGATATTAATGGTCAAAGTTGAGTCAAACTACTGGATTTATTTGAATTTACCTGAAAAATCAGAAAACCCTGGAGCGGCCACGTCGAAGGCGTAAACCCAGTTTACGCCTCCACTTGCGTACCGCTTCGGGCGCACAGGGAGTCGCCGACAGGTGGGACCCCCTGTCAGATTTAAAGAGAGTGAGAGAGAGAGAGAGAACAGAGAGATGGCGGCGTACCGGCGACTGTTCACCGGCGTTGAGGCCACGACGGAGCTGGGCGAGGGCGGGGATGGAACGGGCGGACGCTAGCGAGCATGCCCGTACCCGTAGCTCGTCGGGAGACGGCCGGACGGCGTCGACCCCTTCTTCTCAGGCGGCGGAGAGCCACGGGCGTCGACGGATCCGATGACTCCGGTGAGCTCTCGAGCAGTGGAGCGGCTGGGAAGAACCATTGGAGCACCAGGAGCTCGGGGTTGGGCGTGGTTGGGGCGGAGAGGCACTGGGGCGAGCTGGAGAAGCAGGAGCAGAGCGGCGGAGCTCTTCGCCGGAGACGGAGAAGGAGAGCTCTCCAGCCTGCTCTGGCGCTGCTGGTGGCATTTGAGAGGGAGAGGGGTGGAGTGGTAAGGGAGGGAGAGGCTGAGCGGGGCCTTTTAAAGGCGAACGAGGGGTGGCCGAGCCGCTGGGCGTCGCGAACACGTCGCCGGAGCAGGTACGGCGAGGTGGCCGTCGCGGAGCGGGGCGAAATGACGAGAGATGTCAGAGGAGTTAAGGCGCGAGACGACGGCTCACCGGGAAGCTGCCAGCCAACTCATCCCCCGTACGGCAACTGTGCCGCCCATGCGTGAACTTGGCCGTGAGCGGTGGCGAGCCTTGCCGACGATGGGAGGAGGTTCTGGAGGGGCTACATCCGCGGCTGGGACGACGCCGGCACCAATGGACAAGGAGAGGAGGCAGGGGCTGGCCGGAGTGGTCGCATCCGACACGGCTGGGCGCGCAGAGCGCGGCTTCAGCCCTAGCAGACGCGTGGTCACCGCATGCACTGGCACACGTGGTGCACTCTGGCTCATTGGGTCATGTCTATGCGGCAGTCCATTCAACATGAAGCCTCCTTGTGCTTCTGGTTTGGCAAGATATGGCCTGGGCAGCTGGCTAGCTTCCAGACAAGTTTCTGGACAGAAACTTGAGCAGAAAGCTGAGGAGAAATGGCTAGGGTTTTAGGGGTGAGAGTTTGTCATGATGAATTGTAGTAGGAAGGTGCCCACTCTGGAAAAAATTTCAGATCAAATGGACAGGTTTTGGAGGTAGTTGCTTTACAACCACATCTCAGGTCCAGAAACATTGCAGAGGAAGATGCACTCATATGGATGGGCTTCTGGAGTTGAAACTTGGTATATGTGGATGATTTGGTGGTACCAAGATGCCATAATTTTTTTATAGCATTTGGATAAGAATAGATGGTAGCTCCTTCACAAAGCTTTCCACTGGACAGAAACTTGGAGGAATTTTATAGAGAAAATGGCTAACTAAAATGGGCCAACATTTGGTGGAGTGTGTTCATATGGATAGGAGAGTGTCCTGGATTAATTTCAGAATTTTTGAAGCAATATAAAATATAGTTACTTCACAAACTGAAATTATGATCAGAAACAAAGATTGGATGCTGTGATCACCATGAGTATGGAATATTGATTATTTTCACATACCCAAGGTTCACATGGTCCAAAGGATTTATGAGAATTTTCTTGGATTTTTTGGAAGAACAGAAGTATAGGTTGCTTCACAACCTAGGGCTCAAAGGGTTATTCCTTTAATTGAAAAGGAATATTTTAATTGGTATAAAAATTGAGATTGGGTAAGAATAGAGATGACATGGCTTGGGAGGAGTTTTTGGAGGGTTTGGTTTACTTGGGAAAGAAAATCAAGAATATTCCCAAGTTTTAAGTCCATAGAGTCATTCAAGGAAAAATTCAAACCAAATTCCGAATGAAATTTTCAACTAGGTTTTGAAAAGAAAAGTTGGCAAAAACCAGGGTGTCACATAATGCAAACAAACTCCCCCGAAAAGTTATTGGTATGGAGGGCACCCGTGAATTCGGCTAGCCATGGCTTGTGTTGGTACGGTGGAGAGGGAGTAAACTTTACCTTTCCACTTGGGGACCGCCTATAATTTGTTTAGCATGGAATATATTGAAAACTCTCGGTCGTGACGTTGACAGGAAAAGCATACCTCCCAAAATTATTTTCATCTCCAATTTAAGCTTCGAGCTCTGGCACCGCTGCAAATCCATGCTTCCCTCTGCGAAGGGCCTATCCATTTACTTTTATGTTATTTTACTTTTATTGTTGAGTCATCACCTTCTCATTTAAGCACCAGTTGGAGAGCACTATTGTCATTTTTATGCATTGAGTATAGTTAATGTTGGGTGTGACCATGACTGGATATCCTCTACCCCGAATTACAATGTTTAGTCGTTGCTTGAATCTCAGAGGTGCTCTGCATTTATGTTTTACGGTCTCAGAAAGCGCTAGTGAGATACCATGTTATCATATTATATCATGATTGTTTTGACAAAGTGTTGGCATCCGAGATATCTTATTATTGCTCGCTAGTTGGTTATGTTATTGCCATGAGTAAATGTGAGACCTAAGTGTTATCATCAATATGGTTAGTTCATAATCTTGCTGAAAACTTGGATGCTAGTTAAGTATATATACAGACAACAAGAACAAAAGAGTTTGTAAAAGTTTTTCTTTATCACTTTCAGTTTGTCAACTGAATTGCTTGAGGACAAGCAATGAGTTAAGCTTGGGGGAGTTGATACGTCCCAAACGTATCTACTTTTCCAAACACTTTTGCTCTAGTTTGGACTCTAATTTGCACGATTTGAATGGAACTAACCCGGACTGACGCTGTTTTCAGCAGAATTGCCATGGTGTTGTTTTTGTGCAGAAATAAAAGTTCTCGGATGGACCTGAAAATTTACGGAGAATTATTTCAGAATATATAAAAAATACTGGCGCAAAGATCCACCAGAGGGGGGGCCACTAGGCACCACAAGCCTGGGGGGCGCGGCCACCCCCCCAGGGCGCGCCTGGCAGGCTTGTGGGCCCCTGGCAACTCCGTTTGACCTAACTCCAACGCTATAAGTACCTATTCATGGAGAAAAAAATCAGGGAGAAAGAATCATCGCGTTTTACGAGACGGAGCCACCGCCACCTCCTGTTCTTCATCGGGAGGGCTGATCTGGAGTCCGTTCGGGGCTCCGGAGAGGGGGATTCGACGCCGTCATCATCATCAACCATCCTCCATCACCAATTTCATGATGCTCACCGCCGTGTGTGAGTAATTTCTTCATAGGCTTGCTGGACGGTGATGGGTTGGATGAGATTTACCATGTAATCAAGTCAATTTGTTAGGGCTTTGATCCCTAGTATCCACTATGTTCTGAGATTGATGTTGCTATGACTTTGCTATGCTTAATGCCTGTCACTAGGGCCCGAGTGCCATGATTTCATATCTGAACCCTCTATGTTTTCATGAATATATTTGAGTTCTTGATCCTATCTCGCAAGTTATATGCACCTATTATGTGTCATGATCCGCATACCCCAAGGTGACAATAATTGGGATTCTTTCCGGTGATTGCCGTAGTTTGAGGAGTTCGTGTATTCACTATGTGCTAATGCTTTGTTCCGGTTCTCTATTAAAAGGAGGGCTTAATATCCCTTAGTTTCCTTATGGACCCCGCTGCCACGGGAGGGTAGGACAAAAGATGTCATGCAAGTTCTTACTATAAGCACGTATGACTATATATGGAATACATGTCTACATTACATTGATGAATTGGAACTAATGTGTATCGCCCTAGGTTGTGACTGTTACATGATGAATGTCATCCAGCATAATTATCCATCACTGATCCAATGCCTACGGTTTTCACATATTGATCTTTGCTAAGTTACTTTCGCTGCTGCTGCTGTTACAATTACTACAAAATTGCTTCTATTACTGTTACTACTGCTCTTGAAACTATCATACTACTGTGCTACTAAACACTTTGCTGCAAATATTTAGTTCTCCAGGTGTGGTTGAATTGACAACTCAACTGCTAATACTCGCAAATATTTTTTGACTCCCCTTGTGTCGAATCAATAAATCTGGGTGAAATACTACCCGCGAAAACTGTTGCGATCCCCTATACTTGTGGGTTATCAACTTGCAACTAGGACAAAAATGGTTGGGCCCCAGTTACGAATCGAGGGTCGACTTTCAACTGGGACAAAAAAAGGCTGGACCCTAGTTGCGAGTCGAGGATGGACTTGCAATTAGGACAAAAAATGTCGAGGCCCAGTTGCGAGTCGAGAGTGCAATTGCAACCGGGAAAAAAAGGCCAAGCCCCAGTTGCGACTCGAGGGTGGACTTGCAACTGGGACAAAAAAAGGTTGGACCCCCAGTTGCGAGTTGCAGGTGGACTTGCAACTAGGACAAAAAAAAGTCATGTACCAGTTACAAGTCGAGGGGGGTATTGCAACTGGGACAAAAAAAGGTCGGACCACAATTGCGAGTCGAGGGTGGACTTGCAATTAGAAAAAAAGTCGGGCCCAGTTGCGAGTCGACGATGTACTTGCAACTGGGACAAAAATATGCCGGGTCCCAGTTGCGAGTCGAGGATGGACTTGCAAATGGGACAAAAAAATGTCGGGTCCCAGTTGCGAGTCGAGGGTGGACTTGCAACTGGGACAAAAAAAGGTCAGACCCTAGTTGCGAGTCGAGGGGCGACAAAAGCGGAGCCGAACTGGCCTAGGCCAACAACAGGATAAACAATAAACATACAACAACAAGCGAGGTGGAAGGTAGAGCGCTTGCATGAAAATTACGTGAACTAAATCAAACAATGAATTTTCAAAAATACTTATAAAACTTCAAAATGATGGATTTAAAAAAGACCAAAAAAAGAGAAAACAAAAAAACAAAAGTTTAAAAGCAAAATAAAAAAAATGGAAAAAACAAACAAGAAAAAACAAATCTTATAGCAAAGTTTTATCCTATGAAGATGCAGTTAGATGTGAGGTATTATCTCATATCTAGATGTGAAATAGCAAACCCGTTGATAAAAATCTGACGTCGGGATTTTAGAATTTTAGACCGAACACTGTTTTCACCGTCAGATGAAATACACGAATCTTGAAACAAGCCGGGGTGCCATGTCAGACGACGAAATCGTTCGACCCATAAACGAAGTCGCATGAACGGGTCAGCACCTCGCCAGCTCCCCCACCCTTCTCTCTCCACAGACGCACACTCTTCTTCCACTGCAGCTATCATCGGCTCATCCCCATCCCGCCGGCGCTCCCCGCCCGCCGTCGCGGCCGGGTGCTCGCGTCCTACCTTCTAGGTCGTTCGCACCCTACCGCATGTCTCCCTGAGCGCCGCCACTCCTAGATTCGTTAGGATCCAGCAAGATCCCTCCTCCTCCATGGGACGACGTGCTGCGTGATCGGAGGGGACCATGGACGACCCTGCGGGCGCTATGCCGCCACCGCTGCTGTGCCGCGCGCTTGAGGGCGCCGTGTCGTGCGGTGCGGAGTCTCGACACATGGATTCGGGTCTCTCCCTGAGCGCGCAAGACAACGCGCCGTATCGCCCCAGCTCCACCCTCAGCGGCCCAGGCCCTCTCCTCAACAGGCCAGGGCGAGCAGCAGACGAGCAAGAAGCAGAGGACCAAGCACCACCATCTCGTGGTCGTGCACGCAGGGAGCTCCGTGCAACTGGCTCCATTCGTCGCCGTCGGCGGTGCACCCAACGACTGTAGCGAAGGAGTCGGCCGGCTGCTGGGCTTAGGCCCACGGTAAGTAAGATAAGCTCTGGATTGATCTTAATTTGCCCTTGGATGCAAATTTCACTTGCAACTTAGGCTTATCATTGTTGGTTGCATGGCATTTTTGCCATGATTTTTCGGTTTCCTATGTATGTTCTTTATGGATTCTTGTTGGAGGTGAAATTCATGGCAAACTATGTGATGTGATGCTAATTGACAAACTTGTATGTGCAAACTTTGTAATGTGATTGCTAATTGACCAGGTTTGTATGTCAAAATCAACCTTTTGCTTAGAACTTTTTCCTAGTTTTGTTGTGATGCTATTTTGTCCAAACTTGTATGTCAATTTTTTAAATATATAGTTGATGGAAAATTCAATTGTATGGTTCACCACACTCCATGGTCCCCATTTTCAAAAGGTTTGCCATGTTTCTCTACAACGCATGGCAAATTCCTAAGTTGCCATATGGCAAAAATATGATGTTGGATATGTTGGGGAATGTACGGCACACGCAAGATCTATCCATGGAGATGCATAGCTATGAGAGGGGGAGTGTGTCTACGTACCCTCGTAGACCGTAAGCGGAAGCGTTAGAACAACGCGGTTGATGTCGTCGAACAACTTCACGATCCAACCGACCGAGCACCGAACGTACGACACCTCCGCGTTTAGCACACGTTCAGCTCGGTGACGTCCTCGACTTCTTGATCCAGCAAGACGGCGAGGTAGTGGATGAGTTCCGGCAGCACGATGGCATGGTGACGGTGATGGTGATGCTATCTCCGCAGAGCTTCGCCCAAGCACTGCGAAAATATGACAGAGGGACGGAACTGTAGAGGGGGGCGCCGCACACGGCTAAGACAATGTTGTGTACTTTTGGGGCGCCCCGTCTCCTCTATTTATATATGTGTAGGGGCTTGGAGTAGAAGGAATAGTGCAACCTGAACAGTAACCGTGAATAGTACACACGTGGACTTGGACTGCAAAGTCCAATCCTATTCCTACTAGGACTCTCCCTTTTTTCCTTCCCTAGCTGCGTGGGCTTTTGAGGACTTGGTGCGCCTGGCCCAATAAGGCCAGGGCGCCTCCCCTTAGCCCATGCCAGCCCTTTGGGACGTGGTGGACCCACTTGTGGACTTTCGGACCCCTTCGGAATCCTCCGGAACCTTCTGCAAGCTTCCCGGTACAATACCGAAAAAACTGCACCTTTTTCCGGAACCCAAAATATGACTTCCCATATATAAATATTTACCTCTCGACCATTCCGAGACTCCTCGTGACGTCCGGGATCTCATCCGGGACTCCGAACAATATTCGGTTACCAATTCACATAACTCATATAACACTATATCGTCAACGAACGTTAAGCGTGCGGACCCTACGGGTTCGGGAATGATGTAGACATGACTGAGACGCCTCTCCGATCAATAACCAATAGCGGAACCTGGATGCTCATATTGGTTCCTACATATTCCACGAAGATCTTATCGGTCGAACCACAATGACAACATACGTAATTCCCTTTGTCCGTCGGTATGTTACTTGCCCGAGATTCAATCGTCGGTATCTCCATACCTAGTTCAATCTCGTTACCGGCAAGTCTCTTTACTCGTTCCGTAATACATCATCCCGTAACTAAATCCTTAGTCACTTTGCTTGCAAGCTTCTTATGATGTGCATTACCGAGAGGGCCCAGAGATACCTCTCCGAAACACGGAGTGACAAATCCCAGTCTCGATCCATGCCAACTCAATGGACACCTTCGGAGATACCTGTAGAGCATCTTTATGATCACCCAGTTACGTTGTGATGTTTGATAGCACACAAGGTATTCCTCCGATATCCGGGAGTTGCATGATCTCATGGTCTGAGGAACATGTATTTGACATTCAAGAAAGCAGTAGCAATAAACAGAACGATCATATGCTAAGCTAATGGATGGGTCTTGTCCATCACATCATTCTCCTAATGATGTGATCCCGTTATCAAATGACAACTCATGTCTATGGTTAGGAAACCTTAACCATCTTTGATCAACGAGCTAGTCTAGTAGAGGCTTACAAGGGACACGATATTTGTTTATGTATTCACACATGTATTTAAGTTTCCGGTCAATACAATTCTAGCATGAATAATAAACCTTTATCATGAACAAGGAAATATAAAATAATAACAATTTTATTATTGCTTCTAGGGCATATTTCCATCAGTCTCCCACTTGCACTAGAGTCAATAATCTAGATTACATAGTAATGAATCTAACACCCATGGAGTCTTGGTGCTGATCATGTTTTGCTCGTGGAAGAAGCTTAGTCAACGGGTCTGCCACATTCAGATCCGTGTGTACTTTGCAAATTTCTATGTCTCCATCCTTGACATATTCACAAATGGAGTTGAAGCGTCTCTTGATGTGTTTGGTCTTCTTGTGAAACCTGGGCTCCTTGGCTATGGCAATTGCTCCAGTGTTGTCACAAAAGATTGTCATTGGACCCGATGCACTAGGTATTACACCTAGATCGGATATGAACTCCTTCATCCAGACTCCTTCATGTGCTGCTTCCGAAGCAGCTATGTATTCCGCTTCACACGTAGATCCCGCCACGATGCTCTGCTTGGAACTGCACCAACTGACAGCTCCACCATTTAATATAAATACGTATCCGGTTTGTGACTTAGAGTTATCCGGATCAGTTTCAAAGCTTGCATCGACGTAACCCTTTACGACGAGCTCTTCATCACCTCCATAAACGAGAAACATGTCCTTGGTCCTTTTCAGGTACTTCAGGATATTCTTGACCGCTGTCCAGTGATCCACTCCTGGATTACTCTGGTACCTCCCTGCCAAACTTATGGCAAGGCACACAACAGGTCTGGTACACAGCATGGCATACATAATAGAACCTATGGCTGAGGCATAGGGATTGACTTTCATTTTCTCTATATCTTCTACCGTGGTCGGGCATTGAGTCTGACTCAACTTCACACCTTGCAAGACAGGCAAGAACCCTTTCTTTGACTGATCCATTTTGAACTTCTTCAAAACTTTGTCAAGGTATGTGCTTTGTGAAAGTCCTATCAAGCGTCTTGATCTATCCCTATAGATCTTGATGCCCAATATATAAGCAGCTTCACCGAGGTCTTTCATTGAAAAATTCTTATTCAAGTATCCCTTTATGCCATCCAGAAATTCTATATCATTTCCAATCAACAATATGTCATCCACATATAATATTAGAAATGCTACAGAGCTCCCACTCACTTTCTTGTAAATACAGGCTTCACCGTAAGTCTGTACAAAACCATATGCTTTGATCACCTCATCAAACCGTATATTCCAACTCCGAGATGCTTGCACCAGTCCATAGATGGATCGCTGGAGCTTGCACACTTTGTTAGCACCCTTAGGATCGACAAAACCTTCTGGTTGCATCATATACAACTCTTCTTTGAGAAAACCATTAAGGAATGCAGTTTTGACATCCATTTGCCAGATTTCATAATCATAAAATGCGGCAATTGCTAACATGATTCGGACAGACTTAAGCATCGCTACGGGTGAGAAAGTCTCATCGTAGTCAACCCCTTGAACTTGTCGAAAACCTTTCGCGACAAGTCGAGCTTTGTAGACAGTGATATTACCATCATCATCTGTCTTCCTCTGAAAAATCCATTTATTCTCAATGGCTTGCCGATCATCGGGCAAGTCCACCAAAGTCCACACTTTGTTCTCATACATGGATCCTATCTCAGATTTCATGGCCTCAAGCCATTTGTCGGAATCCGGGCTTATCATAGCTTCTTCATAGTTCGTAGGTTCGCTGTTGTCTAACAACATAACTTCCAGAACAGGATTACCGTACCACTCTGGTGCGAAACGTACTCTGGTCGACCTACGAAGTTCAGTAGTAACTTGATCTGAAGTTTCATGATCTTTATCATTATCTTCCTCTCTTATTGGTGTAGGCATCACGGGAACGGTTTTCTCTAATGAGCTACTTTCCAATTCGAGAGAAGGTACAATTACCTCATCAAGTTCTACTTTCCTCCCACTCAGTTCTTTTGAGAGAAACTCGTTCTCTAGAAAGGACCCATTCTTGGCAACAAAGACCTTGCCTTCGGATCTGTGGTAGAATGTGTACCCAATTGTTTCTTTAGGGTATCCTATGAAGACGCACTTCTCCGCTTTGGGTTCGAGCTTATCAGGTTGAAGCTTTTTCACATAAGCAGCGAATCCCCAAACTTTCAGAAACGACAGCTTAGGTTTCTTGCCAAACCATAGTTCATATGGTGTCGTCTCAACGGATTTAGACGGTGCCCTATTTAACGTGAATGCAGCTGTCTCTAATGCATAACCCCAAAACGATAGTGGCAAATCGGTAAGAGACATCATAGAACGCACCATATCCAATAAAGTACGGTTACGACGTTCGGACACACCATTGCGCTGTGGTGTTCCAGGTGGCGTGAGTTGTGAAACAATTCCACATTTTCTTAAATGAAGGCCAAACTCGTAACTCAAATATTCGCCTCCGTGATCAGATCGTAGAAACTTTATTTTCTTGTTACGATGATTCTCTACTTCACTCTGAAATTCTTTGAACTTTTCAAATGTTTCAGACTTGTGTTTCATCAAGTAGATATACCCATATCTACTCAAATCATCTGTGAAGGTTAGAAAATAACGATACCCGCCGTGTGCTTCAACATTCATCGGACCGCATACATCGGTATGTATTATGTCCAACAAATCAGTAGCTCGCTCCATTGTTCCGGAGAACGGAGTTTTAGTCATCTTGCCCATGAGGCATGGTTCGCAAGTATCAAATGATTCATAATCAAGAGATTCCAAAAGTCCATCCGCATGGATTTTCTTCATGCGCTTTACACCAATATGACCTAAACGGCAGTGCCACAAGTATATTGCACTATCATTATCAACTTTGCATCTTTTGGCATCAATATTATGAATATGTGTATCACTACGATCGAGATTCAACAAGAATAGACCATTCACAAAAGGTGCGTGACCATAAAATATGTTACTCATATAAATAGAACAACCATTATTCTCTGACTTAAATGAATAACCGTCTCGCAATAAACAAGATCCAGATATAATGTTCATGCTCAACGCTGGCATCAAATAACAATTATTGAGGTCTAAAACTAATCCCGAAGGTAGATGTAGAGGTAGCATGCCAACGGCGATCACATCAACCTTGGAACCATTCCCGACGCGCATCGTCACCTCGTCCTTAGCCAATCTTCGCTTATTCCGTAGCTCCTGTTTCGAGTTACAAATATGAGCAACCGAACCAGTATCAAATACCCAGGCGCTACTGCGAGCATTAGTGAGGAACACATCAATTACATGTATATCAAATATACCTTTGCTCACTTTGCCATCCTTCTTATCCGCCAAATACTTGGGGCAGTTCCGCTTCCAGTGACCAGTCCCTTTGCAGTAGAAGCACTCTGTTTCAGGCCTGGGTCCAGCTTTGGGTTTCTTCGTGGGAGCGGCAACTTGCTTGCCGTTCTTCTTGAAGTTCCCCTTCTTTCCCTTGCCCTTTGTCTTAAAACTAGTGGTTTTGTTAACCATCAACACTTGATGCTCCTTCTTGATTTCTACCTCCGCTGATTTCAGCATCGCGAAGAGCTCGGGAATTGTCTTCTCCATCCCTTGCATATTATAGTTCATCACGAAGCCTTTATAGCTTGGTGGCAGTGACTGAAGAACTCTGTCAATAACACTCTCAACCGGAAGATCAATTCCCAGCTGAGTCAAGTGGTTGTGGTACCCAGACATTCTGAGTATGTGTTGACTGACAGAACTGTTCTCCTCCATCTTACAGCTAAAGAACTTGTTGGAGACTTCATATCTCTCAACCCGGGCATTAGCTTGAAATATCAATTTCAGCTCTTGGAACATCTCATATGCTCCGTGGCGTTCAAAACGCTTTTGCAGTCCTGGTTCTAAGCCGTAGAGCATGGCACACTGAACTATCGAGTAGTCATCAGATCGAGCCTGCCAGGCGTTCACAACGTCTGCAGCAGCTCCTGCAGCAGGTCCAACACCTAGTGGTGCATCAAGGACATAATTCTTCTGTGCAGCAATGAGGATAATCCTCAAGTTACGGACCCAGTCCGTGTAGTTGCTACCATCATCTTTCAACTTAGCTTTCGCTAGGAACGCATAAAAATTCAACGGAACAGTAGCACGGGCCATTTATCTACAACATAGATATGCAAAGAAACTATCAAGACTAAGTTCATGATAAATTAAGTTCAATTAATCAAATTACTAATGAACTCCCACTTAAATTAACATCCCTCAAGTTAACTAAGTGTTACATGATCCAAATCAACTAGCCCATGTCCGATCATCACGTGAGATGGGATAGTCATCAATGGTGAACATCTCCATGTTGATCATATCTACTATATGACTCATGTTCGACCTTTCGGTCTCCAGTGTTCCGAGACCATGTCTGTACATGCAAGGCTCGTCAAGTTTAACCCAAGTATTCTGCTTGTGTAAAACTGGCTTACACCCGTTGTATGTGAACGTAGAATCTATCACACCCGATCATCACGAGATGCTTCGAAACGACGAACTTTAGCAACGGTGCATACTCGGGGAGAACACTTTTATCTTGAAATTTAGTGAAGGGATCATCTTATAATGCTACCATCGTTCTAAGCAAAATAAGATGCATAAAGGATAAACATCACATGCAATCAAAATATGTGACATGATATGGCCATCATCTTGTGCTTTTGATCTCCATCTCCAAAGCATCGTCATGATCTCCATCGTCACCGGCTCGACACCTTGATCTCCATCTTTGTGTCGTGGTCGTCTCGCCAACTATTGCTTCTACAACTATTGCTAACGCATAGCGATAAATTAAAGCAATTACATGGCACTTGCATTTCATACAATAAAGAGACAACCATAAGGCTCCTGTCGGTTGCCGATAAATTACAAAACATGATCATCTCATACAATAACGTATATCACATCATGTCTTGACCATATCACATCACAACATACCCTGCAAAAACAAGTTAGACGTCCTCTACTTTGTTGTTGCAAGTTTTACGTGGCTGCTACGGGCTTCTAGCAAGAACCGTTCTTACCTACGGCACAAAACCACAACGGTGATTTATCAAGTTTGATGTTTTAACCTTCAACAAGGACCGGCCGCAGTCAAATTCGATTCAACTAAAGTAGGAGAAACAGACACCCGCCAGCCACCTTTATGCAAAACAAGTTGCATGTCTGTCGGTGGAACCGGTCTCATGTACGTGGACATGTAAGGTTGGTCCGGGCCGCTTCATCTTACAATACCGCCGAATCAAAATAAGACATTGGTGGTAAGTAGTATGACGATCACCGCCCACAACTCTTTCTGTTCTACTCGTGCATATCATCTACGCATAAACCTGGCTCATGATGCCACTGTTGGGGAACGTTGCATGGAAAAACAAAAATTTTCTACGCACACGCAAGATCTATCCATGGAGATGCATAGCTACGAGAGGGGGAGTGTGTCTACGTACCCTCGTAGACCGTAAGCGGAAGCGTTACAACAACGCGGTTGATGTCGTCGAACAACTTCACGATCCAACCGACCGAGCACCGAACGTACGGCACCTCCGCGTTCAGCACACGTTCAGCTCGGTGACATCCTCGACTTCTTGATCCAGCAAGACGGCGAGGTAGTGGATGAGTTCTGGCAGCACGACGGCGTGGTGACGGTGATGGTGATGCTATCTCCGCAGGGCTTCGCCCAAGCACTGCGAAAATATGACCGAGGGACGGAACTGTAGAGGGGGGCGCCGCACACGGCTAAGACAATGTTGTGTACTTTTGGGGCGCCCCCTCTCCTCTATTTATATATGTGTAGGGGCTTGGAGTAGAAGGAATAGTGCCACGTGAACAGTAACCGTGAATAGTACACACGTGGACTTGGACTCCAAAGTCCAATCCTATTCCTACTAGGACTCTCCCTTTTTTCCTTCCCTAGCTGCGTGGGCTTTTGATGACTTGGTGCGCCTGGCCCAATAAGGCCAGGGCACCTCCCCTTAGCCCATGCCAGCCCTTTGGGACGTGGTGGACCCACTTGTGGACTTCCGGACCCCTCCGGAATCCTCCGGAACCTTCTGGAAGCTTCCCGGTACAATACCGAAAAAACTGCACCTTTTTCCGGAACCCAAAATATGACTTCCCATATATAAATATTTACCTCTCGACCATTCCGAGACTCCTCGTGACGTCTGGGATCTCATCCGGGACTCCGAACAATATTCGGTTACCAATTCACATAACTCATATAACACTATATCGTCAACGAACGTTAAGCGTGCGGACCCTACGGGTTCGGGAATGATGTAGACATGACTGAGACGCCTCTCCGATCAATAACCAATAGTGGAACCTGGATGCTCATATTGGTTCCTACATATTCCACGAAGATCTTATCGGTCGAACCGCAATGACAACATACGTAATTCCCTTTGTCCGTCGGTATGTTACTTGCCCGAGATTCGATCGTCGGTATCTCCATACCTAGTTCAATCTCGTTACCGGCAAGTCTCTTTACTCGTTCCGTAATACATCATCCTGTAACTAACTCCTTAGTCACTTTGCTTGCAAGCTTCTTATGATGTGCATTACCGAGAGGGCCCAGAGATACCTCTCCGAAACACGGAGTGACAAATCCCAGTCTCGATCCATGCCAACTCAATGGACACCTTCGGAGATACCTGTAGAGCATCTTTATGATCACCCAGTTACGTTGTGACGTTTGATAGCACACAAGGTATTCCTTCGATATCTGGGAGTTGCATGATCTCATGGTCTGAGGAACATGTATTTGACATTCAAGAAAGCAGTAGCAATAAACAGAACGATCATATGCTAAGCTAACGGATGGGTCTTGTCCATCACATCATTCTCCTAATGATGTGATCCCGTTATCAAATGACAACTCATGTCTATGGTTAGGAAACCTTAGCCATCTTTGATCAACGAGCTAGTCTAGTAGAGGCTCACTAGGGACACGGTATTTGTTTATGTATTCACACATGTATTTAAGTTTCCGGTCAATACAATTCTAGCATGAATAATAAACCTTTATCATGAACAAGGAAATATAAAATAATAACAACTTTATTATTGTCTCTAGGGCATATTTCCATCAGGATACACATGCATGGTTTTGAAATTTGCCATCGCAAAAATACAGTTTTCGTATAAATTTGTGCCCTAATTATGGTATGGTATTGAAAGTTTCCATGGCAACATTTTTCTTTTTGGTGTTATAAGGTTGATGGAAATTTTACGAAAATAAAGTTTGGTCTATGGGTCATGGTACAATACACATGCCAATTTCTTAATAATTTGGTATATGGGTCATGGCAAATGTCGGGACACTTTGGTATATGGGCAATGCAAATGTAGGGATACTTTGGTATATGGGTCATGGCAAATGTAGGGATAAAAAAACTTGTCATTTTATATAAACACATGGCAATTTGTTTTCTTGACACATTGCAATTTCGTTTGATGACACATGGCAATTTTTGGAGATGTCCATGTCCAAAATGTAATTAAGTTTGCCATGTCTCATCCACAAAAATGGCAATTTTAATTAAAATACCATAGCAGTTTTTAAGTTGCATCTGCCATTGCAATTTTAATTTTAATTAAAATACCATGATAATTTTCTCATAAACATGTCATTTTTAATAAAAATACCATGGCAAATTTTCATTTGCATCTGCCATGGTAATTTTGTGTTATTGTACATCCACGACAAACTTGTCGCACAAAACACAACAATTTTAATTATAATACCATGACAAATTTTCCGTGGAACCATGGCAAATCTAGTCTATATATCATGTCAAAATTTGACATGCTTGAACATTTTTTACTTTAAGATATGTTTTGAATGTTTCTGTGTTGATTTTTTTTATCTTCTAACGTTTACCATGTCTCAAAATTTGACATGTCTCAACATTTTTTTTGTCCATGGTAAATTCCTTTTTGTAATTGCAACTAAACATATTTGTTGTTCTCATGGCAAGTTTGCCATGATGTTTTGTACATGTCATGGCATGTCAATTTCTTTTCTATGGAACCATGGCAAATCTAGTCTGTATATCATGGCAAAATTAGTTTATGGATCATGACAATCTTAGTTCATGGACCATGGCAAAAAATTCATTTATCACATGGCAATTTTACTCAAAGACAATGGCATTTTTTTCTGGTTATGCAAAATGGCAAATTTTCTTTTCTACGGGACCATGGAAAAATTAGTCTATTTTATCATGGCAAATTCAGTTTATGGATCATGTCATTCTTTTTTGTGTGCAGCATTGGCAAAACAGTTTACGGATCATGTCAAAATTTTCGAACGATGGCAAGTTTACTGGAGCATAGCAATTATATTAATTAGTCATGGTAGTTTTTGTAGGTAAATTGGCAATTTCATTATTTATACCATGGCAAATTAGTTTAATTAGGCATCAATTTTTTTTTACTTTATAGACCTTTTTTTGCGGGTGTACTTTATAGACCATGATAGTTTAATTGTACGTATCATGGCAATTTTATAGTTTATACTATGGCAATTTCATTAATTAGAACAGGGCAATTTCTTTTTGCGTAAACACCTTATGGACCACGAAAAAAATACACAAAAAAGTTGCCATGTTTTTCGTGAAAAAAAGTTTCCTTGTGTTTTTAGTGAAACAATCCCTAAATTGGTCATCTTATAATTTTTTTAATAAATTTACCATGTGTAAACTTTTCATTATAGGTCATATGACAATTTATTATTTAGGCATGCTAATTTTGTGTTTAAGATCATGGAAATTTTATTAATTGGCTCATGGAAATTTTTATTTTCGTCCCGACTTCTTTGTTCTTTTGTATAATAGTCATCGTACAATTTGCAATTCCAACACAGTTTTGCTATGGAAATTAAACATCTGTTGCCATGATACTTTCAAATGATTTTTGCCATGTAGACATGTATACGTGTTGCCTTGTTTTTTAATAGTTTTTTTTAAATATACCATGGTAAATTTATATTTTAGAGTTTGGCATTTTTATAAAGCAACATGCCAATTTTTCATAAATCGGTGCATGTAATTTTTAATCTGTTTTGTTCTGTGCCTTTTTCTGCATAAAAATATATTTTTTGTTCATGGTACTTTTTTGCAAAATGAAAACAGGTAAGCTAGGCCTCTGGCCCAACTGCGGGGTCGCGCTGGGTTTCTGCGCGAGCGAACGCTCGAGAAAGCCATTTTTCGCTTGATCGATCGCTCCTCCATGGAGAATCCGGGAGGCCTCCACATCGAACGTAAAAAAAAGATGGATATTGGGGTCCTTAGAGCACCTACACTCGGATATACCAAATCCGACCCCTCAAACGCCCGCAGAGGCTGTCGGGCGTGTCCGCGGACAGTGATCGCTCACGTCTCAGGTAATCTTTTCCACAATCGGATACTTCAATTAAGAAATCTCAAATCCAGGGGCTGGCTATGCCCCTCAAAGTGTTGCTCCGGTCACCGGCGAGGTAGAGTAGGACATGGGACACGCACCGGCTCACGGGACTCAAGGCGCCGCCGTCTCCCATGGCCTACTATTCCTCGTCGGAGTTGGAGCCTTGACGGTGCCGGTCGATGTGAGGTCGATGACGGATCAATCGTGGTCGGAGGCCACATCCACCACGACATGGCTGCAGTGCCCGGGGTTGCAGGCCATCCGTTGAGGCACCGGAGAGTGCGACTTCACCTCGACTACTTCTGCCACGAGGGCTGCCGCGACCTCCCACGCCCTCTGCCTCGCACGGCGGGCACGTCGCGCCGTACACTCACCGGACGGGCCACGGATGGCCTCGTCGTCGGCGCGCCAACAAAGAGGCTACGCATCCGTCATGGCGTTCGGACGCCAGACGGAGCGCATCGCCTCCGGCGAGACAGCGGCGACCTGCCTCGCGCCGGATCCACCCGCCATTTGGACGGAGGCGATAGATTCGAGGCAGACCGCTGTCGGGCATTCTCCATGCGGGCGCGGCGGATCGCAATGCAGATGCCCATCTCCTCCTCAGGCCCGACTGGAATGAGGTCCCAGTTCGCGGATCAGCTGATGGAGGACTCAGATCCGCTGTCCGCCATGCTGGAGAAGACCGGAGATCGACGGACGGGAGCTTAGGTGGCGGAGTGGACTGAAGGGAGTGGAGTGGAGTAGCTAGGGTTTGGTCCGAGGAGCGGATGGGGACGATTATATGTGGGGTCGGGGTGGGCCGGCTCCGGCGTGGCGGATGCGCCTGGGCCTCCCCATATCCGCCTAAGATTTAGGCTGAATATGAGGGGTGCCGGTCAGCCCGGGCGTTTGAAGGCTATTTGAGGCGCCCGTCTAGGTCGCATTTTTTTGACCGGTCACTGGCCGGGCTGTTCGCTCGGGTGTTTGAGGGTGGTTTGAGGCGTCCGGCTGTAAATGTAGATGCTTAGTTGTTGGATAAGTTCACCCTAAAAAAAAGTTGTTGGATAAGAATATGAGATTCAGATTCACTAGGAAGAAATAGCTGGAAGCACAATACTGTGTGGGTAGCTTAATAACATGTAAACAGTCAGGGGCGGGCCCACTTCAATTCAAGGGTATTCAGTTGAATACCTATTATTTTTGCCAAGAAATAATGTATATATAATGTATACCATGTGTATGTATGGGGAAAAACGAAAAAGATACACGAAATCAGACTAGCTAACGATTTCAACCCAAAAACGAAGACTAGCCCACCACTTCGACATGGCCCATGTGGCCCAAATCGCTGCAGCACGCAGGGCCTGCACGCACGACCCACACAGTCCATCGATAGCATAGCGCTTCGATCGGTAAAAAAACACATCGCACAGAAAACGAGAGCAATTAATTAAGGAGCGCTCCCTCTCAGCCTCCCCAACGATTACTTGCGATGGGCGCGCTCTCAGCCGCCGCCACGTGTCGCGCTTTGGGCGCTCCCTCCAGATTTTGTCTTTTTTTTATATTTCACACGTGTTTTCGGCTTTTTAAACGGTTTTTTCCCGGTCTTTTTGGGCTTTTTTGTTTTGCACCGGTCTTCCTTAGCTTTTGGATAAAAAAAATTATTTTTTTTTGCGCGAAAAAACGCGTTTTTTTTCCGCGAGAGGCACGGTTTTGCTTCCGCGAGAGGCACGGCCGTGCTTCTTGGAAACGAAAAAAAAAAACACGGTTTTGTTTTTTTTCCTTCCGTGAGAGGCATGGTTTGCTTCGGTTTTGCTTTCGCGAGAGGTACGGCCGTGCCTCTCGGAAAACGAAAAAACGTTTTATGTTTTTTTCCTTCCGCGAGAGGCACGGTTTTGCTTCCGCGGGAGGCACGGTTTTGCTTTCGCGAGAGGCATGGCCGTGCCTCTTTCGGAAAGGAAAAAAAAAATGTGCTTCCGGTTTGGTTTTTTCGTCCGAACTTTTTCGACCGGTTTGTTCGTGATTTTTTTTTTTTGTCAAAATCTATTAATATGGGATCTAGTTTTAAAGATCTCGACGCGAGGAATCCAATGGTGAAAACGGTTCGAGATTTGGACGCACGGTTTAAGAGATAAAACGTTTTGAATAAACATATCTATGAAAAAGGGAAAACTCCCGAAACAAGTCCACATGACCCCTTAGGTTTTCACGAACCGGCCAATTTACCCCCTCAAGTCTACAACCAGGTAAATAACCTCCTGACCTTTTTCGAACCATGTGAATCACCCCCTAATCCTGATTAGAGTGGTTTTGTAGGCGGTTTTCATGACGTGGTGAAGTGCACCTAGTTCTTGACCACTGAGGTACTCGCAGGGCACCGCGTCGATGCCCGACATCAGCATGTTGCTCGCCGAGTCCCACTCTTCTAACTTTTGTGGGCTTCTGAACGGTGAGCCTCCCCGTCTTTAGGTTGCTGTGCAGCCTGCATGAAGCCAGCGGCGTTCTTGCACTCTCCAAAGGCAACCCCTCGATTAGGCCGACCACGTCGTGCCGCTCCGGCCCAGTGCATGCGCCTGGGGTTCGAGAGATCCTTAATTCTGGCCGTCTGCGGCGTCGCGCTCCTGCTGCGCACCTGCGCTGGGGGGCTCGCGCGCGCGGGCACGCAAGTTCTGGCGAGGGGTCGTCGTGGGCGACCAGTGGCTGGTACAGTCGTACTCAAGCTCTCCCAGGCGGACGGTAGTGGTGCGGTGGAGGTCGTCTACGACGGTTATGAGCAGGACATGGGCGTGGGAAGCGGCGACGAGCTGGATCGTTGCTGGCGAGGCGCACGTACTAGTGGATGTTGGCACAGGGTCCCCGATGGCACATGAACGCAAGGTCCGCTGGAGACAATACACACGTACAGGCCTACTGCTGCTGGAAGCTGGATCGATTCTCTCCTGGACAAGCACGCACGTACACACAAGAAGTACGTGCCACCATGTGAGCTGGACATGACTAGCCTAATCGTGATTAGCTCTAATGGTGGACGTCATGAGCTGCCGGCGGTAGCCGTATCCGATACAGGTGGCATGGGCGCGAGCTAGATGAGATGTTATCGACTTGAGGATGAACCGGACGGGCTGGGCTGCCGGCGGTAGCCGTATCCGCAGGTGGCAGGTGGCATGAGCACAACAGTAGCACATCCTGCAACACAAGATGTGTTAGAGCATCTCCACTCGTTCGGCCCCCCAGCGCACCCGGCGAATGTGTTTTGGTGTTTGCGCCGGCGGGTTTTTCGCCCTGGGGGCGATCGAGTTCCCAACCGCGCCCCCAGGTTTCGGCCCCCAAACGTCAAAAAAAAAACAAACTTGTCTTTCCCGCTACCAAAAAACGCCACAAGTTCGGCGATCACCATGCCACAAGTCGACGATCATCGTGCCACAGTCGGCGATCAAACATGCCCGAAAGTTCGGCGATCAAAAGGAAGAAAGCATAGACAAGGAACGCATCAAATGACGGGCTCTGGCGTGGGACTAGCCGGGGTTGGCGTGGGCGCAGGCGTGCTCGGCGTCGGCGTGGCTTCTGTGCTCGGGCTGGTAGTCGGCGTCGGCACAGCTTCATCGCTCGGGCTGGGCGTCGGCGTCGGCGTTGGCGTCGGCGTGGGCGTAGGGGCGGTGGTCGACGCCGGCCCGGGCATCTGGTTCAAGATGAGGCCGCGCTCCGCCAGGTACCACGCCTTGACCTGCTCGTCCATCGTCGACATGTCTGCCGCCATCAAGAACGCCAGGTCGGTGTTCCTCTTCTTCGCGGCGATGTTGGTCCTGAGAAGGTCGAGCTTCACGTCCTGCTTCGTCATCAACGCCGACCACCGCGCGTCGGATTTCTCCTCCCTCTTTGCGGCGATGTTCTTGGCGTCGGCGATGCACTGCTCGATCGATGATTGCAGCCGTTCGGCAGCGGGTGCCGCGTCCCTCGCCGCCTTGGCTCTTTTGTTGCCATCAGGGCGCCCATCCGCCGCCCCCGGCGCAGGCGCGTCCGGCTTGTACGTCTCCCTGGCCTTGGCGAGGGTGAGCCGGACCTCCCTCCACTTCTCGCACGACTCGATCCTGGGGAACACATGAAGGAACTTGAACTCTTGGTCGCCGTTGTCCTGGCGATACATGTTGAACATCCGAACCATCTGCACAGCCGAAGAACAAGTGTCGGCGAAGTACACGGCGAAAGAACTGAACCGGCGCATACCTGCCCCTCGACGTTGGCGCTGCTTTCCGGGCGAGCCGCGACCTCCTCTACGATCCCATGCCATTTGTTGCAGGCCGCCTGGATGATCGCCCAATGGTTCGCCATGGCCTTGTCGCCGCGCTCCATGTGGATGGTGGCGAAGTAGGGGTCGACCAACTTGCGCTCATCGAACGCCGTCTTGATCCTTCCCCAGTACGTGTCGGCGTTCTGATTCGAGCCGGTGATCGGGTCGATGTTGACGGTCTTCCATGCTTCGGCGAGGCACCCGTCTTCCTTCGACGTCCACTTGACGCGAGGCTCGCCCGGCCTGGCATTGGCCGCCCGCTTCTTCTTTCTCCCTTTCGCCGCCGGCGCCGGCTCCGCCTCCTCCTCCACCTCCTCCTCGGCGTCGTCGAGCTCGTCGTCCATGTCGATGGCGGTGTGCATCGTTTCGTCTTGTGCGTGGAACCCGGTGCAGGAAGCGGCGGCGACCGAGCCGCTCGTGATGATCTCGTCCATGTCGGCGTCGGTGGCGTCGGTGTTGCTGAACTGTGGCGCTGAGCCGTGTGCGCAAAGGGCAGGGCGCCCCGGCGCAGAGCCGGCGCAGGCGAGGATGAGTACGCCGGCGGCGAGTAGCTGTACTGGGTGTTGAGGCCGGCGGTGAACGCGGGGGAGGGAGTGCGCTGGTCGGGGTTCAGGCCGGAGGGGGAGGCACGAGGCGGCGCGCCATGCGGGAAGGTGATGTTGGGGTTGAAACCGCCATGCGTGTCGCCGTCGGAGTAGCCAGGCGAGGGGGTGTACCCCCATTGCGGTGGGGGCGGCGAGAAGTTGGCCGGCGACGCGACTGTCGGCTGGCTCCCCCACGCGGCTTGTGCGCAGTGGCCAGGCGGAAGGTTCATCACCCCCTCCCCCCCCCCCCCGCGCGAGACGCCTCTCCCTGTTGTGCCGCCGCGTCCCTGTCCTTCTTGGTGATGAGCCTGTTCCGCCGGTCGGCGGTGACCGCCTCCCGGCGCTGAACATCCGCCCTCCACTCGGCGTTCGACAAACCCGCTGGCCTTGCCATCGGCGCCCTCGCCTTCCTCTGCTTCGGCTGGGTGGAATCGGCGGCGGCGCGAGGAGCCACATATTTCTTCGGCGGCATGGCGCCCGGAGAATGGCGGGAACGGCGGGGGAGAAGGGAAGCAAGGGGGGAAATGGAGGGAAAAGGCGGGTAAAAACGGCGGGAATATGCCTGTTGTCGCCGACAGCGCGGCCCCACGCGCCTTTTCGCTTCAGCCGGCGCCCCCAGGCGCCCCCCGGTGCGCTGGGTTCGGCTCGGGTTCGCCAGTTGTTATTTCGGCCCAAACCGGCGATAAACAACGACCTGGGGGCGCGACTGGGCCGATTTTTCGGCGCCGGCGCTAAAAAAGGCGCCCTGGGGGGCCTATTGGGGGGGGGGGGGCGAGTGGAGATGCTCTTAACCACGCCGGGCTGGGCTCCCCGTGGCTGGCTAGTGCTTCTGTGCGCGCCAAGGTCGACAGTGGTTTGGGCGCGAGGACGTGGGCGACGCGCGATGGCAAAAGGATGTGATCGGAGGAGGAGAGGAACCGTGCCAACCTGGCACCGGCAATCTGCCCACATCACCAAAACCGCCTGAAAAACCACTCTAATCAGCCATAGGGGGTGATCCACATGGTTTACAAAAGGTCAGGGGGTTAAGTACCCGGTTTTGGACCTCAGGGGGTAAACTGACCGGTCAGTGAAACCCTAGGGGGTTATGTGGACTTCAGGTTGCGACAAGTGGCGCCACTTGTCGCAACCTGAAAAGGTGGGAGTGATCTTTGAAAGGAGCACTCCTTAATTAGTATTTTCGACAGAAAACCGACGCCTCCCATCCCCAATTCTGTTCGCTCCTAAAGCACTAGGGCACAGCGGCTGGGCTGATCGTCATCGCCTGATCGCACGCGCGCACGGCGGCACAGGCAGGCGGGCGGCGCGACCCAGGCATCCGACGGCAGCCATCCGTTGGCTCTCGTTGTCTCAATATCCATCTTTAATCCATCTCTGCAGTCGACAGCAGTGGGCAATTGCCGCAGCGAAGGCTCGCTCGATCTGGTGGATAATTTGATTCGTTCGTGTAAATAATTCGATGGCAAAGCCACAGGTTCAATCGTACAAGGTATGGTACGTACATAATTCTATGCCTTTGTGTATCTTAATACATTTTTATCCTCCGATGTCAAAATTGGGCTTGCTTTCTTGTGTCGAATCTTAGCTTAGCTGTGTTCAATTTATGTATCGTTACAGGTGTCCACGCGTCACCTTCTTTTTCCACTGCCCAGTAGGCCGGCTGTGCGAGCCTCGTCAAACACCAACAGTAACATATGCATACAACAGTAAGTTAATTTGGCTACTTGGCTTTCTCTTTTAGTATATTTAAATTTGAAATTTCTTTGCAGTGAATTATAAATTGAATAGGCATATGAGAATTTGAATTTTCCACATGAATTATGGTGATATATTTGGTTATACATGACAAAAACAAGGCTTTAAGCTTTCAAAAAATAGCCTTTGAAATTTTGAATACACACTCATCAAATCCTGGGCCCGCCCCTGTAAACAGTAATTTGGTTGGTCATACAGGTTGCACAATCCAAGTCGGGTGATAAGTGATAACTAAAGACGACGAGGAAAGAAAAAAACCTTGTGAATCTAAACTAATCTATGGATTGGCGGGGAGCATCCAGAATGCTTTATCCGAGGACGGAGCTTCATCCAGCTTCTGCGTCTCCATGGTACCATCTTTTACACTGAAAACGCGCTAGGTCTGCTCCCAAGGATAGGCAATGTAGATGCAGTTCTCTCGCAGTCCAGACTTGCCGACAGAGCATAGAGCACCAAAGTTGAACAGGGACAAGAGGAACGCTCGATCACCAAGATCATACACTTTTCTCCATCGTCGCTTCGAGAAATCCATCCTATGAATCCTTGCGCCGTAGATCGTCTTCGCCGACGTGACGCATAGCAGGGAGACCATGTAGAGCTCCCCGTCCGATTCCACCAGAAAAACTTTGGCTGGACCCTCTTCGACCCCGTAGCTTTCGTCTATGGTGTTGTCGATCGCGATGGAGCTGAACACGGGAGCAGGGCAGAAGTCGAGAACGCCCAGTTCGATCCGCGTGCTGTTGAAGTAGAACTTGCCCGCGCACGCCGCGATCGGAGTTATGACCTCTTTCTCTTCCGATTGCAGGTCCGGGAGAGGCTGGGTTCCGATGTCGTAGTCGTGCTTCTGCCACCGGTCGTCTCCGACGCGGCAGTGCCAGATGACGGTGGCGTAGGGCTCGACGAGAAGCACGATGCAGTTGGGAGCGGTGGGCTCGTCGGAGAGCAGGCAGGTGCAGTCTATGAACAGGTCCTGCTCGATCGGCAATGGCGGCAGCTCGATCTTGCCGCCGCGGTTATGGGGACTCCACAGGAAGGTGGACGTGGAGACAGGGCACCTGATCAGCATGAAGCCGTGCGTGGCTGGGCAGATCTCCTTGTCCTTTAGCTCGTCGATGTCGCCGGCGATCGTCTTCTTCTCCGAGACGTCGAAGATCGCCGTGGGTCGGCCCGCGCCATGGTGGAAGGCGAGGCACGGCAGAGACCCCGCCAGCGTGCGACTCGGCGACATCACGGTGTAGAGATAATCTCGCGTTGATGATTAATGAGCTACGGTGGCGGTGGACGAAAGCGGCCACCTGCCACGACCCGCTTCTCAAATAATACGAGGACTAGATCGGGAGCTTAGAAGAAGGTCGGAGTTGGGGTTGGATTGGAATCGGGATTGGTGGAAACGAAATTTCCCACTTCGACTTCGGGTGTCCTGCTCGGCCTCGCCTTCAGATCTCCTTCTCGCAGCCGACCAAGAAGGTCTCCTTCAGAAGAAGGTCGGCTGCCTTCAGAAGACGTGTCGTAGTGGGAGATTACCTGATGGCGTGGCAAAGCATCTCTCTTACTGAAAATAAATCAATATAGTTGACCAAATTAAACGGATAGATCGGGGAGAAATACAAAGATATCATAATCATGCATAATAAAGTTTAGAAAACCAATTACCTGATGGCGTGGCAAATTACCTGACGTGTCGTAGTGGCAAATTACCTGATGGCGTGGCAAATTACTTGACGCCACGCCATCAGGTAATTGGTTTTCTGAACTTTATTATGCATGATTATGATAGTTTTATATTTCTTTCCGATCTATTCGTTTGATTTGGCCAACGAGATTGATTTATTTTCAGTGGGAGAGGTGATTTGTAGTGATTTCAATCTTGCGGTGTCCTCACCTCGTGTGTAAGGATAAAACGATGGGGTTTATTCATATTGCTTGAGTTTACTTTGTCTATATCATGTCATCTTACTTAAGGCGTTACTCTGTTTGTTATGAACTTAATACCATAGATGCATGATGAATAGCGGTTGATTGGTGGAGTAATAGTAATAGATGCAGGCAATAGTCGGTCTACTTTTCACGGACGTGATGCCTATATATGTGATCATTGCCATGAATAACGTCATAACTATGCGCTTTTCTATCAATTGCCCAACAGTAATTTGTTTCCCCACCGTATGCTATTGTTTCGAGAGAGAAGCCTCTAGTGAAAACTATGGCTCCCGGGTCTACCTTAATCATATTACTAAAACTAAAAATACCTTGCTGCAATTTTATACTTTTTATCTATCTACCACTATCAGAATTAATCCTTGCAAGTAACGAGTTCAAGGGGATTGACAACCCTCTTGCCCGCGTTGGGTGCAAGCGTTTGTTTTTGTGTGTGTAGGTGCTGACGACGAGAATTTGCGTGGTTCTCCTATTGGTTCGATAACCTTGGTTCTCACCGAGGGAAATACTTATCCGCTACTATATTGCTTCACCCTTCCTCTTCGGGGAAAATCCCAACGCAGCTTACAAGTAGCAACGCGCCGCTGTCGCCGCTCCCATACCGGAGCTGGCTTGACCTTGTCGATGACAGCCGGGAAGTCTTCATGCACGTGCCCCTAAGGACCAGCGTTCGGGAGCCGCAGTCATTGCCATTGAATCCTTGAATCGATATGAAGAATCTGACACCAAATCTCGTCGTTGCGTACGCACGACGAGAAGCCCTAACCTCGCCGCTCCAAGGAGCTGGCGGGAATCTAGGCCGGAGCTCCGTCTAATCCGTCCCGATGGACGAACTTGAGGAGGATCGGAGTCCGGAATACTGACTCGAAGAAGAAGCGCTGCCATCCGTCCGAGCGCCGCCGCTGCGAGAACTAGAACCCTACCTATCTAAGCCGAGGCACTAAGAATACCCTCCCCACCATTAGAGCAAATTCACGGACTCGCCGGCGAAGATCGAAGGAAGAACTACTTATTTGTCATTAGAGCATATTCGAAAAGTCATTTCAGAATGCAATATGCAATATGTAAACATAAATGCAATGGAAAACATTAAAAAGTCATTTACAAATAATTTTGAAAAAAATGCAAAGTATAAGTCGAGTGTAGTTTATGGGGTTGGCTTACGTATTACATAAGCGAGCCTCTCACAGGCACACACACAACTTATAGGCAACAACGTCATGGAGCTGTCAACCACACCTTCGTGATAGCCACATGGCAGGAACCTTTGCTGAGATTGGCTATGCAGGAACTGCTCTTCTTATGGTATATGCCGAGCTTTTCCAAAAGGGTATGGCTAGATCCAAATCACTGAAATTTAATCAAGTCACAGTCAAGTAACAGAACATTAAAAGAAAAAGAGAGAATTTTTTTTTATTTTTTTTCACGGAACTCAACATAAGATCTCACGAATAGAGCATTGACTGGAACTTGGTTAACTCTCAATTGATTGAGATTTAGCATTCCCATTTCCAATAAGCCGAGCATATTTTTCTTCAGGCCCAACTTAGGTTCATATAAGCCGAGTTCAACACTTTTTGCCATGTTTTTTATTATTAATAACCGCGTATGGACTTATAAGCTGAGAACCGTGAATTTAGGAAGGCAATTTAAAAGTTTCCTGCAGTGGAAGTTGGCGGCGGCTACAGGTTTGGATTGTTGTAAGTTTTCCTCCCCTAACGCAGCTCGGGCAAACTCTCCGCTCTAGACTTCACCAGCGAGCCCGTAGATTCGCCTTTCCTCTGCCTGCCGTTCCGGCGGCCGGTGGCAGGGAGGGAAATCCGGTGCCTTCGCTTCGGTTAGTAATTTAGGTTAGGATTTTTTAGTCCTCACAGTTGCGGCACTCTGGCGGATTTTTTAGTCCTCGCAGTTGCGGCACTCTGGAGGATCAGTTTTATCTGTGGGCCAAGCACAATCGCTATATAATCCCAATGGCTATCCAACCAACCAAACCCGCGACTGCGAAACACAACCTTCTCGATCAGCCGCAACGCAAACCCATCAAGAACTTCCTCTCCTCCCAAAGAACCTCTCGGCGCTCTCCCTCCTCCATGGATCACCCGGTAGCGCCACCCGTTGTCTATGATCACCACGGTAGGGAGCAGTGGCGATGCGCCTGGTGCGGGCTGTCGGGGATGTTCTTTGAGGTGTTCATCGTGGACCACGAGCGGCGTCACAGGCAGCAGGGTGGCGGCGCGGGCGGGGCGGCCGGCGAGCGCCCGCAGGGCGGTGGCGCGGGCGAGCGCCGTCCACCGGGAGCTGCGGGTGGTGGTGCCCCGCAGGTCAGAGCTCGTGAGGCGCAGAGCCATGGCGCCAGGGAGGAGGACCAGGGCGGCTGGCCACCAGAGCGAGAGCGCGGAGGACGTCAGCATGGCGACGGTAGCCAGGCGCCGGGAGTGTCGGCTACTGACCTGGATGGCAGAGACAACAGAGCTTGCCAGGCAGTGGCGGAGCCAGGAATTCGCTCCTGGGTATTCTTGTAAAAAAAACAAGAGAGCACGTAAGAACGAAGAGTACCAATGCCAGGGGCACGGGGACGCCCCCCCGCCCGCATTGCTGATTTGACCTGATACTAAACAAAGAAAGCAGGTACGCATGCACCCCCGGATCAACTTCTTGGCTTCTTGCACACCTGTTCGGAGTAAAATTGCTAGTACATGATGACTTCAATTCACCACGTTGTTGATTTTCACTTCAAGAAACGTTCTTCATTTTCACAGCAAGAAAGATGTCTCATATTGTGCATTCTTGCAGTTCCTTTTGCTGGTGTAATCACAAGATCGACATAGGAACTGCTCAGAAGGAGACCGCGGTGAAGACGGAATCGGCCTGGAGCTTCTCCGCAGATGCATATATGATTCGAATTTTTACTTTGACCACGGTGTGTTTGTATGTCGACGAACCGTTTCGATCGGTGTGCTTCTGTTTTTAGTACTGCACATCAAGATAGAGTGACCAGTTTAGTAGCCTCGTACAGCATCACATACGCGGCAGTAATGCTTTTGTATGTTCTGCGTCTGCACATTACGTCTACGCAGCTACTGATTGGATAGCACTCAGATTTTACGTTCCTTAGTTTAGATCTCGAACTTCATACATTTTGCATAGCAGCAATCGATCAGAAGGACGTGTTATCAATGCTTCGGGGGAGGCGGGGCTCTAGGGCAGTCAGGACGTCCATCATGTCCAACTATGACACCCGGTTCTCACCCAAAAACCCACCCGCAGCCCGGGTGTTTCACAATCCAGTCATGTCCTCCGCTTTCTATGTACGCTGACGGAGACCGATGCCACGCCGTACCCCCACTAATACAAAATCAGACTTTGCCTGTGATTTGGTATGTGGGCCCGCGACGGTTCTCACGTCACCGTGTACCCTCGACACCAGGGATGATACACCACAACTTACGTCGAAGGAGACCCGGCCGGAAGCACGGTACGCAAGGCATCCGGCGGGCGCTTTTGTTGATCCGAAGCCCCGCTCGTCTGAGAGGGACCCCGTAGGGCTTGCAGCGGCTATGGGCTGCTCTAGGTCGATTCGCTCGTCCCTAGAGCCTCGTGGATCCGTAGCCCTCCAGCGTGGAGACTAGCGAAGAATGAGAAGCATGATACAAGGGTAGGAGATAAAGATAGATGTACACAAAAAGTATGATAGATTGATTTGTTCGATTGGTGTTGTTCAATCGGTTGTCACCTCTTACATATTTATGAGGCAGCTGGACTTCCCATACAAGCAAATGACTCACCTAGGCTTTCCCTTCCAAGAAAATTACATCAATTCATGTCCTAAAAGTCCTAGTTCTAGTCCAACTCGGATTTGGCTCGGATCTGTCCCATACTTCTATCTTGTTTCTTGTGGGGCATAGAAATCGCATAATAATTCGGATGGAGTCGAGTCCAACATCAAACTTGTTCGTCTCAACGAGAACAATAACCCAGCGCGTGCCACTTCTCCATCTAAGGCCGTCTTGATGGCTCTACGGGTCCATCTTTATCTTCAGGTCAGAACCCATCAGGTAGCAGGCTGAGTCGTTCAGGTCTTGTCATGACTCTGCAGGTTGCATACTAATCCGGATCACGATGAATCCAAAAGCAAAGTTATATGTCTCGACAATATGCATAACTTTCATGTTGAGCACTTCTTCCTTTGAGGCCATCTTCAGGGCGTTCAGGTGCAAGTTTCATACTAGCGGGCAGAGGCGTGGCGGCACGTCGCGCCCATCAGAAAGGTTGTGTGTGCGCCTATGTTGCTTTTTTAATGAGGGACAAAAACAATGCATTGGAAAGCGAGCTGATGGCGTGTAAGTATCTGTGTATTTAGCGAGTTCATGCAGGTCCTTGTTCTTTCTTATTTGTAGAAGTTAGGAGGGTCATAGCAACATGCAAGGAAATTATTTTCCACATGAGAGAGCGTGGTGTCATGGATAACTATGCCAATGATCAGGACGACGTTGCTACCGCCAGCGGGAAGGAGTTGGGACAGGAAGATGGTTGGTTGTGCCATTGAAAGTCTGGTAATGTGCTTGTTGGTTTGCTTGTTATGTGAAGTGAAAGAGCGCTAGAGGTGTGTCTTTTAGATCTTGGCCACTGGTGTACCTCCATTTATAGATAGATTTGCCAATTCCAGTCAACCACCCGTTTGATAATTGATCTTGGCCAGTGATATTTGTTTCTATTTGTTTATGCACATAACATGACCATGTACATTCATACATGCAAGGGAAGAGTTTCATTAGCAAGAGATCCTGGAGAAACTTTACTCCCAATCTACATATTCAATCTTCATACACACAAATTTAGTAGTGTCATAGTTCATCTGAAATGTCTTATAGCCAAATAAAATAATAGTTTCATATATTCCAAGAGCCAATGCTTTTTCTAAGGAACTCATATACCTTTTTACACAATCAAACAACCATTTAGTCCCCATTGTACAAAAAACTAAGAAAAACAGGAGAGAGGCAAAGGAGAAGTAAAACATCACCGAGCACAAAACTGTGGTGGGGAGTGAGGCCACACCTACATCAACATTGAACTTTTCTTAAGCGAAAGTCGACTCCTACCAACTCTAGAACCTCCAAAGAAAACCAAGAATGGATAAATAATACGAATCTCAGATATAGTATGAACCTATAGAAGCAAGTACAACCGTGGATCAATGAATATCAGGTGAAGAAAATAGACCGCAATAATTATGCATATGTATATAGCTCGGAGTAAACTTAGCCAAGGATGTCCATACCCATAAGGATAAGGAATTCCCATCCAATTTCTTCACCTTCCAGCCATCTATTATGAACTGGAAGAACCTGATCCCATGGGCACAGAGGAATTTATGTTTGGTCTCTAGGTGCGACTCGGGGCAGAATGTGGCACCCCGGCTCAGAGTCACCGGAGCACCATGTATTCCAGCCCAGAGATCAAGTCTTCTGGAATACGGCACTGCTTGGCATAGAACAAATCAGCTCTTTATTATTAATAGTTGGAGTACAAGGGTTACAACAGGTTACAATGATACTACTCCGGTTATGATGACTCTATGCTAGCAGCAGCACGACTACTAACAGCGGAACCACGACGACGAAGATGGGCTCCACTCCGCAGGGACTCTGGCTGGGACACGTCCTAGCTCGCAACTCGGAGTCCTCGGCTATGCAAACAAGGCAACACCTGCAAACTGGCATGACACGCCAGGTGAGTACTTTGAATGTACTCGCAAGCTCACAACAAACACAAGCATTAAGGCACAACAACAATCATAGCAATCATGATTATATCAGATTCAAATGTTGTTGAAAGGGTGGAAGAAAATAATAACATGTTATTGCTAAACCATCCGCAAAAGTCACCCTTACTAAAGTCACCGAGACTACTATGCTCCTGGCTACTCAGGTGAACCATTAATTCTGGTAACCATCTCATAGTTACCCCAAGAACATCCGACGATCATTCCTGAGATCGCCTACCGGCATCACCCGTGGCCTTCCGCCAAGTGGTCATCTTACCATACTGAGATGAGTTCTTCCATCATTATCAAGTCATTCCCTCATAGGTGTTGATCAGACAGTGTGACTTAGAACGAACTGTGTCCAATACCGTGGACGCGGCTATTCGAATAGATTTCTTACACTCTGCAGAGGTTGCGCACTTTACCCACACTATGGAGCTCCTGGTCCCGTACCTCGGTACACTTCCCTTCCGGGTGGACCGGTGCTGCTCCAACGAAACTTGCCTAACCCGTGACTCCTCCACCGTACCACCGACAATCACTCCCCCTTCCGGGTCATGCCCTGGGTGGCCCCTGTGTCACTTCTGACACCTGCCACCGTCGTGGCCAAACAAACTGTCCCAAACGGGGACCTGAGCTCAATAACCAAACTGGGCTCACAAGGTTATCGTCGTCTACCTGATCAGGGCAGCACGCACGCATAACCTCCCCTCTTTGGTGGTACCGATAAAAGAGCACGCAGTTAGACTAAGTCAAGGCCGTCCCATTCCGGCAGATGTGGCTGCACTGGAAAGTACACGGTGGGTTGTAGCGTTAACAGCCTTGTGAAGAGTTATTTGAGAGAGTTGTTGCATGCATCTCGAATTCCAGAAATAACCAATAGTAGCTACTCTCACCGTCGAAAAGTGCCTGCAGAGGCCGAGTTCCACTGAACTCTTTATTTATTTCCCAGTGAAAATACATTTTCTGGTCCTCAATTTTGTTTGAAAAAAAGTATGCATGTAGACATATATTTCTAGACTACCAACAATAAAACATATTAAAGGCTTAGAAAATAATTCATAAAATGTTCTCCTCAAGTGTGCATGTACTTCTCATTATCCTTTTTAATAGCGGCCGGGCTTTACTGGTGGGACCCTAAGATCGTTGAGCATGCTTTCTCCATGAATAGTACACTACAATCACAATAGACGCTAACAAACTATGGCACCAACATTGATCTAAAAAGTAAAAAAAAACATGATAAAGCAACTCATGGTAACCAATGGATCCATGCATGGAGTAGACCACAATGGTCACACTGCTACAATGATGGAGCTACAAAACCTTATTCCATATGACACAATCTCAACCATCTAGATGTTGTCGCGGCGAACAACACACAAAGTTAACAAAGAGCCTATACTACATGCATGAGGTTGATTCGTTGTTCCCCATATCCCAAAACCTGATAGGAAGTTCAAGGTGAGAGTAAAAGGAGGAGATTGAAGTGGTGGAACATTTACCAAACAAGTCACCATAGAAGGCCAGCCAATGGCCGTACACGTGACCAGAGCAGCAGAGTGCGTGCAAGTGAGGACCACCAACCACAAAAACCAGGGGACCTTCAGAGTGATCCTCTCAAGTTGTGGATCCAACTGGATTGTCTGTTTCATTACTAGGAGCTACTGAAAGGACAAGAAGACCTGAGAAAGGGGAAAGTGAAGTATCAACCTGGTGCGGCCCGTGGAAACACTGCCATACTATACATTGTTAGATCCAAATTTGCATATGTGAAAATATGAGCCAACATTGGTGCTTCTTAGTGCACGTGTCTAGCTAAATGATCGTGAAAATAAATACCTTGCACAGAAAATACAATTCTAATGGATATATATACTATATAAATGCACTCTAACTACATAGAAGAATTTTAAAAATCACTTAGAATAAGCAACCACTAAAAATAAAATTAATATGTCAAACTTTCACAATGTTAGCAAATTTACCTATGCCTGCATGAAAAAAATCAAACTATAAAATATATTTTTACAGAAAAGGATATAACAATGTAGCATGATAAAAGTACCCAAAAAACGTTACAAATATAATATTTACAACGCGGTTGATCATAAAAATGTAGTTAGTATGACATGCAACGCATAATTAGAAGGTAATGATAAATGGATATAAAACACGTACATATTTGTAAATGATATCATATATGGTTTTATTTCTTTAGATAAACCAGATAATCTGGTCTTATTATGGAACTTATAAAATTCTAGCCCGCGCATCGAGCGGGCCACTTTGCTAGTTTGGATAATAATAAATGGTACTTCCTTCACAAAGCTTTCTTCTGGACAGAAGCTTGGAAGAATTTTATAGAGAAAATGGCTGAATTAAATGGGCCAAAATTTGGTGGAGGATGACCATCTGGATAGGAGAATGTCCTGGATTAATTTCAGAATTTTCGGAGCAACATAAAATATAGTTGCTTCACAAACTGAAATTATGACCAGAAACAAAGATTGGATGTTGTGCTCACCATGAGTATGGAATATTGATTATTTTCACATACCCAAGGTTCACATGGTTCAAAGAATTTATGAGAATTTTCTTGTAATTTTTGAGAAGGCAGGAATATATGTTGCTTCACAACCTAGAGCTCAAAAGGGTATTCCTTTAATGAAAAAGGACTATTTAATTGGAAGAAAAAGTTGAGATGTGGCAAGAATGGAAAATCTCATGACTTGGGAGAAGTTTTTGGGAGCTTTCATTCACTTGGGAAAGAAAATCAAAAATTATTCCCAAGGTCTAAGTCCATAGAGCCATTCGGAAAGAACTGCAAGCCAAATCCAACTAAAATTTTCAAATGAATGTTGAAAAGAAAAGTTGGGAAAAACTAGGGTGTCACACAGAATCACCTGAGGCATACAAAATGAATCAGAAGAACGACACCGGGACCTCAAAGAATAAATAACGTACCTAGCCGAATAACACACAACGGTGTGCTGCTTCCTTCCACGGCCTCCGATGCCGCGCGCCAACAACCTCGGCCATGGTGTTTCATTCACGAACGCCAATGGTGTGGCCTCCCGCCCGGATATCAAGCCGAGTAGCATGAAGAGCAGCGCCGACATAAATGATGCCCACCAACTGAGGGTGACGCGGTGAGTTGCAATTGTCGGCCAACGGGCGAAAGAGTCTGCAGTTCGCCTGGGTGAAGATTTATTCGAGGGAAGGGCGGAGCCCAGCCAACCGAGGGCGACGTGGTAGAACGCATAGGAGAAAGACCGGGATGCAGCAGGACTATTAGTTCATCCAACGCCACCTAAAGTTTGTGGTCTAGGTGGTGCAGTTTGCAGGTCACAACCGGCTGCCATGGCCGCTGGGTGAAGGCGTGGTTCCGTGTTGCTGGGACACATCAGGCAAGATGCGTCGTTGGACGCTTCTACTGCCTCAGCCTGTTGTGTATGTGTTGTCGCTGTTATGAGAGAGAGAGAGAGAGAGAGAGAGAGAGAGAGAGAGATTGGGGAGGCAGAATAAGCAGGACGCGGAAGTTATGGCGACTTGCGACTCTTTCCATTAAGTGGTGAGAAAAAACTAGATCAGTCAAAACCACAAATATATGTGGTAATAGGTAACTATACCCACGATCAGACTTATCAGAGACGTGGCGAGAAACCATACCGCAACATGAAACCCAAATACGCAGCACACACGCGAACCAACTTGTGGTTGGATGGTTAGGAGGACAGTGATATCCTCAGCCAGTAGGGTTCAAGTCTTAGACTTGATACCGATGATCACATTTTTCTGGATTTATTTCAGGCCTTCCGGCGATGTGCGTTCATTTGGAGGAGACGTTCCTGTCGACTATGAAGGTGTCTATGGCGACTTCGTCAATCTTAAGATGATGTGCCGCCTCAGTGTCTCTGAGGTGCTCTTAAAAGTACAGTGTGCGTGCGTGCGTTTATGTGGGTGAGTGTATGTGTGTATGTATGAGCGTCTGTGTCTGTACAGTGTTAAAAAACAAATACACAGCATACACGGAAACGGTGGACCAGCCCTTAACAGAAATACGATGGACCACTCACAGGTGAAAAAACCATCACAAAACCAGGAGTGAACCATAGGAAACCAAAGACACATGTCAATCAAAGAGAGCATTCATGCCCAACACTTGAAACGCTTGGCGTTGAGGCTAGCTTTGTAAGGGAACGCAGCAGAAAACAAAAAATTTCCGACCTACGCACCAGCCCAGGACCACTATGGAGACTGCATACAAGGTTTGATCTTTTCATTACCGACTCGTAGCGCAGCGGAAGTAGAGTTGATGACGATCGGTGGTGCAGATCCCCGCAGCTAGGATTTTAGAACCTCCCAACCGCGAGGATGTTCTCCCTCGTCTGCCCCTCGGACAGCCCTCCGGGAGGCAGTCGGATAGTCCCTCAGATGGTGTCACGGACAGCCCTTCGGGAGGACGCTCGAAACTCGGACGGTCACTCGGACAGCCCTTCGGGAGGACGCTCGAAACTCGGACGGTCACTCGGACAGCCCTTCGGGAGGTACTCTCGAACAGCCCCTCAGGCAAAAAGATCAAACCTACGACCTCTCTACAGGGTTGCACACATACGGTGTCATCTATCCGGCAGGGCTTCGCCGTCCAGAACTAGTTCCCACCGGAACCCAGACAGCCTTTCGGCTCTACGAAACTATTTCGCGGGGAGGGAGAGAAGAAGCCAGATCATTGCAATGGCATGTGTATGTGAGAAAGAGTGAGTCTTTAGGCAGCCCTCTCCACCCCTATTTATAGGCGAAGCCCAAGGGTGGCTTCTCCAAGAAGCCAAGGAGAAAAATACCAAAAGGCCCTCAAGGTGGCTTCTCCAAGAAGCCACCCAAAAAGCACTTTCACTATTCATGGAAACATTTTTCCGCGACCGTTAAATCCGAAAATATTTCTGTGGGTCTTAGAATAATTCCAGTACCCACTAAAATGATTTTGGACGCATTCCGAAACAATTCCGGATTAGTGATTTTCATCTGCGAAAAGCAACCAAACCGGTTCCGGCAGCTCCGGAACATTTCCGGTTTTTATCCCGGAAAAATCCCAGAAGTTTCCAGAACAATTCTGGCACCCTCCAAGAATTTCCAGACGTGTGCCGAAACCAATTTGACTCAATGGTATACCCTGAAACAACTTTTCAGTTTTACCGAAACTATTCCGGTGCTCTCTCTCCGGAACTTTTCCGCTGTCTCCGAAACTTTATCGGTGACTTTCTCTCAGACTCCCTGTCTAGTATTCAGCAGATAGATGACCCTTAAGCGTGTGACCCTACAGGTTCGGTGAAGCATAGACATGACCGGAACACTTTCCGATAAATGATCAACATCGGAGCCGTGGACACCCATATTGACCCCTATACCCACACGAATAAATATTCGAGTGAACCTCCAGTTGCCGTGTGCTATTCCTGTTGCTTCGCGATATGTTACAAATACCCGAGGTGAGATTTATTGGCATCCCCGTGGATCAACACTTGTCCACAATGCCATTTACCTCGTTACCGGTTTTGTTCTCTTTTCTCGTTCCCGTGTTCCGGCATCCCTGTGATCAAATCACATTGTGTCTGGCCAGACGATGATGGATACCGTAACACCGAGAGGGCCCAGAGATATCTCTCCATCGTCAGAGGAGAAAATCCCAATCTTGAGCTATCAAGTCCCTTGATATACTTTTCCATGAACCCGTAAGCCGCCGTAATAGCCACCCATTTACGGATGACGTTTAACAAACCCCAAAGTTCATGAAGCAAGCATGAAGAAACTCGATACTCTCATGGTCTAAGGAATTATGCAAACATTAACTTTCTCTGTGTTATTAACCATTAACTTGTGAGGAATGTATCTCATAGCATAACATCAATCGGGTCGATTCAACACAAGTGTTCTCCTAACATTGTGCCCTCAAAGTTGCCGGTATAGTCATGCCCATGACCAGGAAAACAGAACCATCATGCAACACTTGAGCTAGTCTTAGAGGCCAGACTAGGAATACATTTTACCGTTTATTATTCCACACGTGCATATGAGTCTTCCTCCGAGCCTTGTGGTTATTGTAGACTCGAGAACCATAGCAGTTATAGCACGAAATATAAACTTAATTACGAACATAGGGATACATAATAACATTTATTATTACCTCTAGGGCATATCTCCTACAGACTCCCACTTGCACTAGAGTCAATAATCTAGTCAATGCTAAAACACTTTACACCTATGGCATACCGGTGTAAAAATTGCTTCGCTTGTGATATAGCCTGATGTCCAACGGATATGACAACTTCAGTTCGGTGTGTATCTTTGCATCACCTCGCGTTTTCACGCTTTCACAAAATTCATATTTTGTGTGGACTTGGCTTTGTATATATGTGAATCACAGGTCAAACCTTGATTCCTCGGACTGAGCTATGGAGCAACTATCTGCAATAGTGTCCCATTGACGAAAGCCATCTTGGAACCATACTAAGTTCATGAATGAACTATATGATTCAACATCTTCTTTGTCGCTTCCAAAGCGTCAACATACTTAGCCATTTGTTATAGAATTCGCCACAGTAACCTGTTTGGAACAATTTCCAACTTACCGTGCCACCATATCGTGTATTACACAAAAACCCTTAATTTAAATCAAAAATTGCTTGGAGCATTGATGAAGACTGTATCGATGTAACCTTTTACAACGAACTCTTCATGATCTCCGCTTACGAGAAAACATGTCATCAGTGTTACTTTAGTACTCAATGACCCTTTTTCACTATTGTCCCATGATCAGTACATTGATCACTATGGTATCTATACTCACAACAACTTGGGAGTATTGGACATATCTGGTTGTTTTACATACCATGGAATATATGATTAATCCAAACACAAGAGTGTGTGGGATCTCCATCATGTATTTTGCTCATCAGTGTTTTGGGACACCGAGTCTTGCAAAACTCTTTCCATGTGACTTCGGCAAGAATCACTCCTTGGCGTTCTTATGCTAAACTGTTTTAGCACCTTGTCAATATGTATTTTTGGCTTAGCCTATTAGGCAATTCTATCTCGTAGATAAATATGCCTAATATCAAGGCTATTTAGCCCAAGCACTTCATCGAAAAACTATCTTCAATGAAGTCCTAATTCGTGTCAAGAAATTTATATTATTTCCAATCAACAATGTGTCAAGCACACAAAGTTTTTAGAAATATTATTATGCTCCCACTTACTTTCTTGTACGCACAAGCATCTTCGTTATCCATTGATGAAATCAAACTCTTTTGACTATTTCATCAAAACGAAGATTCCAACTCCATTTTGCTCTCTTCTGTCCATTGCTGGAACTCTGAAGTTTGCATACTTACTAGCATCCTCTGGATTGACAAAATACTTCAGACTGTATCACATGCAAGTCCTAGGTTGCATTTCCATCACATGAAAATCCTTTTGGCATCCATGTATCATATCTCAAGATTGAAATATGTATTAATTGCTAATTTAACCCGATCTGACTTTAAGCATTGCTACGGTGAGACAATCTCATCGTAGTCAACTCCTTGAATTTTTTATTGCAACAAGTCAAGCTTTATGGATAAAACATTTTATCCACATCAGTTTATAGTTCCATTAATGTTCGTTAGACTCTAAGTCTTCCGAAGGGTTTATCAAGATATTGAATCATTTATATGGAAACTATCTCGGATTATATTGGCATTTAGCCAATTCCGGAGTCAGGGCCCATCTATGCTTCCTTGTGTATCGTAGGTATACTGTTGTCTAACAACAATATCTCGCTTGCGCACCTGAGAGGTTTGCACGAGTTTTGCCTACGTGGTTCAGTTGCAAGTTCGACCGAAGTCCATACATCTCATGTAGAGGCTTCCGTATCAGTCGCAGTAGAAAACTCTGGAATTACTTCCAAGGTTTCTTTCCTTTGATCTGATGATGAAGATACTGTTATCTCGTCGAGTCGCACTGTCCTCCCACTCACCTTTTTTGCAAGAACCATTTTCTTCAAAAGCATACTGTTCTTTGTGGCAAAACCTTTTGCCTCGGTACAGTGGTGGGGGAATACCCAATAACTTGGAATAACCTACAAAGTAGCACTTGTCTGATTTGGAATAGGTTTGTAAATATTTTATACAAGCCCCATATTCCAAATGTTAAGAAAAGACATAACATGGTTCGGTGTACCATACCATGGAGTCATTTCAACAGATTTGATGGCACTCATTTCAGTGTAAAAGCCGCAGTCTCTAAAGTATTACTTTTAAAAGGAATAATGGCAAATTGATTTATGTCATCTTTGATCTTACCATGTCATAAATGGTTTGATTACATCTTCACGGATATTTCACTCACAGTGGTGCTCCGTGAGGTGTAAGTTATGAAACTCTTTTCACAACTCATCAGACATTCGCTAAACTTGTAACTCAAATATTCCTTTCGGCAATCTAGTTTGCAGAAACATAATTTTCTTGTTAAAATAATTTCTACTTCATTTTTGAAAACCTTATGAATGATTTCAAAAGATCCAGACTTACGTCTCATCAAGTAAATATCCATATATCTACTTGAGTCATTTCTGAAGATAGATAAATCCACTGCTAGCAACAACATTTATCGGACTACATACATCAAAATGTATGATCACCAATAAGTTCGTTGCTCGTTCCTTATGGCCTGTGAACGGTATTTCAGTCACTTCACTTTTCGGAGGAAAGTTGCAAGTGTCAGATGATTCATAATCAAACGACTTCAAAATCCATCATTATGGAATTTCTCCATGCGGGTTTCTCCAATGTGACCAAATGCAGTGCCACACATGTGTGGTATTCTCTTAGTCTTGCGACATTTAGCGTCAGTGTTATGGATGTATCATATTACCATCAATATTCATAACATACATCCCATTCATGATGGAAGTATGGCCCTTATGTTATTCATAACACTGAACACCAACTGTTCTTTTATGAACAACCCCTTTGCAACAAACATTATGCAATGGGCTAGAGTGTGGAAAAACTCTAAAATGAATTATGAAAGTAAATACGGAGGTAATATATTATTATCAATATTCATAACATACATCCCATCCATGATGGAAGCATGACCCTTATGTTATTCATAACACCGAACATCAAAAGTTCTCTTATGAACAACCTTCTTGCAAGATACTTTATGCAATGGGCTAGAGTGTATAAAAACTCTAAAATGAATTATGAAAATAAATACATAGGTAATGTACCGAGTATAGCAACTTTTACTATGTTCCCAGCGCATATCTAAACCTCACTCCAGCAAGTCTTTTAGGTCGTAGTAGTTCTTGCATCGAGTCACAGCAGAATGCAATCGAGCGGGTATCTTTTGTGATCAACTCACAATACCCAAGAATTAGTGACTAACAATTTAATCACAATTCCCAAGAACTATTTCTTTGACCAGCCTTCTATACATCAATAGCTTGTATGACTTCATACATGAGCTGGACATTCCAGTCTTCTCTCTTTTTGCCTTTATACTTCTAACAGTTTGACTTTCAGTATTTCTCCTACTCTCAGAAGAAGCACTCAACTTAAGAGTGGCGTTTGCCCCGGACTTCCTAGGTGTGTAAGTCACACTAACGCCCTTTGGACATTTCCTTTCTCTTTAAGTTGTTGTTTTATTCACTTTCATCATATGATAGGCGTTCTTCTGGATCCCTCTCGTATTAGTCAAATGCATAGTAAACACTTTTACTAATAGTTTGCAAACAAACATTGCTTTGGATATCTCATATCTTTTAGCCTTTGTTTGTATTTGAAACTAATTTTTAGTTCCATGAATATCACATAGCTATCCCAAACTTTTGAAGTTCGGGTCTCATGGAAGCAAACATACTGCACTTGACCGTAACGGAATTCTAGCTTTTGGATCGAAGGACGAGAGTCACATCATCCATAGCATTAGCGGGAGAATACCGAAAGCATGCGATAGGACAAAGTCCTTCTCGGCACTCTTGAGGACAATCCTCACATTACGATACCAACCGTAAAGTTTTAACCAGATATTTAACAGCTATTCAATTTTAATAAGGAAGGTGGAAACGCGAGCCATTATTCTATAACTATTATGCAATTTTCACTTTAACAATGTCCATAATTAATTGCACTAAGAATTAAAAGAATTAATTCTAAAGTGCGCTCCCACTCAAATCAATATCTCTCATAATTGATTGTGAGTGATACAAGACCCATATTACAATTCAACGCCAAGGATGCATCCATCTCAAGTGACGAGAATTGCAATCGGTAGGCCAACTTGCCAATCACATCTCTATGTGACTCTTGTTCATCTTTCGATGGGCGTGTTCCGAGCTCAGGACGATCAAGCCAGAACGTCAAGACAACCAAGTGATCTTGCTGCGAGGTCTCAACTCACCCGCCTCACACTTCTCTAATCGTTCGTACCCATGCATCCATGTGATACCCCGAAGAGATAGGTGCCGTGACGGTGCTACACTTGGGAGAACACTAACTACTTGATATTTTTGTGAGAGATCACCCTAATAAAAAGCGACTACCGCGCAATCATGCAGGGTGCATCATAAGGGATAAACATCTCAGGCAATTCATAATAGCATGATATGGTATAGCCCTTTCTGACGCAGAAGTCTTTAATTTCTTCGTCTTCGGCATTCGCGTCGGTGTTCACTTTCGCGAAGTTTGCCACCACCTTGTCGATGCACCAAATAATATTGCTATCTCTATAGCTAATAAAATAAGTGCATTACTTAAGGTTGACACACAGGTCATTAAAGTGACAATCATATGGCTCCAGCCATCATGCCGAATCATGACACGCAGGTCATGTTAATTTACATTATATAGTCATCACATACATAATCAAATTATTATGAGCACTGCTATACCACATCACATGCCATCTCATGTCATCCTGCAAAACCAAGTTAGACGCCTCTAATCGGTTTATGCAAAATTTTATTTTGTGTGGCTTCTAAGGTTTCAACCAAACCGCAGCTACCAACGTCCATCATCAAGTATGATTATTCAAGTCGCTGGATTAACTTTGCGGGGTGTATGAAACACGAGATAATAAAATCTCGAGCCCCATACTTAACTTTGTCATACGCATGACCCCCGTGCAGATCATATCGGCATTGCCCTTTTGTCTGCGAAATTTCATCTTTCTTTTAACTATGGTGGAATTCAAAGAACTGTTAGCACTTCGTTGATCAATCAGGATCGCGGATTGCCAGAACTTTGAAACTCCACCATACCGTTACCAAGATCAGAAATACGCAAATTCAAGGGAAGCAACAAGAACATCGGGTAATAGATTTCATCTGCTACACGCATAAATAATTTTCAGCAATAGATCTCATCTACTACAAAATTATATTATGCAACATCATACATCTCTATGTATTCTAGATCGTAACCTGCATCTACGCATAGCACGGCTCATGATGCCACTGTAAGGGAACGCAGCAGAAAACAAAAAAATTCCGACCTACGCACCAGCCCAGGACCACTATGGAGACGGCATACAAGGTTTGATCTTTTCGTTACCGACTCGTAGCGTAGCGGAAGTATAGTCGATGACGATAGGCGGTGCAGATCCCCGCAGCTAGGATTTTAAAACCTCCCAACCGCGAGGATGTTCTCCCTCGTCTGCCCCTCTGACAGCCCTCCGGGAGGCAGTCGGACAGTCCCTCGGATGGTATCACGGACAGCCCTTCGGGAGGACGCTCGAAACTCGGACGGTCACTCGGACAGCCCTTCGGGAGGACACTCGAAACTTGGACGGTCACTCGGACAGCCCTTCGGGAGGACACTCGAAACTTGGACAGTCACTCGGACAGCCCTTCGGGAGGCACTCTCGAACAGCCCCTCAGGCAAAAATATCGAACCTACAACCTCTCTACGGGGTTGCACACATACGGTGTCATCTATCCGGCAGGGCTTCGCCGTCCAGAACTAGTTCCCACCGGAACCCAGACAGCCTTTCGGCTCTACGAAACTATTTCGCGGGGAGGGAGAGAAGAAGCCAGATCATTGCAATGGCATGTGTATGTGAGAAAGAGTGAGTCTTTAGGCAGCCCCCTCCACCCCTAATTATAGGTCAAGCCCAAGGGTGGCTTCTCCAAGAAGCCAAGGGGGAAAATACCAAAAGGCCCTCAAGGTGGCTTCTCCAAGAAGCCACCCAAAAAGCACTTTCACTATTCATGGAAACATTTTTCCACGACCGTTAAATCCGAAAATATTTCTTTGGGTCTTAGAATAATTCCAGTACCCACTAAAATGATTTTGGACGCGTTCCGAAACAATTCCGGATTAGTGATTTTCATCTGCGAAAAGCAACCAAACCGGTTCCGGCAGCTCCGGAACATTTCCGGTTTTTATCCCGGAAAAATCCCAGAAGTTTCCAGAACAATTCTGGCACCCTCCAAGAATTTCCAGACCTGTGCCAAAACCAATTTGACTCAATGGTATACCCTGAAACAACTTTTCAGTTTTACCGAAACTATTCCGGTGCTCTCTCTCCGAAACTTTTCCGCTGTCTCCGAAACTTTTCCGGTGACTTTCTCTCAGACTCCCTATCTAGTATTCAGTAGATAGATGACCCTTAAGCGTGTGACCCTATAGGTTCGGTGTAGCATAGACATGACTGGAACATTTTCCGATAAATGATCAACATCGGAGCCGTGGACACCCATATTGACCCGTATACCCACACGAATAAATATTCGAGTGAACCTCCAGTTGAAGTGTGCTATTCTGTTGCTTCGCGATATGTTACAAATACCCGAGGTGAGATTTATTGGCATCCCCGTGGATCTACACTTGTCCACAATGCCAGTTACCTCGTTACCGGTTTTGTTCTCTTTTCTCTTTCCCGTGTTCCGGCATCCCTGTGATCAAATCCCGATGATGGATACTATAACACGGAGAGGGCCCAGAGATATCTCTCCATCATCGGAGGAGCAAATCCCAATCTTGAGCTATCAAGTCCCTTGACATACTTTTCCATGAACCCGTAAGCCGCCGTAATAGCCACCCATTTACGGATGACGTTTAACAAACCCCAAAGTTCATGAAGCAAGCATGAAGAAACTCGATACTCTCATGGTCTAAGGAATTATGCAAACATTAACTTTCTCTGTGTTATTAACCATTAACTTGTGACGAATGTATCTCATAGCATAACATCAATTGGGTCGATTCAACACAAGTGTTCTCCTAATATTGTGCCCTCAAAGTTGCCGGCATAGTCATGCCCATGACCAGGAAAACAGAACCATCATGCAACACTTGAGCTAGTCTTAGAGGCCAGATTAGGAATACATTTTACCGTTTATTATTCCACACGTGCATATGAGTCTTCCTCCGAGCCTCGTGGTTATTGTAGACTTGAGAACCATGGCAGTTATAGCATGGAATATAAACTTAATTACGAACATGGGGATAAATAATAACATTTATTATTGCCTCTAGGGCATATCTCCTACAAGCTTAGCACTTTAATTATTGTATATATGTTGTTCTCCAAGTCCTTCTCAAGCCATCAACATAACCAGCTAGTATGCCTGATTGTGGTATGACTCGGCGCTAAGCATGATGGCTTGCTGAATAGGTATAACAACAAACCGGGTGGAGCACGATGGTCTCCTGCTGATGCTACTTGTAGACTGCGTTGGTATTTCCCCGAAGAGGAGAGGATGATGCAGTATAGTAGAGATAAGTATTTCCCTCAGTTAAGAACCAAGGTTATGAATACAGTAGGAGAACCACACAAAACCACTTTAGCAGCACCTACACACACAAAAGCAAACACTTGCACCCAGCGCAAATAAGAGGGTTGTCAATCCCCTTAGCGGTTATTTTCAAGGATTAATTCTGATAGTGATAGATAAAAAGTAAATTGCAAAATAAAATAAAAGTAAATAAATTGCAGCAAGGTATTTTTGGATTTTAATATATGATAAAGATAGACCTGGGGGCCATAGTTTTCACTAAAGGCTTCTCTCTCGAGCGCAGAACATACGGTGGGTAAACAAATTACTGTTGTGCAATTGATAGAAAAACAAATAATTATGACGGATTCATGGCAATGATCATGCATATAGGCATCACGTTCGAGACAAGTAGACCGACCCCTGTCTGCATCTACTACTATTACTCCACCCATCCACCGCTATCCAGCATGCATCTAGGGTATTAAGTATAAAACAGAGTAACGCCTTAAGCAAGATGACATGATGTAGACAAAGTAAACTCAAGCAATATGATTAAACCCCATCTTTTTATCCTTAATGGCAACAATACAAATACGTGTCATGTCCCTTTCTTTCACTGGGATTGAGCACCGCAAGATTGAACCCATCACAAAGCACCTCTCCCATTGCAAGATAAATCAATCTAGTTGGCCAAACCAAACGGATAGATCGGAGAGAAATACAAAGCTATAACAATCATGCATAAAAGAGTTCAGAGAAGACTCAAATATTTCTCATGAATAATCTGATCATAAACTCACAATTCATCAGATCCCAATAAACACACCGCAAAAGAAGATTACATCGGATAGAACTCCAAGAACATCGAGGAGAATATGGTATTGAAGATCAAAGAGAGAGAAGAAGCCATCTAGCTACTAGCTATGGACCCGTAGGTCTGTGGTAAACTAGTCACACATCATCGAAGGGCAGCAAGGTTGATGTAGAAGCCCTCCGTGATCGATTGCCCCTCCGTCAGAGTACATGAAAAGGCCTCCAGATGGGATCGCGGAAGAACAGAGGCTTGCGGCGGCGGTAGGGTTTTCTCGTCTGGCTCTCTGATGGTTTCTGAATATTTGAGAATTTATAGAAGTGAAATTAGGTCAAAAGGAGCCATGAGGGGCCCACAAGGCATCAGGGCGCGCCCCCCCGGGCCCGCGCCCTGTTGCCTTGTGAAGCCCTCGTGAGGCTTCTGGCTTCCTCCCGAAGCTTCCAGGGTCTCTTTTGTCCAGAAAAAATCGTCAAAAAGTTTCATGGCATTTGGACTTCGTTTGTTACTGATTTCCTGAAAAACCAAAAACAAGCAGAAAATAGCAACTGGCACTGGGCACTAGGTTAATAGGTTAATCCCAAAAAATGATATATAATTGCATATAAAACATCCAAGATTGATACTATAATAGCATGGAACAATAAAAAATTCTAGATACGTTGGAGACGTATCAGCTGACTAGGCATAACATCAGTCTAATAGAACCTACCGGCTGATATATGATGGCATACCGGGTAGAGTCTGCCGACTAGGACATGATGGCATGCCGACTCGAATATCGAACCGAATCGGTGAGTCACTTGTCGATTGGTGCATGGCAGCTTGTATTACCTTGGGAGAGCTAGAATTGGTCACTGTCAGACCCCGTGTGCGCCTTGCTCCCGAGTGTTTCCTGCATGTCTCTTGCCTATTCTTCACGTTTTGAGTACCTTCTCAAGTGCACCTCACCCAAGTCGCCTGTCATGGCAGAATGTCTCCTTTGACAGGAGGTTTGCCAAAAACGACTGCGAACAGATTCCCCTTTGCATCACAGCCTATGTCGCTGATGACCTGCAAGTACAAAGGGTTGTTTAAATTCGTTATAAGTAGAGTTTGTCAAACCCACGGGGAGCACGTGCATGCAACTACAAACCTTAACTATGTTTTCAAGGACGCAACTACGTTCGCACCCAGACCATAGTCTGAAAATAATTTTCCCTATCGGTTGCTATTAAAACGATAAAAAAGTTGTTTTAACTAACTACAAATGAGAAACTAAAAGCAGAATATAAAAGAGACTAAACTAAGTTAGATGGTGCTTGAATAATGAGGGCATTCTCAGGGGTTCGAAGTCATCACTGCTAGTACGATCTAGGTAACATATGCACACGCATAGTTCTATGTTGCGGATAACTAAGCCACTTCGCAATGTTGGTGTCAGTGGGCAGAGCCTGGTACAATATACGTGCTAAACATAGCCTCTGTATCACACACGCCACCACCCTTCCTCCCCACATTTAGGTTATGATAACTCTGATCAAGGGTTTCACCGTGGATGCGAAAAATGGGTTGTTTCCGTTATTCCCCTATCAAATGGTCAGAGAAGAAAGAGAGGCTGTTATTGTCACATCTTTACCTCCACTTTCAACCATCACATGTATCTCAGATGGGGCCATTCACTTTGGCCCCCGCTTCCTTCTGGATAGTAATATCCTTGTGTCCAAAGAGGCAAATATTAGACGGTGCACTTCGGCCAACATCACGAGGAATATTAACATAAACATGCAAAAGGGGATTTTATATCTCGCAAAGGCGTTCACCTAAAATACAACTAGATTTCATCATCATTTCTCGAGAACTAATACAATTCTCAAACATATGGATGGAAAACATAGGAGCGAGAGACATATTACAAGCCACCACGGAGCCAGGGAAGGAGAATGGCATGGCGGCACCGATGGAGAAGACACCAGTCCGAAGGCCAGTGCAGGGCGTGTCGGAGCCTCATCTTCCTTCTTCCTTGTCTTGTCCCTTCTTCAATGTTTTAGTTGCTGCAATGGGGGGTGTGGCGGCACGTGGTGGAGTTGATGAAGATTGGTTAATGATGAATGACGGCAGCTAGCACTACTGCATGAATGCCTAGTAGTGGCAGGCGCAAAAAGGCCTGCAGTGGCAGGCTTTGTTGGGGTAGGTGCCCGCCACTTATCTCCCGCCAAAGCTAATAGGTCAGCAGTGGCGAGCAGGGTGCCCATCACTGCTGTAATATGTTCCAGTGGTGGGCCCTTCGCAACGCCAGCCACTAAAATGATTGCACAGGCAAAATACAAATTTCTCAGCCACGACAACATTTCATATGGGTGGTTTGTGGGTCAAAAAATTGACCTCATGCTGCTCCTGGGCCCGGCATGACGCCAGACCTTGGAAAACCAGCTGGTCGCCGAAATTCGCGACGTACTCCAGGTTGCCAAATCGAACGATCTGGCCCGGAGTGTTTGTTTTTGATCTGACAGAGGTGGCCAGTCGAGTCGGCGATGACCGTGGCGGCGCATAGAGAAACATCTAACCCGGCGCGTATATTACATGGGCGTTGATTGGAGATACCATCAGACCTCTGTGTTCACCACGTGGGTTTTGCATGGGCCACCACTGTCGGAGATCATTTCGACATATCTCTTGGTAGGGTATCCCGCCTTCGTGATTAGGTCGGAGGGAAAACAAGGATGCGAGTTCACCTAGGTACAAGCTCTATGATAGAGGTAAAATCCTACTACTGTGTTGTGTATATTGCGACTAGGGTGTACAATGTACATATAATACCGAAGAATTGTATGATGATCTATCGACTAGCTCGGCCCCGGCTTATATAACATATCGAGGCCCCTAGATTTACACAACCTAGTCAGCTACGTCAGCGGAGGGGAGTCCTCCACGGCTCCAGCTTCCTTGTTTTGGATCAAGGCTTCTAGAGTCTTCTCTTATGATGCACATGGGCCAGACTGATGGTCCAGGGAGGAACCGACCTAGGTGGCCTCAAGCCAACCTACTTGGGCCAACAACCGACAAGGTGACGCACCGTAACACCGTCATTTGTTTTTTCTATTTATTTTCTAAAAACAATCATCACTTTTTAAATTTGTGAATATTTTTAAAAATTGATGAACATTTTTATCAATTCACGAACTTTTATCAAATTCATGAACTTTTTTCATTTCACCAGATTTTTCAAAAGTAATATGAAAAACAGGATGGTTTTTCCCCTAGGAAAGCAGACCACTGGCAGAAAAAATGGGACAGAAAAACAAACAAACGAAGAGCCGGGCCGAGTGGGCAGGAATCGGCGTACGACCGAACAGGGTGAGATTACTAGGCTGCGACCCATGGGCGACGCATGTGCGCTATAGGGGGCTAACCGACGCCTCTGAGCGAAAAACCCTATTTGACACTCGCTGTGTCAAAGGGTCGACAGAACGCACACGCGCGCGACTAATTGGGCGACCCATCTCCCGTCGCACGCATAGCTTTCGGTTCCGGATTTGGGAACCTTCTAGAAGATTCCCAACTGGTTTTTAGGGTAATGGGAAGCTTCTAGAAGTTTCAGAATCGATTCTTTTTTTGTTTCTTCTCTTTTTTTTCAATTTATTACAAATTAAAAAAATCAAAAAATTCAAATTTTATTTGCGTTTCCAAAATTTCTTTCAAAAATTGTTCATGTTACAAAAATTGTATGAAGATTTCAAAAAATGTTTCCATTTTCAAATTTTTGTTTATGTATTCACAAAATGTTCAAATTTTCAAATTTTGTTTGGGATTTTCAAATTGTTCCCTGTTTCAGAGTTTGTTCTCAGAATTTAGAAAATGTTCGTGTTTTAAAAAATGTTCAGGATTTTCAATAATTGGGTGGTCAAAAAATGTGCAACTTTTAGAAAATATTAGCGCTATTTAAAAACATTTAAAATTTAAAATTTGTTCGGTTTAAAATAAATGGATTTTCAAACATGATTGTTTTTTAAAAAAGTGTTCATAATTTCCAAGAAATGTTCAAAAAAATTCAAAAGGTGCCCTGCGTTGTACTAGTTAGTTGTAAAGCCGCACGCTCCTCATTGGTAATTAACACTTGTCAGCTCCACTGAGCTTTTTTTTAGCAAAAGGTCCACTGAGCTACTCTTGTTCACTATAGATAGATAGACCAAGGTCTGGAATTCGATTCCTAGCGAGGGCGCACTGCCTTTTGTGAATTTCTACATCCCACTGATGCGCTACCGTATCAGCAGGGCCAACGGGCATGCTCACTACAGTACAAATGGGCCAGCCCAGTCGGGTCTGTGCGTGCGTCGCGAGGCTATTTGACGCAAAATGCGTCAAATAGAAGCTCCACCTGTGAGCTCACGATTTTTTCTTCCAAGCGAGGGAGCCGTGCGACCGCTGGAGCGCTACTGGGCCGGCCAACACGCGAGCTGAGGGACGGTAGTCTGGCGACGGTTTTCAGAATCGATTCTTTTTAGACGGTTTTTGCGGGATAATGACTCCTCCCTACCGATTTATGGCGATGAAACACTAGATGCAAGACTATGGCTTTTTGGCCTGAGCGACACCTTGTCTAATGAGAAGTTTGTGGAGATCTTGGTGACATTATGGGCCATATGGTATGCAAGGACAAGGGCTATACACGAACATGAGTTCCAGTGTCCACTCTCTACTCATGTATTCATCAATAGATACATTGAGGGTATCACTATGATTGACGTCAAGGGCAAGGTGAATCGACTGGTAACCCGTGTGGTGCCTAGGTGGATTCCCCCGATGACTAACTATTACAAGATGAATGTTGCTGGAGCAGTGGCCAAGACACAAAGCAAAGGAGTTGTTGGAGCAGTCTGCCGTGACGAAATGGGAAGGTTCCAGGGGCCTCGGCAGTTGTTTTCGATGGGTTCACTGATGCTGAAACATTGGAGGCTCTTGCATGCCGCGAAGCATTAGCCATGAGCGAGGACTTGGGCCTGGAAAGAGTACATGTTACTACTGACTGTGTGAGCGTCGTCCAGGAACTCAAACCACCGAATAACCTAGGAGCACATTGCATGGTGCTACATGAAATAAAAGAGCGTAGTAGGTTATTTAGTGCTTGCAAATTTAGCCATGTGCAGCGCGAATGTAATGGGGAGGCACATAGGTTACCACGTATGGCCCCGTCCCTTGATAATGGCCGGCATGTTTGGCTCGATGCCCCACCTGATCACTTAGGGCATGTACAATGGTTAATAAGACAGTCTTATGTTAAGTCTTGCATGTAATTTAGAGATGACAAAAATATATATCTACAATGGGTTATATCTTAGCCTTATTTTCAATAACTAGTTATTCCGAAAAACATGGTGAGACATATTGTGCTAAGAGACCATCTCTTAAATAAGAGAAGACAAGCCTTTTCTTATGATTTCTCTTTCCTCTACCTCATCATTTATCTTACGGGGCACTTTTAAGATAGCACCATTGTACATGCCCTTATGTATCCCCGTCAACATTGATCTTATGCAATAAAGTGGCGCTATGATTCTCGAAAAAAAGGAAAAGAAAAGGAGAGTTTTTTTTTGAACCAAGGAAAAAAAAGGAAAAGAAAAGAAAAGGAGAGTTTGCCTAACAAAAAAAGAGTTGATCCGGTGGGTCTGTTGAGTGGACCTGGATTCTGTTTCCGTCTTCCGTGGTCACCAAGTTTCGGGTTGTTCCGATTCCCACTGGAGGCGGGGTCCAGCAGCGCCTATTTAGATCCATCCGGCCGTGCGAGGTTCTCCACCAGCTTTGCCGACGGATCAAGGCGACTAGGCGAGCGACTCTTTTCTGTTTGTGTGAATTGATTGACCAAAAAGGAGGAAAGCCAAGGCGATGTCGTCCATGCCATGCCTCGCGGTGGAGCACCGGTGCACCGGCACCAACAAGTCCACGACCACGGTGTTCAGCGTCGCCGGGAAGGAGCCCATCGCCGGTGGCCTGGACTCCGACGAGCTCACCGACAAGGCCTTCTGTCCCACTCCGCAGGGGTGGCTAATAGTCCGGGATCGTCTCGCCACCGTCGACACCTACCTGCTGGATCACCACAGCCATGAAAAGATCAACTTGCGGCCGCTGGCGATCGACCAGGACCTCCTGATAAACTGCAGCTGCCTACTCTCCGACGCGCCCACGGCCCTGGGCTGCGTCGTGCTCATCGTCGAGCCTGACGCGCCCATCATCTGGTACCATCGCATCGGACAAGACGACGGCTGGACCGAGCACGAGTACGACCTCGGCACCCAGGGAGACGAGATCGGGGGATTCGAGAAGATCCCCATGTGCGAGGCGGTGGCATGCCGGGGCAAGTTCTATTTCCTCAGCTCACTCACCGAGCTCGGCGTGCTGGAGCTCTCCCCTGCAGGGCCGGCGTTCAGCTCCATCCCCGTGGACGGTGAGAGCTACAACTACGAAGAAACAGCAAAGGCGTTCTTGGTGGAGTCCGAGGAGGAGCTGTACATGGTTAGGCTGCTGCGCAGTTGAGACTTCAACAAACCCAACGTCTACAAGATGGATTTCTCCGAGCAGCAATGGCGCCCCGTCCACGATCTCGGCGGCTGCGCCTTCTTCGTCGCTCCGTTGAACTTCGGCGTGTCGTGCTTGGCTGGGGATCAGTACGGGATTCAGCAGAACTGTGTCTACTCCCTGGTTAAGTTGGCTGACAAATCTTTCAACATGTTCAACGTGGAGGACGGGACAGCAGAGCGGCGCGACATCGGAGAAGCTTACGTTTCCGTTGCAAAACATGGGATCAACCCCCAGCATCCTATGCTTGGAACACAGCACAGAATGCTATGGATGGTTCCAACCAACCTCTAAGCTGTTCACTTAGTTTAGTTTGCCCTTCTTGTTAGAGTGTGGTTTTTCTACACCCCAGCTCGGTGCACCCACGTAAGAAAACATAGCAAAACATTTCAAAAATAATTGAAACTTTGTGAGAATGATCATCAACAAATGTTATGGGCACTTGCAAAGTTTGGTGGTCAAACAACATTCGAGGAGCTCTGTACAAAAAAGACAAAATCACTGAAAATTAGTCAAAATGTAAGTGCACTGTTTGAGCAGATTTTGTAATTTGGGTCTTTTACATTTCAGCCCTTAACTCGAACCCACTACTCAGATTTACCCCTAATTTCAAAGTGTGCTCAAATTTGCCCCTCTGCTGTTATGTGGTATTATAGAAATACCCCTAAACGATGTTTTTGTGAGGTATTCTCTACTTTATAAGCTTCGCAACATCACTCAGCTGCTGGTGCTTTCCGTTCTTTTGTAGCATCCCTGCAAATATTTATTTTCCCTGAAAACATAAACACCCAAAAACTGGAACTGTCATGCATGGAGATGCTCGGGAATGCTACAAAAGAACGGAAAGCACCAGCAGCTACAGAGGGACATTGCGAAGCTTATAAAGTAGAGAAACCCTGACAAAAACATCGTTTAGGGGTATTTCTATAATACCACATAAAGGCAGAGGGGCAAATTTGATCACACTTTGAAATTAGGGGTAAATCTGAGTAGTGGGTTCGAGTTAAGGGCTGAAATGTAAAAGACCCTTGTAATTTTGTCTTTTTCGTACAGAGCTCCTCGAATGTTATTTGACCACCAAACTTTGCAAGCACCCATAACATTTGTTGATGATCATTCTTACAAAGTTTCATAATTTTTTTGAAATGTTTTGCTATGTTTTCTTGCGTGGGTGCACCGTGGGTGCACCGAGCTGGGGTTCAGCCACTACTTTCCCTTCTTGTTATTTGTTGTTCTACACCAATGGTGATAGTATTATCTTTGAATTATGTTGTCACAAATGATCTCATCCACAAGAATAGTAAAAAAGATTGGATTGTATTTTTCTTGTTCTTAGTAAGTACTCCCCCATCTCATAATAAGTGTCGATGATTTAGTACTAAATTTGTATTTTGCGACGGAGGGAGTAATTGACAAACTACATAAGAAATATAGCTTTTACAAACAACACTTGTATCCTGTATCAGATATGTTCCCTGGGCAAATAAAAATCCAGCTAGTACCTAAACCAGCATGTCTAAGTCTGACTGCTCTTTCCTTGTAAGATGAGTTATCCCAGTTTACGCTTTCTCTAGAAAGAAAAATAGTTCTTTTCATCAAATGATTGGAGGAAACTTTTGGACTCGTGGGGTTACATGTACTCCTTGCACATTAATATCCACGTAGCCCCCGTGTCGCCTAAACTTAGACGACTCGAGTGGCGTCCGCGGGCCAGTAACCTCTCCTAGGCTTCTCCTCGTCGCCGCCGGGTAAAGCCCTTGTGGCATTGGCGGGGGCAGAGCCTCCCATTCTTCGCAACACGTTTCTATGGTGCAAAACATGGGACCCATCCCCAACAAGCTATGCTTGGAATGCCAACCAACCTCAACCTCTAAGTTGTTACGCTTAGTTAGCCTTTTCTTAACTGTGTTATGCTTAGTTAGTTTACCGTTCTTTGTTGTTCTACGCCAATGGGGATTGTATTTTCTTGGAATTATGTTGTTACAATGCATCCATAAGAATAGTAAAAAAATTGGGTTTCTATTTTCTTGTTCATAGTAAGGCATTTTTATCCTCGGCCCTTCCCCATGAGCGCCTCCAAGCTGACTAGGGTTTCCTCGCCTCCCGCCGGCGCCGACGACGATCTACCTCATCTTCTGTGGTCTTAGGGCCATGGAGATGCGGTGGATCCAGGCTCTTGCCAGCGGGAGGCCCCCTGCTTCTCTTTAGGTGTTTTTTAGAGTTTTTTTAGGGTTTGTGTGCTGCTCAGGAAGGCGATGTGGCGGCTCCCTGTAGATGGAATAAGGTTCTCCCGCCTAGCCCCCATTCTGACACTTCATCCAGCGTTGTCGGAGGGGATGTGGAGGTGTGTCTCCGAGAGATCTTGCGGGATTCGATCGGTGTTTTTCTTAGCTGGATCTCCTTGGATCCTGTCTTCGTTCGTCTGTGTTCGTGTGTCTACATGTTGGATTTTTTGGATCTATGCTTCTCTACATCGACCACAGTTACTATTCTGGTGAATTGGTCCTTTGGGGCCTTAGCATGATAAATTTTCGGCTGTCTACGACAACAATGTAATATCATCAGATGAACATAGAAAATTTCCGCACTCATAGGGTTACATGTGCTTCTGCATACCGGTATCATTGTAGTCTTCGCGTTGCCTACACCTAGACGACTCAGGTGGCGTCCCCGGGCTAGAAATCTCTCCTAGCCCCCCCCCCCCCCCCCCCCCCCCTTGTCGCCCTTGGGCATCGCGACGTCTATATCTTGCTTATAGTGAGTTCTATAGTACACTCGCCTAAAGCAATTTTTGCTTTGCGTAATAACAGCGCCCGCCCAGTTCTTCTCTTCTATGTCCGCTCGTGCGCTCGCTCGTTCGTTTGGGAGGCTCATTCTTTCATGAGGGTTAGCTACAATGTAATACCCCAAGAGTGCTCCTTCCATATTTGTACTCTCCAACATTGCCATATATGGATTTGTCATGATGATCTTCATGGATGGGCTGATTCTCATGTTGTGTTTTTGCCTTTCTTTTCATTCTGCATTTCATCTTCATGTTATTTATTTGTCATGTGCTTGCATCATCATATTCTTTTATGTTGTTCTTGTGCATTGCATCCTTTAATTATTATTTTTGTGATGCTCTTGTATGCATTGTGTGTGTGTGGTCATCCCTTTCTTTCCTCACCCATGCACACCACTCCCCCTTCATCATCTCCAATCCTTCTCTTTTCCAACATTATTCATGTGGTCATTATTTCTGTCCCAAATTAATGTTCACCATATTCCTAAATTCTCTAGTCCATGTCCTAAACCTCTCTGCCAAATTTCATCATTTTTTGGAATTGATTTGGTTGGGTTAAAAAATGGTGCAAGTTTGAATTTAATTCAAACTTGAAATATTTTTCTTCCTCTAAAAATTGCCAGACCAATTTATTCAAATACTACATAATTTGTAGATTCCAAGGATATTTTAATATATCTCTCACCTCCTTCCAAACTCCCTCTTCTTTTCTTCTTTTATTTCTGTTTGAGGAAATAGAAAAGGAATTAAAAGGGAGAGACCAGCAGCAGCAGCAGCCTCGCGGCCCAGCAAGCTCCACGCGCGCGCCAGCCCAGCTCGCCCCGCTCGCGCCCGCCTTTTCTTTCTCACCCGCGCCCGCGCATACCCCCGCTAGCCCACCGCCACGTGTGCCGTCCGGCCCCGCCTGGCAGCCTCGGGCTACAGTACCCCCGCACCACCCTTTTCGTCAAGCTCACGCGCGCGCCATGGGGACCGCGAGCCCGAGAGCACGCGAGCTCGCCCTGGTCGCCCTAGCCCCCTATATATCCCCTCTTCGTGTCCTTCGCCTCGCTAGGGTTCCTCTCTTCCTCCTCCGCCGCCGCCAGGTGAGTAGCAGCCACCAGATCCGCCAAATCGAGCGCGTCCCGAGTGCATCTGAGCGCGCGGCCATGGCGCCGCCGTGACCACCGTCCTCCTCCGCTTCGCCAAGCATGTCCCTCTTCCTTCCCGTCGTCGACTACGTCACCTCCTTCCACTACGTTCCGCGGGACGCCAAGTACGACGCCGTCCCCTTCGTCTCCGTCCGCGTCGGCCGCCGTTCGTCTCCGGTTGAGTTCCGGCGACCCCGACCTTTTCGCCGTTGTCCAAGCACGCCGCCGTGTTCGTGGTGAGCTTGCGCACCTCCCCATGCCTTTCCCCCCCTCGTTAGCGCGCCTTTTCGCCGATCGCCACGTGCGCCGCCCTCGCCGACGTCGAGACTCGTCTCCGGCGAGCGTCCCAACCCCCTTAGCCCTCGCGAGAGTGTCCGCCGTGCTCGCCATAGTGCGTAGGTTCCGTTCTGCCGCTTCGCAGTAGCCACCGTGCCCCGTAGCGAGTGGCACGAGCTCGCCGTCGCCGTTTCTGTCACCTCGTCGCCGGCGACGTTCCCGTCGTCGTTTGGCGCCGTGGTTGCCCTGCGGGTGTGCGGGATTGCCTCGCGCTTCGATCCAACCCCGCCGCCACGCCTTGCGGTCACAGGAGTCAACTCCGGCGAGCGCGACGCCATGCGCCAGCAGCCGCCGGAGCCTCCCCTGTTTTTCCTCTGTTTTGAGCATAGCGCGCCAGCCGTGGGTCCCGCTGGTCAGTCACACACCGCGCGCGACCCCACTGTCATACACATGCACAACCGGGTCCCACACGTCAGCCACCCCTCTCTGTCTTTAGCCATTTTTGGCATATACCATTTTCGGCATATTTCCTATTCTGGCGTATTTCCGTTTCGGTGCTTTCCGTTTCTGGCAAGCTTCCAGATCAGGCGCATTCCATTTATGGCATATGCCGTTTCTGGAATATAACTTATACTGTATTAAGTTTCTGTCCAATATGTTTTGTGGCATTTTGAGCATTTTACATGTTGAAACATATGAGTGTAATATATGATTTTGGGGTAGAAAAATCCAACTAATCCATTGGTGGCATTAGATTTATCTTTTGAGCAAGTTTGCATGCGTGCCATTTTCATATAACATGCCATTTTGTCATTTTTGTGTGAATTATTGCATATGTCATATGAGTATCTTGTCAACATGAGTTTGGAGCATTTTCATGACATCTTACTGCTAGTTATTTTTCCATGCCATGATATGCCATGATAGGAGTGCAACAAGCTTGTAAACATGCTTAGTCATTGTTACTGTTTTGCACTTGTTAATTTTCTGCTCTATCTTGCTATGTTTCCTTGATGATAGCCACTAATCTATGCATCTTTTGGACATGTCCAGTAGACATGATTTGGTCTTTGTCATTAGTACATTCATGACATGCCAATTGTTGCCATGTTAAACTCCTGTAGCATATATAAATGTTGCTCTCAATATGCGTAGTCAATGTAGCAGTTTTCTGTCAACATTAAGTTGCCATGTTGTGAGTTCATTTCTGTTGAATCCATGCTTCATATGGATTTGTGCCAATGTAATGAAATGTTCTATGCCATGTGTACTGTAGTTGCATGACAATTTGTTGCGTTTTAGGGTACTGTAGCTTGCTGTTTTGATGTGCATAAGATGCCATGTTACTGTTAACTGCAGCTTTGCATTGCATATTGTGTTGCTCGCCATTTGAGTTTCGTGCATCCGTTCTTCGTGATCTTTATATCGATTTCAACCGAAATCTTCCATTCTTTCCAGAGGCATATTTGGGTTGCCAAGATTTTCCCCATATCCATCTTTTGCTTTACCGTTCACATCTCGTTATCATTTCTATCGTCCCGGTGGCACCGTGCCTTCATTTATGTCATGTTCATGATATTATCATGCCATTCCATGCATCATTTTGTTTGTGCATCTATGCCATGGTTGTTTGTTTATTTCGGTGCTTGTTCTTTCTTTTGGGTAGTTCCGGGAGACGAGTCCGAGTTCGAGGAACCGGTTGAGAACTTGTTCGAGGAGCAGTATTCCTATCCTACCGAAGAGACTTCAGGCAACACTAGTAGAAAACAGACCTTTCGTCCAACCCTTTAGTTCCGGTTTGATTACGGCCCGGGACTAATGTGACCATTAGTCCCGGTTCCAACGGCTAGGAGCGGTCTGGGGCACGGGCATCATTAGTCCCGGTTCATTTTCTACCTATAGTCCCGGTTTGTGATACAAACCGGGACTAAAGGGGTGGTGGCAGGCTGGGGCCCCACGATCACCTTTAGTCCCGGTTTGTATCACAAACCGGGACTAGAGGTGGACCTTTAGTCCCGGTTTGTATAACCAACCAGGACTAAAGACGTCCCTATATAAACCCTTCGTCCAGCCCGAGCCCATTCTCTCTGTTTTCCCCTTTCTCTCCTCTGTTCTTCCCCTTGCTCTCGAGCTCATCCTCCATTTTTGCCAAAGATTTGTCAAGATTTGAAGGCACCCCATCTATCCAAGTGTTCACAAAGGTTAGCAACTTTGTCCTTTCATCTCTCATTGCTAGATTAGCTCGTGCAATGCTCTATAAGTATAGTGATTTGTCGGTTCTAGTTTGGGAGTAATTATGTGGGAGTTTATTTGATTTATATGCAATTTGAGCTCAAATAATTTCTTAGTTTGCATATGTGTAGGTGTGGTTTACTTAGTGCCTTCCCGTCCCCGTCCTAACCACCGTCGATCGCCCGCACCGTCCCGTCACCGGCACCACCTTGGTGAGCCTCTTGTTCTTATCCTTTTTATAAAAAAAATCTTATTTGTATGATTTAGATAGTTAATTGTATAATTTTCTTACATGTATGATTGTTTGTTATACATAGTGCCATGACTTTGATATCCGTCCCCGTCGGCCCTCGTCCGGTTTATGATTCGGATGTGGTATATATATTCTCTTTTATAACTATTTGTTGCATTTCGCGTTTATGACAATTATGCCCATCGAGTTGACATAGATATTTTTATCTAGGAGGTATGTGAACCGGAAATTGCAACCGACCCTCTTGTCGAGAAGTTAAATTTAGTTGAAAAAGAAAACGAGTATTTGAAAGAAAAATTGAAAAGAATTGAAGAAGAGAAGATGAAATTGGAGTTGTATGTTGCCAATGTCGTCGATGATCACAAGATCAAGATGGATGCAATGCGCTTGAAGATTAGAAAGATTAGAAACTATGCCATTAATAAAGAGGCTTGGTATCATTATGCTGTTGGATCAATTATTACCTTAGTTGCGATTTTGATCGCATTTGTTGTTGCATTTAAATGCTTTAGCTAGATAGTTTTATGTTGTTTTATGAGAATAAGTGTGTATGAACTTGTATTAATTTGGTCTTTTCGGTGTTGTGTAATGAAGATGAGTCGGCAATGGATGTACGATGACCGAGGCTCTCCCCAGGTCATTAATGGCGTGCATAGTTTTCTGCGTGCGGCTGAGGCAAACAAGCGGAATGGTTTTATGTGTTGTCCATGTGGTATCTGTAAGAATGATAGGAATTACTCTAGCTCAAAAGTCATTCACGTCCACCTGTTTACGTCCGATTTCATGTCCGGATATAACTGTTGGACCAAGCACGGAGAAAGAGGGGTTCTAATGGAAGAGAATGAAGAAGAAGAGGATGATGACAACTATGCTGGGTTCCCTGAATACGATGGTACTACAATGGGGGAAGAGAATGAAGAAGAAGAAGCTGAAGAAGAGGCATCAGATGAGCCTGCTGATGATCTTGGTCGGGCCATTGCTCATGCAAAGAGAAACTGCGAAAGTGAAAAGGAGAAGTTGAAGTTGCAGCGCATGTTAGAGGATCACAAAAAATTGTTGTACCCAAATTACGAAGATGACAAGAAAAAGCTGGGTACCACACTGGAATTGCTGCAATGGAAGGCAGGGAATGGTGTAGCTGACAAGGGATTTGAAAAGTTGCTGAAAATGTTAAACAAGATGCTTCCAAAGGACAACGAATTGCCCGACAGTACGTAGGAAGCAAAGAAGGCTGTCTGCCCTCTAGGATTAGAGGTGCAGAAGATACATGCATGCCCTAATGACTGCATCCTCTACCGCGGTGAGGAGTACGAGAATCTGAATGCATGCCCGGTATGCGGTGCATTGCGCTATAAGATCAGCCACGATGACCCTGGTGATGATGTTGAGGGCGAGCGCCCCAGGAAGAGGATTCCTGCCAAGGTGATGTGGTATGCTCCTATAATACCATGGTTGAAACGTTTGTTCCAAAACAAAGAGCATGCCAAGTTGATGCGATGGCACAAAGAAGACCGTAAGAAAGACGGGAAGTTGAGAGTACCCGCTGACGGGTCACAGTGGAGAAAAATCAAGAGAAAGTGGTGGGACTTTGCAAATGACGCAAGGAACGTATGGTTTGGTTTAAGTGCAGATGGCATTAATCCTTTTGGGGAGCAGAGCAGCAATCATAGCACCTGGCCTGTGACTCTATGTATCTATAACCTTCCTCCTTGGTTGTGCATGAAGCGGAAGTTCATTATGATGCCAGTGCTCATCCAAGGCCCCAAGCAACCCGGCAACGACATTGATGTGTACCTAAGGCCATTAGTTGAAGAACTTTTATAGCTGTGCGACATAAAAGGTGTACGTGTGTGGGATGAGCACAAACAGCAGGAATTTGACCTACGAGCGTTGCTGTTTGTAACCATCAATGATTGGTCTGCTCTTAGTAACCTTTCAGGATAGACAAACAAGGGATACCACGCATGCACGCACTGTTTAGATGAGACCGAAAGTATATATTTGGATAAATGTAAGAAGAATGTGTACCTGGGACATTGTCGATTTCTTCCGATCAAGCATCTCTTAAGAAAGAAAGGCAAGCATTTCAAAGGTGAGGCAGATCACCGGAAGAAGCCTCGCCACCGTACTGGTGATGATATACTTGATATGGTCAAGGATTTAAAAGTAATCTTTGGAAAGGGTCCTGGCAGATAATCTGTTCCGAATGACGCTGACGGACCCGCACTCATGTGGAAGAAGAAATCTATATTTTGGGACCTACCCTATTGGAAAGACCTAGAGGTCCGCTCTGCAATCGACGTGATGCACGTGACGAAGAATCTTTGCGTGAACCTGCTTGGCTTCTTGGGCGTGTATGGGAAGACAAAAGATACACCGGAGGCACGGGAGGACCAGCAACGTATGCACGGAAAAGACGGCATGCATCCAAAGCAGTATCAAGGTCCTGCCAGCTACGCTCTTACCAAAGAAGAGAAGGAAATCTTCTTTGAATGCCTGCTCAGTATGAAGGTCCCGTCTGGCTTCTTGTCGAATATAAAGGGAATAATAAATATGGCAGAGAAAAAGTTCCAGAACCTAAAGTCTCATGATTGCCACGTGATTATGACGCAATTGATTCCGGTTGCATTGAGGGGCCTTCTACCGGACAACGTTCGATTAGCCATTGTGAAGCTATGTGCATTCCTCAATGCAATCTCTCAGAAGGTAATCGATCCAGAAATCCTACCAAGGTTACAGAATGATTTGGTGCAATGTCTTGTCAGTTTCGAGTTGGTGTTCCCACCATCCATCTTCAATATCATGACGCACGTCCTAGTTCACCTAGTCGACGAGATTGCCATTCTGGGTCCTGTATTTCTACACAATATGTTCCCCTTTGAGAGGTTCATGGGAGTCTTAAAGAAATATGTTCATAACCGTGCTAGGCCAGAAGGAAGCATCTCCAAGGGCCATGAAACAGAGGAGGTCATTGAGTTTTGTGTTGAGTTTATTCCTGACCTTAAGCCGATTGGTGTTCCCGAATCGCGGCATGAGGGCAGACTGGGTGGAAAAGGCACGCTAGGAAAGGATTCAGTAATATGTATGGACGGGCATTCTTGGGCGCAAGCACACTACACAGTTCTACAAAATTCTAGCTTGGTGGCTCCGTATATCGAGGAACACCTGGATAGTGTACGCTCCAAGAACCCGGAGCAGTCTGAGCCCTGGATCAAACGTACACACATGGCGTCATTCGGCGGTTGGTTGCAAACACGTCTCATGCATGACGAAAACTCATCTGTTACAAAGGCATTTCATTTTTTTTAAACTTATTTTAACTCCAGACTTTTTGTGCATTCAACATGCACCATTCAAAGCCACATCATAAATTTTCAGCCCTTTCTGACTTCATTCGCTATTTTTATGCATTTAATGATTTTTTTTGAGCTATAAAACTAAAAGAGCTAAACAGAATCTGTTTTTGATTAAAACACCTATTTAAATAACCTAAAAAATACCAAATTGAACATACTGATAAAACACACTAATATTAAACAGCAGGAAAAGGAATCACTCAAAAATCTATTTTTAAAGTAAAGTTATTCACAAACTAGTGATTCACACAAATTTCAAAGAATTCAAATTTAAACTATTCAAATTTAAAAACTACTGGCACTAACAGAAAGTTTATAATTTTTGTGACCTAAACCAAAAAGATTCACTCAAAAACTCTAAATATTTGGCTGTAAGTAGAAACAAAAGAAAAAAAAAAGCAAAAAACAAAAAAAACTGGAAAAGACCTTTAGTCCCGGTTGGATCCACCAACCGGGACTAAAAAGTTGACATAACATATGCAAAAAGGAAAAAAATGCCCGCCTACAACGCCACCACGGCCTGCATACGACTAGAAACCCAACTATATATGGGCCAGGATGCAGGCCCGCAGGGCAAGCAGGGCCCACAGGGCAGGGCGAACGTTAGGCATGTACTGCCTGCTTTAGAGAGGAGTTCGAGACGGCTATCGCAGCGGGGCTTATAAACAGGTGCGAGTGCCTCTCGCTTGGCGAGGTGGGATTAAACTTCCACCACGCCAGGACCAACCCTTTAGTCCCGGTTGGAGCCACCAACCGGGACTAAAGGCCCCCCTTTAGTCCCGGTTCGAGCCACCAACCGGGACTAAAGGCCTGGGCTTCCCGCCGCTTGGCCTGGTGAAATTCACCTTTAGTCCCGGTTGGTGCCACCAACCGGGACTAAAGGTCTCTGTATATAAGCGGCACTTACGAAATTTTCCAAAAGCCATCTAGTTTCCCCGACAGCGCCGAAGACCACGACGCCGCCAGGCTGCCGCACCTCGACGTCGCCGTCCGGCCGCTCTGCTCCCAAGCACCGCCCGAGCCCGCGCCGGCACCGCCACGCTGCCCGCCGCCGCCGCTCCGCTGTGCGCGCCCGCCTCGCGATCGACGACCGCTCCTCCACAAGCCGCCACGGCCCGAGCCCGTGCCAGCGCCGCTCCTCCGTCTCCGGCGTCCTCTCCGCCTCCCTCCGCCCCGACGATCCCGGCCGGTGAGGCTCTCCCTCCTTAATTTTGTTCATCTTTTTTTTCATAGATTGTTTTTTTTCACTAGATGTTGTAGATGCTTAGTATATGTATGTATGTATACAATGTATGTATGTATGTAGATGAACGGTGGAATTTGCATAGAAAAAAGTTGCATAGAAAAAAGTTGACCATGTATTAAAAATATTTTAATGTTGTATCTTAAAAATATTGATCAAAAACATGTTAATATCTTATTTGGAAAATGTTAATATCTTAATGTTGTATTTGCAAAAGTTTGTCATGTATTTGCAAAATCAAGTGAACAAGAATTACAAAAATCATAATCAAGCATTTAAAAAATGTTAAATTTGCATAGAAACATTTTTGGCATCGACGATGCTCGGCCCGCATCCTCGTCGTCGACTCGGTGGCGACAACCTGCTTGAGAGGCGCCATGTCCGGGACTGGGCTCCGCCGGGCTGGCACTGTGAGGTGCTACCTTCCGGGGCGCGCAGCTTGGTGAGGAACCGGGCTCACATCGTCGACCCGGAGCTTCTTTGGTGGCGGTCGCGTGGGCCACTATCGGTGCGGAGGCAGCCGGCCCCCAAGGAGGTGGTACGTCGTCGTGTCAGGGAGGAGGACTAGCACGTCCGTCGCTACATGGTTGCGTTGGACGTCAGGTTCTCCAATACCTGGCAGGTTCTTCAGGGATCTCACCCGAGCTATGATCCTGTGATGGTTCCTTCTCTTTGGGTGTCCACCGCCCGCGCCTCAGGAACCGCGAGTCAACTGGATTATTCGATAGTATTCGATCTGTATTAGCTAGTGATGTTATATGATAATATTCGAGATGTATTAGTGATAATACTCGAGATGTATTCGAGATTAGATTCGATAATATTCGATGATGCATTAGTGATAATATTCGAGATGTATTCGAGATAATATTCGAGATGTATTAGTGACAATATTCGAGATGTATTCGTGATAATATTCGAGATGTATTCAAGATTATATTCGATAATATTCGATGATGCATTAACTGGATTATTCGAGATGTATTAGTGATATTATTCGAGATGCATTCTAATTTGAATACTAAATTGTTTTATCTTTCTTCTGGATTAGTTAAGCTATGGACGCTAGCGGCAGAGACGACCATGATCAAGAGCATATCATGTTCGACATGATCTGAAACCCAGAGGGTGAACCTGAAAATGACGGCTCACAATATCTGAACGACGCCGGTGAGGGAATATTTGAGGAAGAACCAACAGATGAAGGGCACACAAACAATGATAGCGAAGGAAATGATCTTCATTTAACAAAGACCGGCGACGTATATATAAGGCCTCTGGTGATTATTACATGTATTAATTGATTTGTATATATATATATTAACGAATCTTTCTACTTTTAGCCCTCCGGATCGAGCAAATCTTCTACAAGCAGGGCAGTACAAGGCCCGGCCAAAAAGTTGCCGCCTGGCATAAAGTACAACATCGATGAGATCAAACCAAATGGCGAACCGCTTGCTCCTAAAAAGAATGCGGACAAATTTACTCGTCAGTGCGGAGTTATTGTCAGGGACCAAATCCCGATCTCCGTTCAAGAATGGAATAAGCCAAAGGGAGATCGAGAAGTTAGTTTTGTCGACGAAAGAGCAAAAGATATGCTTTGGGAAACGCTCATGTCACATTTCACCCTACCAGAGCATTTAACAGATGCAGAACGGGAGAAAGTCAAGAAGAGTGCTCTTCAGAAGATGGCCACACAATTCTGCAACCACAAGAAAAGATTATGGGCCTGCTACGTCGAAGAAGGAAAGCAGACTCCAGAATTCACTGGAGCACTGGAGAAGGCAAAAGATCACTGGGACTTATTTGTGGAGTTCAAGGAATTGGAAGCAGCTAAGGAACGGTCGAGGATAAACAAGATCAATGCTGAGAAGAAACAGTTTCACCATGTTCTGGGGCCAGGTGGCTACAAGACTGGCCGGCCTAAGTGGGATGAATCAGAGGAAAAGATGATTGCTGCAGGGGTCACTCCAGCAACATTGGGTTGGCCCGACAGGTGCAGGACTTGGTTTTATGCGCATGGGGGAAAGTTGGACCCAAAGACAGGGGAGATTATGGTGCAGGCAAGTCTTAAAGAAGCCTCAGACGCTTTACTTGGTGCAATAGAAGCGGCTCGAACGGGCGCGTTCCAGCCCGAGAGAGAGAACGACGAGCTTACACGCGCCCTCGGGAATCCTGAACACCCGGGACAAACACGAGGCAAAGGCGTTGTTCCGTGGGTTAAGGGGTTTGCGGACTGGAACGTCAGTTACAGAAGACGTGCGAGAAAGAATAAGCAGGAGGAAGACAAAAAGAAGCAGGATGCAGACCGGCTTGAACAGATGGAATCAAAGCACGCGGAGTTGGAACGCGCTTTCATGCGGCAGCAGGAGCAGATCGACACACTTAGCCTGGAAAGGGCGTCTCAGCGGCAGCAGCAAGCAGATCCAGCATTGGATTGCACCGTCCCATCTATGCTGAAAAGCAGCGTGGGTTCCACGGGGGTCCCGGCCGATGATGCACTGCTGGCTCGCTACCCCGTGGATGATATCGAATAGACGACATGTTGAGAGCTACACATGAAAGTGAAGAACATATCCATGAAGGTGGCGGACGGCTATGCTTTACCAAATCCCCCTGAAGCAACCTTCCACGGCAATCCGATTCCACCTGGCTATGCTCGTGTCGGGGTGGATGAAGTTCTGTCGGCATATGACTCACTACAGCTTGACTTTCCTGGAGGTCAAGGGGAGCAGACACTGGGAGAAGCCATACGTGGTATCATTGTATGGAGAAAGGATTGCATCGTCTTTCCAAACTCGACGCCAAGGGCACCGACTCCTCCTCCAAGTCTGCCGCGTCAGCCGACTCCTCCTCCAAGTCCGCCACGTCAGCCGACTCCTCCTCCAAGTCCGCCGCGTCAGCCGACTCCTCCTCCAAGTCCGCCACGTTAGCCGACGACTCCTCCAAATCCGCCGCGTCAGCCGACTCCAGCCCACCCCGAGACGGAGCCCAGCGTGAGTTCGCAATATCGAACTCTGCAGCGTCAGCGGACTCCCAAGCGGAAGAGAGCACCAAACAAGAAACCTGAGCCTCCTGCCAAAAAGAAGTTAGCTTACGAGATGACTGAGAAGGAAAACAAACGGGTCGTGGATGCCGAAGTGAAGGCCCATTTTGCACCGAAACCGCCCCCGCCGCCGAAGGAGAAAATACCTGAGAAAGTCATACAACACTTTGTGGATCTTGCTAAACCGGCTGTGGAGAAAAGTGATTTAGACTATGAGCGCTCTATTAAGAAGTCATATCATGCACAAAAATATAAGGAGTCGAGCCTTACAACAGGTAGTAATAAAAGTGGGAAAACTGTTCCCCAGCTGGGAGAACAGGCAGTGCAATCGATCCCCCCGCTCAAGGTGAGTACCACCGATAAGCCAGTAATAACCGACGCTGCTGGACAGATGGCTAGAGAGGCCGGTGTCACTGTTGAACAACTCCTAGGCATCGAGGATCTTCCCACGAATATTGATGAGAAGGATCTAGCATGGAAATACGTCCCCGGGAACCCTCTGGTCAGGCCTGAGGAGGTCGAGCTTCTACCAACGCAGATGCGCAGATTGCATGACTGGTACCTGAGAGAAGTAAAGGCCGGGCGAGAGAGCCTCATGGTGAAAGTCAAGCCAGACCATTACTTCCATGGAAAAGATGTGTGGATTGACTTGCCAGAACTTTTTCAGTTATACAATCAAGACGCACTGGACAAATCTCTCGTCAGTTGCTATTGTCTGTAAGTGATTTCTTTCTGTAATTTAAGTCTCTAGCTCAGTTCATTCATTGCCTGTAATTATCCTCACTATATTCTTTTGTGGTATTATGCAGAATGAAGATTTCTGAAATGAAAAGAGATGGAGTCTATGGCATTGGATTCATTGACCCAAATACCATTTATGAAAAAGTGTTAAAAGAAGAACCCAAAGACACAGAGGCCAACTTGCTAATGTTTTTGAAGGAACTAAATGCCAGACCAGAGATAGTATTTCCTTACAACTTCAAGTGAGTGTTACTGTCTTGTACTACAAATTCTATTTTGCTTACTCGATGTTAAGTGTAGTTGATGAGTTATGCATGCCCACTTATACAAACGTGTGCGCAGTTTCCACTGGATCCTGCTAATCATTAGAGTTGACGAGGGAAAAGTTGAAGTACTGGACTCACTAACTAGAGACTCTAAACAATACTACAACCTGAAGTTGATGCGCGACAGGTAATTTCAATTATTATCGCACTATGTCGGCCTCTTTAGTTCATTTCCTGATATCAAGTAATTAATAACTCCTTTATTCATTTTCTTTGCCGGGCAGGGTTTGGAAAAAGTTCATCAAAGAGGTTGTCGGTCCATGGAAACCAAGCCTGAAATGGTGGCGACCAAGGGTAATTAAGTAGTAGTAGCTAGCTAGCTACGTCCGCGCATCTCTTTAATTCTAGTTTCAATACCATTATCATGCTTGATTATTATCTGATTGAATTCTATTCTCGTAAAGTGCTTGAGGCAGGCACCGGGGAATAATTTATGTGCATACTATGTTTGCGAGAACATTCGCATTATTATCAACGAAAGGAGCAGAGATGCAAGAAATCTTTGGGTACGTAAACACTATTCACAATTCTTTTTATCATTATCTAATATATATACACACAACTAATATATTCATATTGAACTCCTTCTTTAAAGATGCAAGAGATGCGGGATCAGCTCCTACCAACGGACCGCATACGAGCACTTCAAGAGGAAATGGCGGGATTTTTGCTTCAGAATGTCATATCTCCCGACGGAGAATACCATTTCACCTAATGCATGCATGTAATGATCTGCAAGTTGTAGGAGAAATTGTATATACCAAATTGTATATACCAAATTGTATATATATATATATGTGTGTGTATGCATGGTCGTACGAGAAATTCTATGATATATGATTGGTTCTACGAGAAATTCTATTATATATGCATAACGTGTACAGTATGTAGTAGCGTAAAATATGTTTGAAATGAAAAAGAATTAAATGGAAAACAGAAAATGAAAAGAAAAAATAAACAATAAACCCTAAACCCCTAAACCTTTAGTCCCGGTTGGTGTCACCAACCGGGACTAAAGGTCCCCAGCCCCCACGGCCACGTGGCAGGGATTTAGTCCCGGTTGGTGTCACCAACCGGGACTAAAGGTCCTCCAGCCCCCGGCGCATGCTCGCGGCCACGTGGAGGGACTTTAGTCTCGGGTCGTGGCCAACCGGGACTAAAGGGTGGGGGCCTTTAGTCCCGATTCGTTAGTCCCGGTTGGTGAACCGGGACTAAAGGCCCTTCCCAACCGGGACTAAAGGCCGTTTCTCGACTAGTGCAAGATGATCATTACCCTTGATAACACTACTATCTTTGCTTGCTAGTTGTCTCGTGGCTTTTGCTATGTCACGCTTCCTACCACATATTTGTCAGCCTCTCATATGCCATGATACAGCCTCTAACCACCCTACCCAGCAAACCGTTGTTTGGCTATGTTACCGATTTGCTCAGCCCCTCTTATAGCGTTGCTATTTGCAGGTGCAGTGCAGGTTGTTCCATTTTGGGACATGGATATTTTGGGATATCACAATATCTCTTATTTAATTAATGCATCTATATACTTGGTCGTGTGTGGAAGGCTCGGCCTGTTGCCTAGTGTTTTGTTCCACTCATGCCGCCCGAGTTTTCGTAATACCGGTGTTACGATCCTTGATTAGCGTTCCTAACAAGCTCAGGGGAATGGGACCCTCTTGATAGTTTGCTTTGAATAACCGCTTCCAGCAAGGCCCAACATTGGTTTTAACATTTGCCTAATAACAACTAAAATTTGCATAGGGTCTAGCTAACCCGAGGATAATTTTAATCAACAACCCCGGGCTAGTGCTCCTCATGAGTGTTGGTCCGAACCGGGTAGACTACGGGGCCACCACGGGGAAACTCGAGGTCTTGGTACCTGTAGGATGTCCCATCCAATCGTGGCCTGATTTCGAGATACGCGCGGCTCCAATCGGGGTGTCGGCACGTCGGGAGGTCTTGCTGGACTTGTGTTACCATTGTCGAAATGTCTTGTGCACCGGGATTCCGAGGATACTTCGGGCTATCTCGAGGTTGAGGTATTTCCACCGCAGCTTGTGTTGGTCTATGATGGACCAGGTTGGAACACCCCTGCAGGGTTAAATCTTACGCGAAGCCGTGCCCGCAGTTATGTGGCGACTTGGATATTTTTAACCTCCGGTTGTAGAAAACTTGACACTAATTCTAATAAAATACAGCAACTGTGTGCGTAACCGTGATGGTTTCTTTTCGAGTAAGTTCGGGAAGAGAACACGGTGGGGTTATGTCTGAACCGTAAGTAGGTGTTCAGGATCACTTCTTGATCATATTAAACTTGCGACCGTTATGCGTAGTATGCTCATCTTTATTCTTGTACTCATAAATTAGCCACTTAAACATGCTTAGTGCTTGCTGCAACCTAAACACATTACCCCTTCCCTTCCTATCAGCTTAAATAGTTTTGTTACCTTGGGTGATGAGATTGCTGAGTCCCTGTGGCTCACAGATTACTACATAACTCCAGTTGCAGGTACGCTTGAGACAGACATAGGTGAGCCCGAGATGCTCCATTCGGAGTATGATGATGAGCGTGGACGTATGTACGTCACGATGCCAGACGATCAGTAGTGGGCCCTAGTCGGTCGATCCGGGGATAATAGCAGGGTGGTGTTTTCTCGTTTGTGTTTCGTCTGTAGTCGGACCCTGTCTTTCATTTGGATGATGTATGATGATTATGATATATTTATGCTGTAGCATGTGGCGAGTCTAAGCCTTTATCTAGTATTCTCACCTATTCATTCGGTTGTAAGTATTTGAGAATCACCTTGCTATGCATTCCAAAATGAGGTTCTGTCACGATCTTGAGTTCATCACGAGATTGCGATAGAGCTTCATATTGGGCGTTACAAGTTGGTAATCAGAGCCATACCGACTATAGGAGCCCCTTGATTGATCGAACCGTTGACGAGTCTAGAAGAAAAACTATTTTGAGTCCTTGTTATATATCGGAGAGTAGGAATTCTTTTTACTCCTTATCCCCTTCGTCGCTCTGATGAGGAATTGTGGCGTAGGTGTTTTATTCTACTACCTCTTCTCACTCAAACTTTTTTAGGATCACGCGGGTATTGTTGGAATGGTTGCGATATCGGTGTGACGTGACTCTGTTCTTGGTGCCTCCTGACCGTATGGATTGGACCCAGGGAGTTGAGCTCCAAGGGGTTTTGTCACACTCGCTATCGTTTCGGTTCCGGAATACCAGAGGACGCCGACATCGAAACGCTTCTATACTTTTTGTTGTGGCAAATAGTGCCATGACTTTTCCCCAGTGCTGGAGGAGATAGCTCAGATGATCCACCATGGCTAGTATCGTTGTGTTTTCGAAGGTCTGAGGTAGACGAATTTGCGAAGTTTCTCGGTCGTGTGTTGAGGGTTGCGGATGTGGTTGCAGCTGATTAGGTTGTTGTTTGATGAGTAGGTTCCTGGATCCGCAACCTGATCTTATAACCAAGAAGTTTCGGGAGTTCTTAGGGGAATTCAAGTAACACCTAGGATATCTTTCCAACAGACACATGATACGATATGGGGTCTATCATATGTTTGTTTCCATCTTCGTTACCTTGTGCATTATTCCAACATTCTTTCCAAGTGGCTTCTCAATCTTTGGTGTATCATCTATCTTTCGGAATGCATTCATTCATATCTGTTCGGATGCTAGCTTGTGAAGAATTCTGTTGCAATATATGTTCGTTGATTCAGCTTTTCAATTATCTCATTAAAGATTCTAACGGTTGTTTCCATCTTCAGGATGGCTCCCGCAACCCGTGGGAATTAGACCAGTGATGATGGGGAGCAGTCAGAACCTCCACCGGCACCTCCTCCTCCACATCCGCCTCCGGAGGCATGGCAAGCTTTGATGGCAGCAACCAATGCCAATACTCAGATGCTGCTCCAGTTTATGCAAGAGCGGAATCAAGGGTATCAAGGCAATCAAGGCCAAGGCAACTTCAACAATCAACCTCAATATGCAACTCTCAGCCAGTTTCTCAGTAACCAGCCCAAGTCCTTCAGTTCGTGCACTCAGGCTCTCGATGCTGATGATTGGTTAGTGGATATCAACAAACACTTCGAGTGCAGCAATGTCAGACCTGAGGACTATGTCAAGTTCGCTTCTTTCCAGCTCAAGGATCAGGCAGCCGAGTGGTGGCAGCAGTACAAAGACTCAAGAGGTGGTCGAGTCATCACTTGGACCGACTTCTGTCGTGATTTCAGAGCACATCACATTCTGTCAAGTGTGTTTGAGGAGATGCGTGAGAAATTCAGAAATCTCAAGCAAGGAAGCATGTCTATCTACCAGTATAACACTGAGTTCCAGAATATCGCTCGGTATGCCAAGCAAGACATTCCAGATGACAAGAGCAAGATTTACCAGTTTCGAGGTGGTTTCAGAGAGGACCTACAGCTTGCTCTCATCCTAGTCGATCCGCCTGAGTTTGATCAGTTCTATAACATGGCTCTCAAGCAAGAATCAGCTCAAGTCAAGTTCGATGCTTCTAAGAAGAGAATCAGAGATGCAGTTCACTCTTCTTCCTCGTCTCAAGTGGCTGCCAAGCAGCAGAAGTTCTGGTTACCTCCTCCTCCTCAGTTTCGTCCTCAGCATCAGCAGAAGCAGTTTGGTGGTCGTGGTTCTTCCCACCCACCCAACCCAGTGTACCAGCAGAGATCTCAGGCTCCAAGGGCAGTTGTTCCTCGTCCTCGTCCGCTCTCAGAGGTTACTTGTCACAAGTGTGGTCTGAAAGGACACTTTGCCAACAAGTGCACTCAGAAGCGCCTTCCACCTCCTCCTCCCGGCAAGCCTCCAAGCAATGCTATTGTCAAACATAATCCCAAGTATGCAAGAGTGAACATGGTGAACTCAGCTCAAGCAGAGGAGTCTTCTGAAGTGATCACGGGTAATCTCTTGGTTAATTCCATTCCGGCTAAAGTTTTATTCGATTCTAGTGCATCGCATTCATTCATATCATACCCGTTTGCTTCGAGGCATAATTTTCACACAATAACTTTTCCAAGGGCATTACAAGTAATTTCCCTGGCAAAATGCTTGACTTCTAGCTTGGTGGTTCCTAATGTTGGTATCAAGATGGGCAATTATTCTTTTCTGGCGAATCCAATTGTTCTTGGGAATTCTGATATAGATCTTATCCTCGGAATGAATTGGCTTTCTAAGCACAAGGCTTCTCTTGATTGTGCGGCCAAGGAAGTTAAATTGACTCATCCTTCTGAAGAGGTCATTATCTTCGCTGCTCGTGATGATACCATCCGGTTATTCTCCCTCAATGAGAAAGGCGAGATTAATGCCATATCTTAAATTCCAGTGGTATGTGAATATGAGGATGTTTTTCCAAAAGAGTTGCCAGGAATGCCTCCTCACCGGCCTGTTGAGTTTGTCATTGAGCTCGAGCTCGGCACAGAACCCGTATGCAAACGCCCCTACAAGCTTGGGCCAGAAGAGCTAAAAGAATTGAAGAGACAGCTCGATGAACAAGAGCGTCTGGGCTTGATCAGACCGAGTTCATCTCCTTGGGGTTGTGGAGTTCTCTTTGTCAAGAAGAAAGATGGCACGGAAAGACTTTGCGTTGACTACCGGCCATTGAATAAGAAGACAATCAAGAACAAATATCCACTTCCCAATATCAATGAATTGTTCGAGCAACTCAAAGGTGCAAAGGTGTTCTCAAAGCTCGATCTTTGGATGGGATATCACCAAATCCGTATTCGCGAAGAAGACATCCCCAAAATAGCTTTCAGGACAAGCTTTGGTTCTTATGAATACACAGTGATGTCCTTCGTCCTTGCAAATGCACCTCCTACTTTCTCTCGTGTGATGAACTATGTGTTCAATCCTTACACAAACGAGTTCGTTCTTGTCTATCTCGATGACATCTTGGTTTTCTCCAAGACTGAAGAGGATCATGCAAAGCATTTGCGCTTGGTACTCAATAAGCTCAGAGAGCACCGGTTCTATGCAAAGTTCTCTAAGTGTGAATTCTGGCTTGATGAAGTTCTTTACCTCGGTCACATTATCTCTGCCAAGGGCATCTCGGTAAATCCTGAAAAGGTTGAAACCATTGTCAACTGGCAGCCTCCTCAAAATGTCAAGCAACTTTGAATCTTTCTCGGGCTTGCAAGTTATTGGAGAAGATTCGTGGAGAACTTCTCCAAGACTGCCAAGCCTCTGTCTAACCTTCTCTAGAAAAATGTCAAATATTCTTGGACTCCTGAGTGTGATGTTGCGTTCAATACACTCAAAGAGAAGCTCATAACTGCTCCAGTTCTCACTCCTCCAGATGAATCCAAGCCCTACCAAGTCTTCTGTGATGCTTCTCTGCAAGGTCTCGGTGGAGTACTAATGCAAGAGAAGAAAGTGGTGGCTTATACCTCTCAGCGGTTGAAGCCGAACGAGAGGAACTATCCTACTCACGACTTGGAGTTGGCAGCAGTCGTCCATGCCTTAATCACATGGAGACATCTCTTGTTTGGCAGGCAGGTGGACATTTTCACCGATCACAAGAGCCTCAAGTACATATTCACTCAGCCCAACCTTAATCTCCGTCAGACCCGATGGGTGGAGATGATTCAAGAGTACATTCCGAGCATTGAATACACTCCAGGCAAGGCTAATGTTATCGCGGATGCTTTGAGCAGAAAAGTGTACTGCAACAGTCTTATTCTCAAGCCGGTCCAGCCTGATTTGTGTGAGGCCTTCAGAAAGCTCAATCTCCAAGTTGTTCCGCAAGGATTTCTTGCAAACCTCCAGATCTCTCCCACTTTGGAGGATCAGATTCGCGAAGCTCAGCTCTTAGATGCCGTGGTGAAGAAGGTGAAACTCGGCATTGCAAAGAGCATTCCTAAATACAAGTGCTATCGAGTGGATGACATGGATACCTTGTTCTTTGAGGACAGGCTAGTTGTGCCAAAAGGGGATCTCAGGAAGGTCATAATGAACGAAGCACACAATTCTCTCTTGTCCATCCATCCAGGCAGCTCCAAGATGTACCATGATCTCAAGTCAACTTATTGGTGGACTCGTATGAAACGTGAGATTGCTCAATTCATGAACGAGTGCGATGTGTGCCGCAGAGTGAAGAAGGAACATCAGCGTCCAGTAGGACTTCTTCAGCCTCTACCCATTCCCGAGTGGAAATTCGATCATATTGAGATGGACTTTGTCACCGGCTTTCCCAAGTCCAAGAGAGGGAATGATGCCATCTTTGTGGTCATTGACAAGCTCACTAAAGTCGCTCACTTCCTTCCAGTCAAGGAGTCTATCACTGCAGCCCAGTTGGCAGAGCTGTACACTTCCAGAGTGGTCTCCTTGCACGGTGTTCCTCAGTTGATCTCCTCAGATCGTGGAAGCATCTTCACTTCCAGATTCTGGGACTCCTTCCAGCAGGCCATGGGCACAAAGATTCGCTTCAGCACAGCTTTTCATCCTCAGACTAGTGGCCAAGTCGAGAGAGTCAATCAAATTCTCGAGGATATGCTGAGAGCGTGTGTCATCTCTTTCGGCATGAAGTGGGAAGATTGCCTTCCTTTTGCCGAATTCTCCTACAACAATAGTTTCCAAGCAAGCTCGGGCAAGGCGCCATTCGAGATCCTCTATGGTAGAAAGTGTCGTACTCCCCTCAACTGGTCTGAAACGGGTGAACGCCAACTTCTTGGCAATGATATGATTTCTGAAGCTGAAGAGATGTGTCGTATCATCCGTGAAAATCTGAAAGCAGCGCAATCGCGCCAGAAGAGCTACTATGATAGTAAGCACCGTGACTTGGCTTTCGAGATTGGAGACCATGTCTATCTCTGTGTTTCTCCCATGAAAGGCACCCAACAATTCGGTATCAAAGGAAAGCTTGCTCCAAGATACGTGTGCCCTTTCAAGTAAGTTGGCAAAAGAGGCAATTTAGCCTACCAACTCAAGCTACCTTCCAACTTCTCAAATGTGCACGATGTGTTTCACGTGTCACAGCTTCGCAAGTGCTTCAAGACTCCCGACCACACCATTGACTTCCAAGACATTGAGCTCCAAGATGATTTGTCTTACCATGAGCATCCCATTGCCATTCTCGAAGAAACTGAGCGCAAGACTCGCAACAAGTCAATCAAGTCCTTGAAAGTGAAATGGTCTCACCATTCTGACCGAGAAGCCACATGGGAGCGCGAGGACCACCTCCGTTCCGAATATCTGGAGTTCTTCCGTTCCTATATCTCGGGACGAGATCCTCTTAAGGTAGGGGAGAGTTGTAACACCCCAAGAGTGCTCCTTCCATATTTGTACTCTCCAACATTGCCATATATGGATTTGTCATGATGATCTTCATGGATGGGCTGATTCTCATGTTGTGTTTTTGCCTTTCTTTTCATTCTGCATTTCATCTTCATGTTATTTATTTGTCATGTGCTTGCATCATCATATTCTTTTATGTTGTTCTTGTGCATTGCATCCTTTAATTATTATTTTTTGTGATGCTCTTGTATGCATTGTGTTTGTGTAGTATCCCTTTCTTTCCTCACCCATGCACACCACTCCCCCTTCATAATCTCCAATCCTTCTCTTTTCCAACATTATTCATGTGGTCATTATTTCTGTCCCAAATTAATGTTCACCATATGCCTAAATTTTCTAGTCCATGTCCTAAACCTCTCTGCCAAATTTCATCATTTTTTGGAATTGATTTGGTTGGGTTCAAAAATGGTGCAAGTTTGAATTTAATTCAAACTTGAAATATTTTTCTTCCTCTAAAAATTGCCAAACCAATTTATTCAAATACTACATAATTTGTAGATTCCAGGGATATTTTTATATCTCTCTCACCTCCTTCCAAACTCCCTCTTCTTTTCTTCTTTTATTTCTGTTTAAGGAAATAGAAAAGGAATTAAAAGGGAGAGACCAGCAGCAGCAGCCTCGCGGCCCAGCAAGCTCCACGCGCGCGCCAGCCCAGCTCGTCCCGCTCGCGTCCTCCTCCGCCTCGCCAAGCGTGTCCCTCTTCCTCCCCGTCGTCGACTACGTCGCCTCCTTCCACTACGGCCCGCGGGACGCCAAGTACGACGCCGTCCCCTTCGTCTCCATCCGCGTCGGCCGCCGTTCGTCTCCGGTTGAGTTCCGGCGACCCCGACCTCTTCGCCGTTGTCCAAGCACGCCGCCGTGTTCGTGGTGAGCTTGCGCACCTCCCCATGCCTTTCTACCCCTCATTAGCGCGCTTTTTCGCCGATCGCCATGTGCGCCACCCTCGCCGCCGTCGGGACTCGTCTCCGGCGAGCGTCCCAACCCCCTTAGCCCTCGCGAGAGCGTCCGCCGTGCTCGCCATAGTGCGTAGGTTCTGTTCTGCCGCTTCGCAGTAGCCACCGTGCCCCGTAGCGAGTGGCACGAGGTCGCTGTCGCCCTTTCTGTCACCTCGTCACCGGCGACGTTCTCGTCGTCGTTTGGCACCGTGGTTGCCCTGCGGGTGTGCGGGATTGCCTCGCGCTTCGATCCAACCCCGCCGCCACGCCTTGCGGTCACCGGACTCAACTCCGGCGAGTGCGCCGCCGTGCGCCAGCTGCCGCCGGAGCCTCCCCTGTTTTTCCTCTGTTTTGAGCACAGCGCGCTAGCCGTGGGTCCCGTTGGTCAGTCACACACCGCGCGCGACCCCACTGTCATACACACGCACAACCGGGTCCCACACGTCAGCCACCCCTCTCTGTCTTTAGCCATTTTCGACATATTTCCTATTCTGGTGTATTTCCGTTTCGGTGCTTTCCGTTTCTGGCAAGTTTCCAGATCAGGCGCATTCCATTTATGGCATATGCCGTTTCTGGAATATAACTTATATTAAGTTTTTGTCCAATATGTTTTCTGGCATTTTGAGCATTTTCCATGTTGAAACATATGAGTGTAATATATGATTTTGGGGTAGAAAAATCCAACTAATCCATTGGTGGCATTAGATTTATCTTTTGAGCAAGTTTGCATGCGTGCCATTTTCACATATCATGTCATTTTGTCATTTTTGTTTGAATTATTGCATATGTCATATGAGTATCTTGTCAACATGAGTTTGGAGCATTTTCATGCCATCTTACTGCTAGTTATTTTTCCATGCCATGATATGCCATGATAGGAGTGCAATAAGCTTGTAAACATGCTTAGTCATTGTTACTGTTTTGCACTTGTTAATTTTCTGTTGTATCTTGCTATGTTTCCTTGATGATAGCCACTAATCTATGCATATTTTGGACATGTCCAGTAGACATGATTTGATCTTTGTCATTAGTACATTCATGACATGCCAATTGTTGCCATGTTAAACTCCTGTAGCATATATAAATGTTGCTCTCAATATGCGTAGTCAATGTAGCAGTTTTCTCTCAACATTAAGTTGCCATGTTGTGAGCTCATTTCTGTTGAATCCATGCTTCATATGAATTTGTGCCAATGTAATGAAATGTTCTATGCCATGTGTACTGTAGTTGCATGATAATTTCTTGCATTTTAGGGTACTGTAGCTTGCTGTTTTGATGTGCATAAGATGCCATGTTACTGCTAACTGCAGTTTTGCATTGCATATCGTGTTGCTCACCATTTGAGTTTCATGCATCCGTTCTTCGTGATCTTTATATAGATTTCAACCGAAATCTTCCATTCTTTCCAGAGGCATACTTGGGTTGCCAAGATTTTGCCCATATCCATCTTTTGCTTCACCGTTCACATCTCGTTATCATTTCTATCGTCCAGGTGGCACCGTGCCTTCATTTATGTCATGTTCATGATATTATCATGCCATTCCATGCATCATTTTGTTTGTGCATCTATGCCATGGTTGTTTGTTTATTTAGGTGCTTGTTCTTTCTTTTGGGTAGTTCCGGGAGACGAGTCCGAGTTTGAGGAACCGGTTGAGAACGTGTTCGAGGAGCAGTATTCCTATCCTACCGAAGAGACTTCAGGCAAGATGATCATTACCCTTGATAACACTACTATCTTTGCTTGCTAGTTGTCTCGTTGCTTTTGCTATGTCACGCTTCCTACCACATATTTGCCAGCCTCTCATATGCCATGATACAGCCTCTAACCACCCTACCCAGCAAACCGTTGTTTGGCTATGTTACCGCTTTGCTCAGCCCCTCTTATAGCGTTGCTAGTTGCAGGTGCAGTGCAGGTTGTTTCATGTTGGGACATGGATATTTTGGGATATCACAATATCTCTTATTTAATTAATGCATCTATATACTTGGTTGTGTGTGGAAGGCTCGGCCTTTTGCCTAGTGTTTTGTTCCACTCATGCCGCCCTAGTTTCCGTAATACCGATGTTATGATCCTTGATTAGCGTTCCTAACATGCTCAGGGGAATGGGACCCTCTTGATAGTTCGCTTTGAAAAACCGCTTCCAACAAGGCCCAACATTGGTTTTAACATTTGCCTAATAACAACTAAAACTTGCATAGGGTCTAGCTAACCCGAGGATAATTTTAATCAACAACCTCGGGCCAGTGCTCCTCATGAGTGTTGGTCCGAACCGGTAGACTGCGGGGCCACCACGGAGAAACTCGAGGTTTTGGTACCTGTAGGATGTCCCATCCGATCGTGGCCTGATTTCGAGATACGCGCGGCTCCAATCGGGGTGTCGGCACGTCGGGAGGTCTTGCTGGACTTGTGTTACCATTGTCGAAATGTCTTGTGCACCGGGATTTCGAGAATACTTCGTGCTATCTCGAGGTTGAGGTATTTCCACCGCAGCTTGTGTTGGTCTATGATGGACCAGGTTGGAACACCCATGCAGGGTTAAATCTTACGCGAAGCCGTGCCCGCGGTTATGTGGTGACTTGGATATTTTTAACCTCCGGTTGTAGAAAACTTGACACTAATTCTAATAAAATACACCAATTGTGTGCGTAACCGTGATGACCTCTTTTCAAGTAAGTTCGGAAAGAGAACACGGTGGGGTTATGTCTGAACCGTAAGTAGGTGTTCAGGATCACTTCTTGATCATATTAAACTTGCGACCGTTATGCGTAGTATGCTCATCTTTATTCTTGTACTCGTAAGTTAGCCACTTAAAGATGCTTAGTGCTTGCTGCAACCTAAACACATTACCCCTTCCCTTCCTATCAGCTTAAATAGTTTTGTTACCTTGGGTGATGAGATTGCTGAGTCCGTGTGGCTCACAGATTACTACATAACTCCAGTTGTAGGTACGCTTGAGACAGACACAGGTGAGCCCGAGATGCTCCATTGGGAGTATGATGATGAGCGTGGACGTATGTACGTCATGATGCCAGATGATCAGTAGTGGGCCCTATGTCGGTAACAAAACCGGCAGATCTCGGGTAGGGGATCCCAACTGTAGGTCTAGGAATCAATGGATAACAGGGAACGTAGAGACAGCGATTTAACCAGGTTCGGGCCCTCTCGAAGAGGTAATACCCTACGTCCTGCTTGATTGTATTGATATGTTTGTATGGAGGTTACAGAGTTGATCTACCTCCAGATCGGATGGGTTAAACCCTAGGCAATGGATATGATCCTCTACGGACTAAACCCTCTGGTTTATATAGACACCAGAGGGTCCTAGGGTTACATATAGTCGGTTACCATCGGGGATAAACATGCCGGCCACGCCAATTATTGCTTGGAGGAGACGCCAAGTCTTCGGAGGTTTCCTTCTGATACACGGGGTCGCCCACAATCCGGCCTTCCATCTACGAGTAGAGAGCGGCCCACCAGCCCGGCCCACGAGAGATAGGCCGGCAGCCCGAGTACCCCTTAGTCCGGGACACCCTCAGTAGCCCCCGAACTAGCCTCCAACGTCGAGGATGACAGTCTTCGACAGCTTCATGCCTCAATGGTCTTCGGCTTGGGCGGCGAGTTCCTCCCTTCACTTGCAGTTGGTTTAACAATAGTTCGGCCACCAATGGCTCGGTTGCCGAAGAATACTCCGATTGGCGAGGCCCCGTGGGGCCCATCACACTGCTTTTCTTCGCCCAGAATCAAATGACGGCCCTCGATTTCTGCGCACCCACGGAATGCGAGTGGCCCGATGGGTTTTTACAAAAATGCCCCTCTTTCGGGGGGAGTCAATGCACGAGAGATAGGCCAGCAGCCCGAGTACCCCCTAGTCCGGGACACCCTCACCCTAGTCAGTCGATCCGGGGATAATAGCAGGGTGGTGTTTTCTCGTTTGTGTTTCGTCCGTAGTCGGACCCTGTCTTTCATTTGGATGATGTATGATGATTATGATATATTTATGCTGTAGCATGTGGCGAGTGTAAGCCTTTATCTAGTATTCTCACATGTTCATTCGGTTGTATGTATTTGAGAATCACCTTGCTATGCGTTCCAAAATGAGGTTCTGTCACGATCTTGAGTTCATCACGAGATTGCGATAGAGCTTCATATTGGGCGTTACATACAATTAGTTCAGTCCGGTTTTCTTCTAGGTTTTTTCTTTTTTCTTTTTTTCTTTCTTTCGTTCTCGATTTTCTTTGTTTCTTCACGGGTTTCTTCATGTTTTTTGTTTGTTCACGGGTTTCTTCATGTTTTTTGGTTTTCATCGGATTTTTTTCCTATGATTTCTTTGGTTTATTTGTTTCTTTCTCGATTTTCACTGGTTTTTTATTTTCCTCTTTGCTTTGGGTTTTTATTTCTTTTCTGGTTTTCTTCGTTTCTTTCATGTTTTTTATTAGTTTTTTTGTTTTGCTTTCTTTCTTTCTTTTCTTCATTTTCTCTATTCTTTCTCGGGTTTCACTGGTTTTTTGCTTTGTTTCTTTGTTTTTCTTCACTTTTCTTTGTTTCTTTGTTTTTCTTTTCCAGTTTTAATGATTTTCTTCGTTTTTCTTTGTACATTTTTCGTATTGATCAGGAACATATTTTGTATACACGTTTAACATTTTCCAAATAGATGATTAATATTTTTCAAAACTTTTTTATGTCTATTTTTGCCATACAGATTATACATTTTGTGTATACATTTGGAACATTTTTAATGTACACATGTAACATTTTGGAATATCTGATTAACAAATTTTAAACATATTTTTTATATCTACTTTGCTCATAAACATTGTACATTTTTTGTATATATTAGTAACATTTTTTATATACAGGCTTAATATTTTCGAAATACATTATTAATATTTTCTAAAACATATATTTTTTATGCCTACTTTTTCATAAACATTGTACATTTTTTGTATATATAAAGAACATTTTATGTATACATGTTTAACATTTTCCAATACATGATTAACATTTTATAAACGTATATTTTTAATACCTACTTTTTCCATACAAATTGTACATCTTTTTGATACATCACGAACATTTTTATATACACATTTGATATTTTCCATATACAGGATTGTCATTTTCTGTATCGAACATGTTTCGTATACGTGGGAAACATTTGTATATACACGTTTGACATTTTTCAAATACATGATTAACATTATTTATATGGAAGATGTATCGCATACATAAGAAACATTTTATTTATACACATTTAACCTTTTTCAAATGTTTGGTTAACCATTTTTTAATGCATGGTTAACATTTTTTAATGCTTATTAACATTTTTCAAATACAAGATTAACATTTTTTAAATACATAGTTAACATTTTTTTATAAACATTTTAACATATTCAAATGCCTGATTAACATTTTTCAAATACAAATTTGACATTTTCTTAATACATGGTCAACATTTTTTCTATACACACTTGGCGTTTTTCAAATACTTGATTAACATTTTTCAAATACTTGTTTAATTTTTTTATGCTTGATTAGTATTTTTTTAATACGTGATCATCTTTTTTCACACATATTACATTTTTTGTATACATGAGAAACATTTTCTTTATGTGCATTTAACATTTTTAAATGCTTGGTTAACATTTTTGAAAATGTTTTTATGCAAAGTGCTTTTAAAAATTTATTTATTTAGAATATTTGGAATTATAAATGGAATTAAGAAAAAGAATGAAAAAATGAAAACAAAAAACTTGATGAAAAAAAACGAGGCCGTGGCCTCCCGCGCACCTGGTCCGGCCCATTTAGGAAGGCTCCTGACGCGAGAGCACGTAGGTCGCGCTATAAGCGAGACATAGCGCTGCCCCTCGGGCAGAGCCATTGTGGCATGAGCGGCGCCGGGCCTCACGTTTCTTTGCTGCAAAACATGGGACCGATCCCCAACAAGCTATTGTTGGAATGCAACACACAATGCTACGGATGCTTCCGACCAATCTATAAATTAAGGTATTATGCTTAGTTAGTGTGTCTTTCATACATGTTTTCATTTAAGGTCTGAATGATTTTTCTTCATTTTGAATGAGTGAATACATATATCACACATTCAATATATATTTAATATATAATTCATATATCTTACACAAATCATTTCACTTTATGTTTTTTTTAAGAAACAGAAACACAGTATAGACGCAGACGATCACATACGCGCACACTTACGTAGATGCATGCACACACACCCTGCCCCCATATGCACCTCTGAGACAGAGCCGGCAAATCTCGAAATTGACGAACTCAGCTGAAAGAATAGTGTCGAAAAGCCTGAAATAAATTATTTAGGCATTTCGAAGAAATCTCGAAATTATTTGAATCTCCACATGGATGTTAGCAAATAATTTCAGATTTTTTCAAAATTTCTAATATGATATTTTGGGGTTGATCTCATGATCTCACCTAGATGTGAGATCTCATACAAGTCTCCCCGGTGTATATAAACTAAGAAACGATTTGCCTTTCTTCGTTCGCATTGTTGGTCGATAGCTTTCTTGCTCCTGGTGCAACGATTTGTCTTTCTTCGTTCGAATTGTCGGTCGATAGCTTTCTTGCTCCTGGTGCAGGGAAAGAATGATTCACGCCGGTCGCCGGGCAGCGGAACAATGATGCCGGTGGGAGGAGCAACGGCGCGATGCCTTCCAAGACGTCCGGCACAAGTATGCCCTGCCTGCCATGTCAGGCACGTCGCCGAAGCAAAGTCATATATGCATGTGTGGTGGGTTCTCGAAGCTACGTGTCCTCGACAAACCACCAGCTTTACTTTCCTCTCCCCATCATTCCACACGCCTCCAATCCATCCATCGATATCATATTCCGACGTGCTCAGGCACTATATAGTATCTCTCGCTAGCTCGATCGTCTGTCAATCTCTGCAGACAAAACATCGATTCTACAGATACATAGGTAGCCGATCTTGAGGTGGTGTTCGTCCAGCTGAAGGAAAGATGGGAAAGCCGGGAGCATTGGTTCCAGTGATAGCTCTAGCTTTTGCATTGGTTCTTGGCGTCGTGTCCGGCGGCAACTTTTACGAGGAGTGCGACGCTGCATGGGAGCCCCAGAACTGCTGGACCTACGACGGCGGCAACAGCCTCTCCCTCGCCCTCGTCAGCAACTCCTCAGGTCTTTCTTCAACCTCACAACTTCTGTATTTTTCATGGAGTTCTCTTCTGAATGAATGAATGTGTGGGTGGTTAGGCTCGATGATCAGGTCCAAGAGGCAGTTCATATACGGGACGGTGTCGACCATGATCCAACTCGTCAAGGGCGACTCCGCTGGCACCGTCACGACGTACTACGTAAGTAATTGCTCCCAATCATCTTATCTGCATCGAGAACCATTTGTTTTCTGTTCCATATGCCTATTCTTAGAGGATTTATCGATAGGATGTGGCTATGTCTCAGTAGGCTAAGACTTAACCAAGTCTCAATCAAGTGACATTACATATGAAAAACAAATTAAAAAACTGAAAAGAAAACTTTGCATGAGTCTCCATGCAAGATCTCACGATATAGCATCGCTGTCTCAGTCGACTGAGACTTAACCAAGTCTCAGTCCACTGAATTTTAGCAAAACTGTTATTGATACTGTTGTTCGATTCAGACATCGTCGGTAGGGGACGACCACGACGAGATCGACTTCGAGTTCCTGGGGAACGAGACGGGGCAGCCCTACACGCTGCACACCAACGTCTACGCCGCCGGCATCGGCGGCAAGGAGATGCAGTTCCGCCCCTGGTTCGACCCGACCGACGGCTACCACAACTACACCATCTCCTGGACGCCCTGCATGCTCGTCTGGTACGTCGACGGGACGCCCATCAGGGCGTTCCGCAACTACGAGGGCAGCCACGGCGTGGCCTTCCCGACGAGCCGCCCCATGTACGCCTACTCCAGCATCTGGGCGGCCGAGGACTGGGCCACGCAGGGCGGCCGCGTCAGGGCCGACTGGACCCGCGCGCCCTTCGTCGCCAGCTACCGCGGCATCGACCTCGACGTCTGCGAGTGCTACGGCGGCGACTGCGTCTACACCTGCGCCGGGGCGTTCGGGGACTGCGCCGGGCTCACAGGCGAACAGCGGGGGAAGATGCAGTGGGTGCAGGACAAGTACAGGATCTACGACTACTGCGCCGACCATGAGGGCGGCAAGGTTCCCGGCCTCGAGTGCACCCTGCCGCAGTACTGATGAAGAGCATTCATTCATTGTGTTGTACATCATGCCGTTGCCAACCACGTTGATTTTGCACTTTCCACAGACTATCTTGGACTTCTTTTTTCTGCTCTGTTCAAAATCCGCTCTTTGATTTTGAGGCGTTATGTATATCCAAATAATAAGAGCTTGGAGCTCTTTATTTCTTCGCAACAGCTTTGGGCCAAATAGCTTACTCATTGGACCATCTTTTCTTATTGGGTCAAATCCAGACCAAATTCTCAAAGAAAGTCCAGAAAAAAGGACGAGCCATGGCCCTGTTTGGTCCCAAAAGGATCCGCCCCTGGTCCTGTTAGTGGTAGGGTCCTATGCTATGAATGCTAGGGGTGCCGAAAGCATAGTATATATATTCACTCTCACACACACATACACTTGCATAAGTAGTACTAAACTTTGAAACTGAGAGTTCTCTCTAGAGAAATGACATACAAGTGTGCATGGGAGAGAGGGAGATGTGGGAGGCAACACCATCGACATGAGATGTAATTCAATTTCGGCATGTCGAAACACCATTAATATCCAACGTTAACGTTTTGTTCCCTGAACACTAAAATGTGTGTGCAAATTATATTGTTATAAGTAACACTACCATATGATTGTTCTTTTTCACACTATAAAACAGTACAACTTCTATGCAATTTGTGTTTATGTTTTGTAGTATTTTTCTTTAATTTTCTTTATTCTTGTAAGGTAATACCAATGCCCTTAATTCATTATACATTAGAATAACAGTTATTTTTGTTCATTTTTTAACATATGTGTTTGTTTATTGATAAGAATAAAGTGACTGACACAAAAAATAATCATTTTTCTGACTTGTGCTCTGGCTCTTTTTATTTGCTTATTTGATATTTTTTTTCAGTTGGATTTTCTTCTATAATTGTGCATGCGGCAGCGGTTCGATGATGCAACCGCATGATACTTCTTGGTTGCTATTAGAAGTTAAAATGAAATTCTTTAAATTGATCTACTTAAATCATCATTGTTTTAAGAGTTGCACTAGTTTATATTTGTTCTTGTGTAGTGAGGTTTGTGTGTAACTTATGCGTCTAAATGGACATTCTTTTTTCATTGTCAAAATATCTACAGTATTTTAATTTTCATAAAATACTTTAATTTGCAACGAATTTTGTTCATGTGCCAAAAGCCTTTACACAGTCTATCATCTATCTCACTTTGATCAAGCTTTTTAATTAGCAATGGGCCGTAGCAGAAGAAAAGCTATGGGCTGGAAACGGCCGGCTATTCAACGAGCAGGAAAAATGTGACTGGGAAACGTAATCTGTTTACTTGCACGTAGGGTGTCCCTAGAGATAGGTCGGTTATAAACAACGTACGATCCCGTCTCTCTGATCTGAAGTTCTGAACCATGTACGCGTGGATTCCATAAAAATACGGTTCACTTGCGTCTCCCCGTCCAGTCGCTGATACGGTTCACTTGCGTCTGCAAGATCTGGCACAACACCATCACCGGGGACCATTCTTTCTGGCGTGAGCACCTCGGCCTCCAAGAGCCGTGCGTGCTCATCGCGCCGCAGATCGGTGACGGCGATCCGGTTAAGGTCACCGCACCCGGCTTATACCGGTGGGAGAAGGGCCAAGGCGCTGAGACCCTCGTTCAAGCCATGGACTCCTTCCCCGCGGTGGAAGCCAGCCGCAGGCACAATTTGGCGCACTGTGATGGTCTTGTGCTGGTGGTGTCCATGGATGACACGGTATGGGTGCTCAACCCAGCCACACACCACGTCCTGCCCCTGCCCCTGAGCTACGTCACGCTGATTGCGCCCCATAGTCCCTTCCTTGGGGCATTAGGTCTCGGGCACGACCCTCGCTCCAACACATACAAGGTTGCTCGTATCTATTATCACTCTGTGGACACGCGCGGGACAGGTGGTTGCCGCTTCACCTTTGGGGCGGAGGTGTTCACCATCGGGAGAGATCAGCATTGGCGTCAGACTACAATGCCACCGCCATACCCTATCATAGCGTGTCGAACAGCAACCTTCTTCAAAGGCTCCTTGCTCTGGACAATCGATGAGTCGATCATGCGTGTGGGGGGTGATGTAGCCGTCCGAGGCTTCCTCCGCTTCAACTTGAAGGATGAATCTTTCAGTGTCATACCAGCGCCTCCTGGGTGCCCTGACCTACGATACTCGACGTTCAACTTAGCTGAGATGTGCGGGGAGCTATACCTTGCTCATGAAGGGCCCAAAAAGGAGGGATCCTTCCATTTCAGGCCGGCTTCGATATGGGCATGCAATGATGTGGATGGCTCTAATCCGCCACGATGGGTTCGGCGTCATGTCATGAATGTCCCACACAGTATACATCTTGTAGCTACGTGTAAAGACGGTATAATGTTTCAAGAAGGACCTTACAATCTCATGTGCTCTGATAGCCAAAGCATAGAATGTGTTAGGCATGTGGCTACCATGCATGACTTGACATATCACCATCCAGACTCAAACACATATGTTAATTACCCAAAAGAAATTGTCTATAGCTATGATTTAATCCCTTACATTCCAAGTCTGTTGCCAGTCTAGTTACTTAGTAGAAAACAATGTGCAATTGCATTTGCGTGACAAAGAAATATAAGCGACGGTGAAAACAATTTTCCAAGTGCTGATGGGCGCATCACTTTGTGTTGTATTCTTGTTTTTTTTTCTGTTTTTTTACGCAGAAGATGTTCTTGTTATTTGTGTTCATTGTTTTCCTCGATGCTCTACTGGGCCGAGTTGCAACGCCATAGGCATCTCAGCTGCCAACTTAAAGATGAAGCTAGCGGTGGTTGGCCGTGGGCCGGCAAGCCGAGTGACGCTAGCGCTCCGACACTAAAAAAAAAAACCTATGTTCTCTCTTTTTATACTAAAAAAAAAAAACCAATGTTCTCTCTCTTTTTTCTTCGTATCTTTTAGTTCCACTGCAATAGTGTCATCCGATTGGCCTTCCCATGGGTCCGAGAGCCAGTACTGAAGCAGAACTGAAGTTGTAGTGTGCTTGTGGAGGTTCCAATCGTGTTGGTGAGATGGCGCTCTTGCAAATTCATGAAGTCTGAAGATATGGCGTATACATTCTTTTTATGATTATCAATATTACCTATTCTTTGACATCCATCACTGGATAAGTTAAACTTACGAACATTTTTAAATAAAGTAGGCCAGTAAAATCCAAGGGTGAGACATTGCAAAAGCAGCTAGTTGTTCATCTGGAATACTATCATTAACTAGTTGAAAGCCCATGCGTTGCCACGGGCAAACATGATATGTGTACAAAGAGAAATGTCGTGTGACCATGAGAATCGTAGATTATTCACATGGGATGATATCTCATGGTCCTCATCTGGTAGATATATGCATCTCCTAATGTCTTCCTCTCCCCCATCTCCTTCCTTCCACAATCCTTTCCTCTCCGTGTTTTGTTCCTCCACCTTCACCTTGCATGATAGTATTGAGTAGTCCCTCATGTAGAAGGATAGAAAGGAGAGTAGGCGTAATGCGTTGGATGTATTATTGAGCCTCGAGGGCGTGCATATATTGAGTACAAAACTTGGAGAGTAAGACGCCTCCTAGAGATAAGATGGAGACAATTCCTATCTAATCCCGGTCAATCTCTAAATACCAAATATATCTCTAACATCCCCCCGCAGTCGTAGCGGTAGCGTTGCGAATAACAGGAGCGTCGCGGACAGTCAGACTGGAGAGAATAGCAGCCGACGGGCTGACATCCCCCCGCAGTCGCAGCGGGAGCATCATGGACGGTGTCGCGTTGCGGACGCGTGAACTGTAGAGGAAGCCGACGAGTTGCTCAAGCGAGGTGTTAGCCCTTTGTGCCATTGTCGAGGGAGCCGAGAGCATAGGGTGGTGTAGCCGTGGTTGAGGTAGCCGTGCGAAGAACGCCGTGGTCGATGTCGAGTCGGGTGGCCGGTGTCGAGGAGGTCGCCGTGGAGCCGCGGGCGGAAGGAGGTGCCGAGTTAGTCATGGGCGCAGTGGTGTCGAAGTAGTGGTGCGCCGGGAAGAAGACATTGTTGACGAGGCGTCGTGCCGGGTTTGCCAAGGCCGGGGACACGTCGTGGACGAAGGCACGCATCGGTGTTGCCAGTACCGAGCATGCGTAGATGGACAAAGTCGATGTTGACGAGGCGTCGCACCGGCTTGCCACGCCCGGGGACACGTCGTGGATGCAGGCACGCGTCGGTGTTGCCAGCACCGGGCATGCGTAGACGAGGACCAGCACGAGTTGTACGCCATGTCGAGGGGGCTAGCAGAAAAGGACTCGATGACGGTTGCGGCGCAAATCGGCGTGGGGCCAATGTCGCCCGCGGTGGTCGGAGTAGATGAAGTGGTCGGGGGAGATGACGACAACGTTGGCGATGAGCTGGTGTTGAACGAAGAAGAAGGGGGTGGACGGCGGCGGCGGCTACGGGGGTAGCGGCGGCGGCGGCTAGGTTAGGAGCACGGTGGCGGTGCTCAAAGTAGGCGAGGAAGAACCCGACAGCGTGACAAAGACCGGGCGCGGACGGTGGCTTTCCCGCGCTTAGGGGCGCGGCGCGGCGCATACCACGTAGAAGTCAACGCGCCGATACGGCGGAGTAGACCGTGTGCCGCGGCGCTACGGCCCGAAGGGGCGACGCAGCGGCAACATGCGGGGCGGGGCGACGGCTGGAAGACCTCACGGCGGCGGCGTTGACCGCATGCCGCGGCGCTACGGCCAGAAGGGGCGACGTAGCGGTGGCGTGAGGGTCGGTGCAACCGCGGAGACGGCCTCGGGGCGGCGACGTGGACCGTGTGCCGCGGCGCTATAGCCCGAAGGGGCGACGCAGCGGCGGCGCGCGGGTCGGTGCAGCCGCAGGGAGAACCACGGGGTGGCGTCACTGCGGCCCTGTGGCCCTACGGGGCGACGCAGCGGTAGCCCGTTGCTTGATCGGTGGAGGGGCGCATTGTACTCGGGGACGATCTTCATGGGACCTGCGGAGGCGCGCGCAAGCGACTGATCAGGTCCGTCGCGCGGCATGGACTGGGCGGATCGTGGGCGGGAGGGTGATCAATCTGATCGCGCGCGAAGTCGAGGACGTCGCTCGATGGAGGTGGGGTGGTGGCGGAGTCCGAGCTGAAGCCGCCGACGACGGCCGGCATGGGACGACGTGCGGACGAGCACGCCAGCACTGGTGACCGAGCGGCCAAAGCAGGACGCCCGGGCGGTTAAGCCCGAGCGGCCAACGTAGCACCGGCGCCCGAGCGGCCAGGCCCTAGCGGCCAACGCAGCGCCGTGCGTGAGGCGGCCATACGTACGTGGCGAAGACGATAGGTGATGCAGGAGTCCCGTTCGGAGCAGGGCGGCGACGGCCGACGCAGAGCGACGGGCGGGCAGACACGCGGACGACGGGTGTGATGGGCCGCCGCGTTGCGCAAGGCCGCCGGATCGGAGAAGAGGCCGGGTGGTCGCGCCGGTGTCGGTGTAGAGGCGTGCGGGGGTCGACGGCAGCGGCGGGCGACGCAAACCGATCTTAGATCGGAAAACCAAAAAGAAAAACGCCGATCAAGACGACCGGTGGGAGAGAGAAAAATCCAAATCAAAGGATCGGCAAAAAGACTCTCTAGGGCAGCCGGTCAACACGACCGGGGCGAACCCTAGCTACGGGCGGCCCGGCCCCCGGTGGCGATCATCGAGATAGGTCGACCGCCCCGGGGGCGGCGCGGTGCGAAACTGGCGGTGGCGGCTAGGGTTTTGGATCGGTTAGGCTGATACCATGTAGAAGGATAGAGAGAAGAGTTGGCATAATGTGTTGGATGCATTATTGAGCCTCAAGGGCGAGTATATATTAAGTACAAGACTTGGAGGGCAAGACGCCTTCTAAAGATAAAATGGAAACAATTTCTATCTAATACCATACAATCTTTAAATTCCAAATATATCTCTAACACCTCCGTTTCTAAATATAAGTCATTTTGGAGATTTCAATACGGACTACATACAGAGCAAAATGAGTGAATCTACACTCTAAAATACATCCCAATGTAGTCCGTATTGAAATCTTAAAAGGCCTTATATTTAGAAAATCTCTAAAAGGCCTTATATTTAGAAACGGAGGGAGTATTATTTAGAGGAAAACAGACATTTGGGTTCATCCAATTTATGTTAGAGAACAAATTTCATCAATTCAACATCTAAAATAAAAGATGAAACATGTGTTTTTTTACCAAGTTGCCACTTCCCAAAAATAGTTTCTTGGCCAACAAGGCCCGTTTTAGATCCCCAAACAAAGACAATGATGTGATATGTGATTCTCTTAGTTTGATTTATGCACCTCTCATTCCATGCCTCTACTTTTTTTAAAGATATGGCTCTACATATTTGTTAGTACAGAGAAACTGAGCACATGATGAAAAGACTAAACTGGAATCATGACAAATAGAAAAACTGGTTAAAAGTGCAGGCATCGATGAACAAAGGATTATCGGTTGATCATGTCCATGCTAAGTTCTAATAAAATGTCCGACGTGAATTTTTGGGACATGGTGGCACGCGATGCCGTAATCTCGCGCGTCCGCATGCACATTGAGATTGCTACTTAATATAGGCCACTGCACAATACGGTGCGGGTAATTTGCAGGGCAGCGTAAATACGCAACGTTGTACCTCGCACGTGTGGGCCAAGTCTCATTTAATTTTCTGACTCGTCTGGTGGCGACGCGCCATGCACGTTGGGTCGGTCATAAGTCATAACTACTCTGGACGTTGGGCAGCCGTCCATAAGTATCGGCCTTGCTCGTGGCGTGCACTGTAGCTCTTCTTGGAGTTGCGTCCCTGTGGAGAGCAGAAGAACGAGAGGAGATGGCTTCGGCAGAAACGGAGATGTACGCAGGTTAGCATATCGACACTAGACTTTATCCTGCGTTTTACTCTCTTGGGTATACGCACGAACGCGCTGGCGTATATCCAACCTCTTCGTCCCCTTGCATTGCAGACTTCTTTTACGAGACTTGTGCTTGGGTGGCCAAGCCTATGTATTAATGTGTCACTCATCAATAGGCAGATGAATCAATGGAATGCTGATACAAGAAACTTTATTCATAGCGACTGTTTCATGACAAATTGAATGGTTTAGTGTATAATACTCATATGCTAATTAGCCCTAGATATTACATAGCTAATAACTGGCACAATGATTAAGCACACTCATATGATGATTAGTCCTAATTTGCCGATTAATATAATACGAATACATAGATTAATATAGCACTAATACACAGAACATCGACTAAGCATATGAATTTAGCTGCAACCATGATGAAATTGCTCCCATATATTTAGGTAATTAAATGCAGTTCGTAGATATTTTCATATTGTAAGTTCAATTAGAAATCTGTGGAGTTGATTTTGATGTCTCTAATTTGTTCAAAAATGGGAATTTGTATTTTTTTGGTTAACATGTATGCTTGTGAAGCTGAGATCAAAACCGAAGCCGCGAAAAAAAACCTCGTTCTCTTATCTTGGTGATGTCTCGAATATCCTATAAGCCGTGTAAAAATATTTTAACCTTTCTGTAGAATTTTTCTTGATGTCTCTATTAATTGACGTACTGATTTTTTATTATTGTTGCATTTTAAAATTCAAATTCTATTTTTCATGATTCGAGTTAACTATGAAGAATGGTGTTAACTGATTTTTCAGTAAGAAATTGATACATGCAAGGAACTTCAAATCAGTAGTCCGAAACAAGTGACAAAACTAAAATATATGGGTGGAGAGAGCTGGTGTGATTATGGACAGGTTGCATGCTTCCAATGTAGTTAACGCTAAGCGACCTGCTCCTAATAAATGAATACAGGCTGGGCCAGGTGAAGATTGTTGGAAAATTAGGCAAGTTCATGATTAATTCCAGTAAATAATTCATGACTAGAACAGAGACTAGTATGTAACAAACAAGCAAACTAGAGGAACAGCAAAACATGCACAACAGCAGCGCACACGAATCAGCAGCTGTAGAGAGAGACATGAACAGACGACGATGGACGTATTGTTCGTTAGATGTTGTAGGGGCGACGGTGTTGATGACGATGTTGGCGACGATCTGCTGCTGACAACGATGAAGACGACGATGAGTAGCACCGCCCGACTTAGACGGAAGACGACCCGTGATGACGAACTTGAACAGTCGCGCAGAGCGCTTCCCAAAAACCTAATTCGTCCTCTCCCGGTGCAGGATCGCAAGGACGAACGGTTCCGGAGACCTGCTCTCCCGCACGCCGATGCACGCCGGTGTTTGGGATGGAGTAGACTACGGTGGCGGCGCAAGTTGCGAGATGAGGCAAAACCCTAGGTGTTTTCAGTGTGTCTTTTGGTCGCAACCGGTAGCAGTATATATATTAGGATCAGAGGTCCAACTCTTCCTCAACTAGCGGTATAAGACTAAACTTTAGCACCACTTCTTGCTATTTTATTCATGAGCCACTATTTGAGATTTCAGAAATTGTTATGGGCCTAGCCCATTAATTCTAACAAAGATGTCACATATGTCTTGTCACCCAATATTGTACATGTTCAACCTGGCGCTAGGAGAAAAAGGCTGGCCATGGTATCAAGCTCCAGTGACGGCCGAAGGTTAGATGTTCATTATTGTTCACTGGTCTGGCCAGAACAGGAGCTTGCATTGTCCACCAACAGAGAGGGAGAGAGATGGACTGCAATACATCTACTCCCTCCGTCTGGTTATAAGTGTACATCTATCATACAAATTTTATCCCAAAAAAAGTGTACATCTACACTTCTTATGCAGTTAATAAATGCAATTGCCTCCTCGTAATCACTCCCCCCACTCTATCCTCCAACCCCCATTCTTCTCCCCCGTATCATCCCCCAGTACTCATTCTTCTCCTTTAATTTAATTGGTGGAGGCTAATAAGAAGAGAGAGAACTAATATGTCACCCAATTTCTAGATGCACACTTATAACCGGACAGAGGGAGTACAATTCAAAACCGAAGCTCCAGTGAGAGATTTACTCCTCTAATCAATAGCATGGGACCATTGTAGTTATTGCGCCGTGGGGCATACTCACTTACTGGCTGTGGAATACTGGACCTATACTACATTTGCGTGGTGCCGAGAAATAGATATACTGATTGGTTGTACAATTATTGCACGAATCACGTGGGAACAAGCAGGCGAGATAACAACCTCGCGTGGCTGCATGTTCACCCGTGATTTATCGTAAAATGTCATACTAATATTTACGCCTTGTATAATCTGTTTTCATATGGTCCAGTTGCTAAATGTTATTTACTTGCTATTATACCAACAGTTAAAGCAGACTTCAGCCTCCAGGGATAGGGTTTCATTTGGAGGTACCATCTTTACTAAAACTTTGGCAAAACAAATGTCCATGTTCAAACGACCATGCGATCCTTTGCATCTAAAGGAAATTCAGAGTCAGCATCATGGAAGAAACTAAGATAACTTGAGATATTAATGTGTTGCAAAGAGTACAACCATAATAGTGTCCTGACACCAAGGAAAGAACAGGAAAAGACAAAGAGCTAAAACTAAAACCAAAAAATAAAAAACTGAGCGGTTGAGTATTATGGCAATTCACTTTTCAACTGGACAACCATAGTTTGTGATTTTTCATGAAAGGCTTGGAAAAAATGCAGAAGCAAATCTAAAACTGAATTATAAGTGAGAAGTACACTCAAATAAACGATGCCACGATCCCTAGAGCCTAAATTAACATCAGTTATCTCTTTAAAAATAGCCATTGAAGGGGAAAGAGGGCCATAGTCCGCTATCCTTGTCCTCAATGCAGTGAGTATCATGGTTGCTTCTGGTTCACTGGCGCATCTGCAATGAGCGTAACGCTCACATCTTCGAGGCCACGACGTCCGGCCCTGCCGAGGTGGTGAGCAAGGTCATTGAGGACCTCCGATCCTGGCGTGCAGCCAGATGCTTCGCCATGGCAGCCGCTCTTTAGTTGCCAGGAGAGTTGGGCCCTGTCAGGGCTGTAGCTGGGGAGGGCTGTCCCTGGATAGTGCGGTAGTGCGCTCTGGCCTGCAGCTTATGGCCTAGCTGTAATCTGGACGGCCTTCGCCACTTTGTAAATTCTCTTTCCCTATCTTAATAAAGATCAGCTTTGGCCTTTCGAGTATCATGGTTACTTCGATGGTGTTTTACTGCAAGAGAAAACCAGATGTGCAGTTACTTGTTCATATAAGAGGAAAACTCTTAATTAACCATCAAAGGTTTCAAGTGATCTTGAGATCTGCACACAATGGAAAGAAGTAAAAAAATGATTTCTACAGATTCATCTACTTGTGCATGGCTACCAAAATCTTTGTTGTTTTTAGGTATTATGATCCCAAGGTCTTCATCCAGAGACTTACTTGGTATAGACTCAGTGTCATCTACAAATATAAGCATTCTGATCAGGTTACGAACCTAGAGCAGCATAACAATGTGAAATCACTGTAATTAAAGATTAAATTAATGGAGATAAATAAGGCAATGAAAAACAAAAGATGAACAATCGCGGGAAAAGAAGATGATATAAATCAACACCCAATTATTATAAGTCAATGGTACAGACCTTTAATGATGACCAGTGCCAGACTGACCGTCGTGCTCAAGTGTATAGAATCACATTTATATAACGCTAAATTAGTACCATAGTTTTCACTTGCAGGCAGAATTAGTAACAAGTTCTGTACCATTGAAGCAAATAGCAGCACTATCATATGCTCTATAAACTTTACAAACAGGAGTGTGAAACTGTCTGACGGGTCTATGAAACTGAGAACTGAGAGTGCGTAGTACTACAACCTTACCTTGCCACTTCAGTTTCACTGTCAAACAACCAAAAATAGATGTTATGCCATAAAAACTTCGATTCAGAATTCAGATATTAGTCTACATGTACATTCTAAATCTAAATGTACCCACTAAACTCAACAGAGTATTCCTCCTGATGATGAACTTAATTAACAGTCGGCAACATAGACTCCCTGCTCATGCCAGTGATAATAGGTGTTGTCTACGATAATAATCAATCATTGATGTATAATAATATCTTCTCTACCAGCAAGACACACCGATATTAAGCAGTAAAGCACGGCAAAGTGAACGAATCAAATCTCTATTGTGGTGACAGTAGATGCACATGCTTTGGCGAGAAGATTGGCCAAGCGCTCCCCTAGGGTTCCTAGCGCCGCCGCCGGCTCCCCCGCCGCGCGTCACCGCCGCCGCGGCCGGAGCCCGCCCCCGCTAGCCCTTTCTCCCTCTCCCCCACCCCTCCCTCCCCCGTACCCCCCGCGTCGCCTCCCCGAGCAAGGCGACCGGGGCCTCCTTCCCCGTTCCCCTCCAGCGCTCCCCTCTCGCTCCTCCCTCCTCCCACCGCCGCCAGCACGCGGCGGGTTTGCCTTTCCCCGCCCCCCCCCCCCTGCTCGGGCGGTGGTGGCTGGCGGCGGTGAACTTCGGCCGGCGTCGGTGTGGCCCGGCGGCGGGGGTGCCGCGTGCCACGGTGGCTTTCGACGCGACGGTGCGGCCGTTGGCCGTGGGGCGGCGCGGTGGCGCTGGTGGCTGGCGGCGCCCGCCCGGCCCAGATCTGGGCCCATTTGGGCCCCATCTGGGTTGGGGCGGGCCGGTGGCTCGGCGTTCGGCGGCGACGCTCCCTGGTGGTGGCGAGGTGGCGGCGGTCTGCGGGCGGTGAGGACTTCGTCAGTCGGCGAGTTGCAGCGTGGCGGCAGGACTGTCCGGGTCCAAGTGGGTCCGGCCGGGCCGTCGAGGCCCGGCAAGTCCTCGTCACCGCGTCCGGTCGGCTCCGCTGCAGCGGTGGAGGCTGTCCCCTCCCTCCGGTCGAGTTGTGGTCACTCCCGTGGTCGGTGTCTCCTTTCCCTCTCCAGGTCTCGTGTTGGCAGCTCTAGAGAGGCGGCGAGGGTGGTCCGGTAACCGTGGTGGCACAGGCTGGTGGGCGGCTATTGGGGTGGTGCATTTCGAAGTGCCTGGGGTGGTGGTGGTGGTTGTGGATCGGGAGAAATCCCTGTCGGCTTGTCCGGCACCGACGCGGTGACACCTGCGGGCGCCGTCGGACCTTCCTGAGGGGCGTCGGGTGTATCCCTTCCCCACTACCCCCCGCGTACCGGGGGAAACCCTAGAACTTGTTCGGGCAGCAGCGACGGCGTCGTCGCATCCCTTCTTGAAGGTGTTGCTTGGTGCGCGGCGCTTCGGGATGCTGGGAGCGTGGTGGTACTGCTTCGGAGGGTGCAGCGGTTGCCGGTCTTCCTTTCCTCGTTGATCTGCCGGTGTCGGCATTTATTTCTCTTTCTTTTTCTTGTTTTTCCTTTTGGGCTTATCTGTGCTGAGGCCCCAGCGAGCTGGATGTATCGGATGTTTGCTTTATAATATAAAGCGGGGGGAAACCCTTTATCGTCGATGCACATGCTTTTTTACATTAGCCTGATGGTAAATTAGTAACAACTAATGAGGTTATACTAATGCAGAGTACACCGAATAAAACATCGTTTCTGAACATGTTGATAATTTTGAATATTTACACATTTATTGGTTTTTCCCTATTGTAACAAGTTCTTCAAAAAATCAGGTACAACACAGGTTAACAGTCTTTTGGCGGGAGGTGGAACTAAAGGTGGTAAATGTTTAGACCTGGCAATTCTTGAACACGCAAAAAATTAAAACTAAACAACTGGAACTGAAGCAGTTTTGGGGAATTAAGAACAGATTAGCAAGAGATCCAGCTGGAAGAGTACTATGAAATGAAGGTAGCATGCAAAGTTTACGGTCACCGTCCCTACCACGGCGGTTCAATGTAGCACTTTATCAAACATCTGTAAGCCAAGCGGAGAGAGCTAAACACAGAACATATGGGTGGTCAGGTCCCAGCACAGGCAGACATGAATGAAGGGAACTTAAGTAACCAAAGAATGCTTGAAGTGATCTCCGAAGTGAGCATACCGGAGAACTGGGGCGCCGGCGCTTCAGGTTTCTTCTTCCCGCCAAGCAAGCCTTCTTTCCCGTCGTACTCCCTGGAGAAGCCGGCGTCCTCGGCCACCACAACCCCTGCGCCTCCCATGATAGCGTGCCCATGAGTGCCTCGAGCTCATACCTCGTACCTCATCGTCCAGGTGGCGCAGTATCTCCAAAGGGGGTGAGGCAACAGAGCCTAGCACTTTCTTCCACTTATCACTTCACACCTGCCAAATTAAGTCCATCTGTGCATCATGTAGAGAGAGAAGAAGGGGTTTGAATGAAGTGGGGATCTCACCTTGGTTACCGCGTCATCACCTCGGTCATGTCTGCCTCTCTGAACCAAATATTATGTCTGAAATATTCAAAAATACTATTGAGACAAATTATAGTGCTTCTCTACTACTCAAGGAAGGTGGTAGACAGCAGGACGGATCCGATCGTGTCATCGCCTCTCTGAACTCAATATTATGTCTGAAATATCCAAATATCATGTCGTCCCCTTTCTGAACTCAGTATTATGACAGCGTTTCTCTACTACTGGCAAAAGGTAATAGTCTTTTATGTGGTTCTTTTTTTCATTTGAATGCACTCCATTTTCTTGATGGATTAGTTACAATCAAACCTGCCATTTTTGTATGCAAACAGTTGAGAAGTTCTTTTATCATCAGAAAAAATCACTATAACAACGTGCTAATAACACCTTTGGATATTCAATAGCAGTACTAATGGATAGGCTGAACAAACAGTAACAACTATTAGCAAGAAGGATGCCAAATTGCCAGCCTGTGAATGATTAACATACATCAAACTCTGTGACAAAGTACAGGATCGCATGGATAGCAACATCAAAGATTCCACCAGCGCTTGAAACAACATTTTCTAGCACAGAACTTACTCAATCTGAAGAAATCTTTCTTGTTGTCCTCAAACAAGCTATCTACCCACTATTTTCAAACTAATGACAGGTGTACGATAATGAAAGATACAGATATAAGAAGCAAACAAAAAAAAAATCCAGGCACCACAGAACACATATGAGCAACAAGCTAGACGAAAAAAATGCAAGAAAAGTAGAACTTAATTAACTTTGTTAAAACTTAAAATCCAAAAGGTTACGAACAACTCCATTAGAGAAAAGAAAAATCCTCTGATATTTGAAAAGAATCTTTGAGAGAAAAGGCTTGGGTAGCATCGTAATCAGTGTGGAAATCCTGGGCCTTGCCCTTGATGTTGAACCACTTCCTGAGGAGGGACTTGGACCAGGAGACGTGCACATCCAGAGATGAATTAGCTACCAAATCGATCAATGGCGGTGCGAACGGAACAACAAATTGAAGTAGGGGCGTGTCGTACCTTTCTCTTCTTGTTGCTCTCCTCCATCATTGTCTCATAGCAAGCCGGAGAGGACCCTGAAACAGCAGCATGGAATTTATCCACGCCTGACTGACGCCCCTCCTCCTCTATCCTCTCATCTCTATGGTATTGGTATGGAATGTGTGACTGCGCAAGGAAACCTCAAACTTCGAACCGCCGGTGAGGCGACATGGTAGAGGTTCGCGTGTGCCGGTCGTGGAGCCCATGGGGCCGTGTCATCGCCGATTAGGCTATATAGAGGGCGCAGATGGGGACGCAGCATAGCGGGGGAAGGCCGCCGGAGTGGGGAGGTGGCGTGCCGGGGAGAGGGCGGTGGGCACGGTGAGGTCCCGCGAGCGAATGAGAGGAGACACGATGTCTGACCATGGCCGCCGCCATCTGCCGCTCCGCGACACCGCGGTCGCCGCCACCTCGCGCGGGTCCGGGAGGAGCCACGCGCAGGGCCTGATGGCCAGGGACGCACGCCAGAACCAGTAAGGGGCCCTGGATCTGAGGTAGGAAGACGTCGATGCAGAGGGGAGCACGACGCGGTGGCGCGTGGTCAGTGGTGGCCAGGAGGGTCGCGGCGGCACAACCCGGTGGAAGGTGTGAGGTGGAGGAGGATTGGGTCCTCGCGGGAAAGGACGGTGGGTAGGGGAGGAGCTCCCATGCTGCAGCGGCACAAGCAACCCTAGCGCGTGAGAGCTATCGGGGAGAGGAGCGGGAAAGAATTGACGATAACCCCCCTTTTGGTCTGCCTTTGATCACACACACCACCCCCCCCCCCCCCCCCCCCCCGTGTCACTGACATGTGGGGTCCGGTCCCACACGTCAGTGACACAAGGGGGGGCTTATGATCAAAGGCAGACCAACAGGGGGGGGTTATCGTCAAATCTCCCGAGGAGCGGCTCGCACGAGGAGGGAGAGAGAAGAGCGGCTCCATGGGCGAATTTTTTTTTTTCGCGGGAGGTGAGAGGAGAAAACCGGTGGGAGGTGAGAGGAAATAAAACCGAACGAAAATAAAACCGGAGTACCAGGCTACCAACTGCTCCATTAGGAGGAGTAGAGATATGTACTCCCTCCATTTTACAATATAAGGTGTATTGATTTTTTTTTTCAAAAGACAAATGTGTTCATGTTTGACCAAGTTTCTAGTAAATAAATATTAATATCTACAATATCAAATCTGTATCATTTGATCCATCATGAAACAGTACAATTTCTATGCAATTAGTGTAAGTTTTTGGCGTCTTTTCCTTTAACTTTCTTTATTATTTCAGGGTAATACCAATGCCCTTAATTCATCATACCTTAGAATAGCAATTATTTTTGTTCTTAATTTTTATCTTATGTGTTTGTTTACTGATAAGAATAAATTAGCTGACTCAAAAAATAATCGTTTTTTGTCGTTTGTGCTCTGCCCTTTTCTTTTGGTTGTTGTTGCTTAGTTGATTCTTTTCAGTTGGATTTTCTTCTATAATTGCATGCGGCGGCGTTTTGATGATGCAATCGTGTGATACTACCTCTTTGCTGTTAGAAGTTTTAAATGAAATTCTTTAAATTCATCTACTTAAATCATCACTATTATTAAAGTTGCACTAGTATATATATTTGGTCTTGCAAAGTAAGGCCTGTGTAACTTGTGCGTTTAAATGGACATTCTTTTTCCATTGTCGAAATATCTACAGTGTTTTCATTTTCATAAAATAAATTTAATTAATTTGCAAAGAATGTTGTTTATGTGCCAAAAGCCTTTACACAGTTTGCCATCTCACTTTGATCAAGCATTTTAATTAGCAATGGGCCTTAGCAGAAGAAAAGCTATGGGCCGGTAACCGCAGGCTATTCAATGGGCCATAGAGTTCACGCTGTACAGGAAAAAGGTGGCCAAAACGTAATTTGTTTACTTGCACGTAGGCTGTCCCTTTTTTTTTTTTTTTTGTGGGGCACATAAGGTGTCCCTAGAGATAAGAGTCTATTAAACGTACGATCCCGTCTATGATCTGAACCATGTTGCCCTTCGAGCTCCCAGTCTGTACGCGTGGATAAAATAAGGAAGGAACCTTGCAAGAATCTATCCAGCTATGTACGACGTGACGGCGGCGCCGAAGAGGCGGACCACGCGGTACGTGCCGCACGAGCTAGTCACGCAGATCCTCCTTCGTCTCCCCGTCGAGTCGCTGCAGCGGCTCACCTGCGTCTGCAAGGCCTGGCACAGCACCATCACCGGCGACCACTCTTTCCAGCGCGAGCGCGCCCGCCTCCAAGAGCCGCACGTGCTCATCGCGCCGCAGATCAAAATCAACGACGGCGGCCGTCCTTATGCCAGCCCGGTCAAGGTCACCACGCCCGGCTTGTACCGGTGGGAGAAGGGCCAGGGCGCCGCGACCCTCGTTCAAGCCATGGACTCCTTCTTCCCCGTCCAAGAAGCCGGCCGCAGGCACGATCTGGCGCACTGTGACGGCCTTGTGCTGGTGGTGTCCGCGGACGACGCCGTGCGGGTGCTCAACCCGGCCACACGCCACGCCACGCCCCTGCCCCGGAGCTACATCACGCCGACCGCGCTCCATAGGTGCTTCCACGGGGCGTTAGGTCTCGGGCATGACCCTCGCTCCAACGCGTACAAGGTTGCGCGTATCTATTACCGCTCCGTGCACATGCCCGGGACAGGTGGCTGCCTCTACACCCTCGGGATGGAGGTGTTCACCATCGGGAGAGATCAGCATTGGCGTCAGACGACGGTGCCACCGCCATACCCTATCATGGCATGTCGGACAGCAACCTTCTTCGAAGGCTCCTTGCTCTGGACAATCGATGAGTCCATCTTGCTCGCGGGGGGTGACGTAGCCGTCCGAGGCTTCCTCCGCTTCAGCTTGGAGGATGAGACTTTCAGCGTCATACCAGCGCCCCCTGGGTGTCCTGACCTACGATGCTTGACGTCCAACTTGGTTGACATGCACGGGGAGCTGTGCCTTGCTCATGAAGGGCCCGAAGAGGAGGGATCTTTCAGGCCAGCTTGGATATGGATGTGCAATGATGTGGATGGCTCCAATTCGCCACGATGGGTTCGACGTCATGTCATGAACGTCCCATGCCATATACACCTGATAGCCATGTCTAATGACCGTATATTGTTCCAAGGAGGATCTTACAATCTCATGTGCTATGATAGCCAAAGCATAGAAGGTGTTAGGCATGTGGCTATCATGCATGACTTGACATATCATCATCCAGACTCAAACACACATGTTAAGTACCCAAAAGAAAGTGTATATAGCTACGATTTAATCCCTTACGTTCCAAGCCTGGTGCCAATCTAGTTACCCGGTAGAAAACAATCTGCAATTGCATTTGCATGACAAAGAAATATAAGAGATGATGAGAACAAAAAATTCCAAGTGCTGACGGTGCATCATTTTTGTGTTCTATTCTTGCTTTTTTTTCATTTGTTTCCGTAGAAGATGTTCTAGTATTTATTGTTTTTGGTCGCTTGTCATTAGTGGTACTATCTCCCGAGTCCTTCCGTGGGAGATAGTATTGATGTTGGAAGAAACCACTGCGTCCAGTCCGGCCTGAGTTCAGAATCATCACCGAATAGTTTATGTACTAGCGCCGAAGAGGCGCATGCAGCGCACGCTGCGCCCGTAGGGGTACCCGTCTGATTTTATCGTACGTGTGTGTCATTAAAGGGTTGGTTCACTGACCAATTTTTGTTTAGTGAATAGTCTGATGTATTTTACATTGGTACTGTATTTGGTGGTCTGTATTTTGTTTTTTCTTTGATTGCTCTTTTTGTAGTTTTGGCTAAACTGACATGTTTATTTATTTTGCACAGAGACATAAATTGAACTGATAGATAGAGGGAAACATAGAACACGTGCAAGAGATACGTATTAGAAAGCATCGTGACAGTGGCAGATCAAGCATATAGTCGTCCTAGTTGTGCTACACAGAATAAGGATCGAAGAAAAAATGTTTAAAACAACTGTGAATAGTTCATAAGGTAACTATATTTTTTCTTTATGTACATGAAATCTATTGGAACGTAGCGTTATAATTATCATATAGATGAAGAAATGTAATTTCAAACTAACCTGAGACTTTGCATAGTTGGTTAGAACTAACTGGTCAATGAAAGGTAAGCAAAAACACAATACTCTTTGAAAGCAAGTACAATTCATCACTGCATAAATTTTTTCAAGGCCCGGTTTGTGATTATATAAGAATATATTATAGGACTCCTGTGGGGAAGCATGCAAGGAATCCACCCAAATGCTAGGACACATAAAGAAGTCATAATTCTGAAGATTTGTTAAAACTGAACCTTCCAAGTGCAATGTTGATTTACAATTCGAGTTCGTACACACATGTATCCACTAATTTGGTCGACAACAAAGATACTGATGCAAGATTATACAGCCTTTTTGCAAGACGGGGAAGTGCTTCGAACCTCAAGGGTAAAAAGGCACTTGAAACTGTGTCTGCTGTGGAAACGAACTTAGATTACCCTTTCCATCCCTGCAACGAATATATATCAATTGGAAAATAATAAGAAAAATACACTAAGCAAACAGGCTAGAATTGTTGAGTATGTTAACTATCTCGACATCTGAAGCTAAACTTGAACTTGAGCCAAACTTGCACAGTACAAAACAATTGAGTATATATGGTTTTAGTAATCTGAATCAAAGGAGTTGATGCAATGTAAGATATCAGAGGTACTCCCGAATTTAGTACCTTCAGACTGCAATATATGGTTAGCAACCTGGCTCTTAAAGAGTGAATACAGTGCTGCTCAACACTATTATAACATTCTGGTTGAATATACATTGTAGAAGCAAAAGTGAAATGAGTTTGCATTCAACCTAATTGTACTATTTGCATCAAGAACTCGGTAACTGTGTGAGCAAATATAAAATCACACGGAACACATGCTTACCTCTCTGTATTGGCAGAATCATAACACCCTACACCTTTACGACTGATTTTCATCATGACTATCGCTGTAGGACCAATCAAAAACATCCAAGTCATCAGCACTCCTAAAAACATACTTTCCTTCTTTGGCCTCAGATTGGAGCATGCCCAACTCTTTACCCGACTAATTTAAACCATCTTCTTCCTCCTTGTTAACGATATATGTCCTTAAAACAGAAAATCACAGGAAGAAGGTTCATGAATAATTTTAGTATCAAACATTGTGTGTTACTTTCAGAAAAACCTCCCAATGTCTCCTTCAATTGATGCAACTTCTTAGTTATGTATACTATTGATGTCTCTCTGAGATCTTCAATGTTGAGATGGTTGATTACTTATTTTAGATACATATTATATGTGTATATCTGTAAAACATGGAAACGTTTGGCTGTGTGGTTGATTTCAAAATACCAGATAAAAGAAATTAGTATCAGATTTTGACCATTTGGCCTATGTTTGCTAGGCCATGTAGGAATGTTAATTCAGTTTGGTTGCATTTTCCATCACATGATTTTCTCTCCCGTCACTGCCATAGTTCTCTACAAAAATATCAAAACCATCCATCTCTCCAAACAGGGAGCTGCTGTGAATATACATCAACAAAGAAGAGGAGATTTAGAAGTCAGTCGTGCCTGGGGCAGTATACCAGCCCAACAAATTTAATAGTACAGATTTATGCTAGAACAAACAAATGCAGCAATAATGCCAGGTCCAAATAACCTACTTGAGATAGCGAAGTATCTAACACCTACATGGTAACAGAAGAGGCTGGACCAAACGAACTCACATCTACATCATGAAACTAAATGTTTGCTTTAAATACGTGCAAGATCAAGCTTTTTCTACATTTACTTAGTTATTCAAGGGAAATACATCAAGAAAGAAACTTACATGAATATCATGTATAATATATGTCCAACTTCGAAACACTTTATCCTAATACATATTTAGAAGGAAGCACTTCAAATCAAGTAATCAATTTCAAAATACTATGGGAGGAAAATGGCTTTAAAATACTTATTGTTTGGTTTCCCATCACCAGTATTAACTGTATGGATTATTAGCATGAGCCTGATTTTATTAGAGCATTTGCAGAAGCAACATTACATTTTTTCGTTGAAAGTGAAATCTATCCAAAGATGTAGGCCCTTCTGTTGTTCTGCATGCTGCCTGATGCCAACATCACCAAGTGCATGATGCCTCGGCCTGCCATAATTCACTGATCAAGTAGAAGGCATTTAAATTGGAACATTTAGCTCGAGACGAACCTGAATGGATCAAGTGCACGGTGGTTTCTCTGAATCGTTGTATGATTACATCATATACCTGAATATCCCTAGTGCAGCAGCCATCCTTGTGTCCCAAAAAATCTTTAAGGACAAATGTCCCCAGCAGTAGAAAACACAAGAAAAATATTTTAGCTAGCAAACACCTTACAGGCAACACAATGTAAATAGAACTAAAACAGGAAAAGAGGAAGCAGAGCATGGGTACGTGCGATATCAAGCAGAACAGGGGATGGATGCATGGTCTTATACTTGCCAACAGTACGCTTGATGACAATGCTTTTTTAATAATATATTAACTCATTTCTCTTAATAATATACTATCACATTTAAGTTACAACAATAGTAATCAAACTATATACATGCAGGCATTTTCTTCTGCGCAATAATTGTATAAACCCAAAATGATAACATAAATACTTCTTTTCATCTTTATAGTAACCAAGGAGGAAGATGCAGCAAAGAAAGGACGATTATTTAATTGTTAAAATTTAACACTATCCCAATTGAGATAAGCAAATAAATGTTCTTTCTGCAATGTTCTTCTTCTACATAGATACACCACGCGAGATATATTGTAGTACATGTTTTCGATGGTTCAAACAATTCATCAATATTGCCCTTCGATTGTAGGACTCGAATTCAAAGATTGTGTTACACTGACTGTTCATAATTATTCTTGTACGTACCTATGATCTAGATGGATAGCAAGTAAGAAAACACGTCGGGTATAGGTTTCACCAAAATATCTTGCATACTACTTTCTAAGAAAAGGAATATACTTACTATTTATTAAACCGTCCAGGACTAAATGAGAAGCATGGTACATTCAAAAGAATCTCAATCACTGAAGGCAACTACCAAGCTCACAAATTTTGACAAATAAGAAAAATTGCTAATCTGGAGATTGGGAAATAAAAAGAGCCCGCCCGCAGCCTGTGATCTATAATTTGACCACGGTGATTCCAGTCAAGGAGATGTGGTGCTTCCAGTTCCCATCCATCGGGTGCAATAAATCTGAAAATACTGAACATGTAAATATGTGATTCATCTGTATGCTCATACATATCAGTAGGGATATACAATATTATTTTTCCACTCAGCAAAAGTAAGAACCGGGTTTAAACACTACAACTAAATTAGGCATTGCTTGTTAGTTGTGGATCATATAGAGCTGAAGTTGATTAAATTGTTAAATTGAGAAGGTGTACCGAGAGACAAATAGGGAGAGAGATTGGGAGGGGAGAAAAAAATGATGGGATGAACCTACCTGGTTTTCCATGGAAGGAGAAGAGTCTGTGTCGTGGTGGAGGTTCAACCTGCACCGTCGGCATGGGCTGCACGCCTTCGGCCTCTGCCATTCACCACCGCGCGGCAGCAGCCTAGGGTTTGTTCCCGTGGGGCTGCTTTGACGGAGGGTAGGTGAAATAGGAAGGGGAAGAGGAGTGTGGAGGAGGAAGGGGGCGAGGAGGAGCGATGGCCAGCAGCGGATGGTGGCGAGGAACGACGGACGGCGGGGCCAGCGAAGGCGACGGCTGCTCCGCTTTGTCTCTGTGTTCTCTCGTTGACTCTAGACTAGAAGAACGAAGAAGAGAGAGCAATTGGTGGCATGTAATGGGCCCCAGCCCAAGATATTTTGCTGGCCTTCAGCGGTAAATCACAAGGACGGTTAAAAAAATTCAAAAAAACAGGAAAAACCAAAGCCTTCCCGCTTTAGTATTGTTATATATTACTGACTAGGCTAGCCTTTTGTGTTCCCTCAAAAAAAAAAGAGGCTAGCCTTTTGTGCTATATATAATATATATATATATATATATATATATATATATATATATATATATATATATATATATATATATATATATATATACTAGCACAAATGCCCGTGCGTTGCAACGGGAGAAAAATGATGCGTTGCTGATGACAAAAACGATGGACCTATTGAGAGTTGGGTTCAGATTGGATATTTATTCTCGTCCTCCCAAGTCCTAATATAGATTGGATCATAGGCTCCTAGATTTTCAGAAATATTGTGCATCATATGAGCTGTGGTATCATTTGAATCTCGGTGCAAAAATTCAGACTATGCATCCTACCAGATGCTGCTTCTCAGCTTCAACATCATTTGAGCTAGGCAATTGAGCATTGTTAATATGGTTAGAAAATTACACCGACTGAAGAAATAGCAACACATTGTACAACAGATTGGACAAAATCTAAGTTTATACATATACTTGCCACATGCCTGTGTGTTGCAACGGAGAAAAATAATAATAAATCAACATGATTAAGCAGAGTGGGTTGACAGAAATAGAACAACAATTGTATCATTCCAGGAGCCTTCCCTGTCATCTAAACATGGTCAAGCACTCAGCATGCAGAAACAGTTTGTCTAACAAAGCGAGATACGCGATAGCTTAAGATACTCATTTGTGAAGGAGCGAGCTAATTAACAACATTCGCATAGTGTTAGATCTTGGAGGTTCCCATGAACGGTGACACTCACAACACGGACACGCTCCTCAGTGGCACAAACCTCCGATGTGCACATTAGCATGTGATATTTTTTTTCTAGTCGATATCTAAACATCAGAAGAAGAAGCAAATCCAAACCTATAATCAGAGCCTGAACCAAGGAGACTCTAGACCTCAATTTTTACTGAGAGGCCGAGAGTAGCATCCTTGACTCTGCAATGGTGCAGCCAGTTTACACAATGCATACATCGATAGAATTATAAGAATATTTCACTCACTCCTTGAACCCAAAAAAGAGAGCACTCAACTGAAATGTAGATCAGGACATGAGCAGTAAGTGTTGAAACCTGCAACTTATATGTTGTCGCATTGGAATGCCCAACACATAAGTAGGTGTCGGGAGAGCAAATTTGAACTTGGCCATATTAAGACCGATTTTTCTCTTCTGCACAAGTTTAAACTCTTTTAATTTCTCAGCATCCAAGCAGCCTACAAATCAAAACACACCCATATTTACTCTATACACAAGATTCAAAAGCAGTAGCCTTGCTTTAGGTAGAGCAAATAATATATCCAGAGGGTAGCAAGAGGAATTGCTAAATGAATCACATGAGCAGTTTAAAAATGAATTGGAATCTGCAGAGGTAGAAGCATCCGAACTAAATAGTGGACTCATATTGTAGAACCAGAACTTTGGATGAAGACTGAACATGTGGTCGCTCATAGATTCTAAGTTATCACTTTTTATGTGAAACGAATGATCTAAGGAAATGGCTAATTAATATGAACGATTCGGATTCATTCTACTGTCCGAGAAATGTCACAGCCATTCTACGTAGGAAATCCAAAGGCCGCCAATTTAGACCATCTCTTTCAGGGAATCCCCTAGCCACCAGGAAGCATCCTCGATCCACAAAATTTGATAGTAGCGAACATTTGCAAGCTAGAAATGTGTAAGAAACTAACATCAGAGTAAATGAAATGGTACTATTCACTGTAATGAGGAGCACCTTGTTTTCCATTTATACTTGGACGATCACTTGCCTATCTCAAGTCTTAGACCAATTTATTCCCTTTTACCTTCTATACATTTCAGCTATAATTATTAATGATTGCTGAAAAAACGTTCTTAAATTATGGGACGGAGGGAGTAGTATTTGGAAGCATGTATCATAAAAGGGCAAGAACACTACCTTCAGTTAGTTCTAAACCTTATCGAGTTCTGATTTTGATGGTGAGTTAGTAGTTGTGAATAGTCGACGCCAAGCAATTACAAACTGTGGAGCATGCAAGTCTGCAAAACATAATCTGACAAAAGAAAAGGAGCACACAAAGATTATTCCAACAATCTTATCAAACTTATAAACAAAGATCTTGATTCTCCTTTCCATAACATAATCAGATAAAAGCAACGGAGCGCATAAATATTAACTATTAACTTTATCCAAGATAGGAAAATCTTAGAAAAAACGTGGTTAGTTTTTTGGGGGTCGAATCAATACCTTGCTTGAGGATCTCATATTTCTTGTCAGTGATGGTTTTGGCTATTGCTCGCAACGCCAATTGCTGCATCTTGCAAACCAGAGTTTTTTTATCTCCACTTCCATATGTTGGCCCATGGCTCTTCCATCTGGTATGTGAACTCATGATCGAAAATCTCCTTCCGAAACTGCATGAGTAACCCTACATAAAAAAGGCAAGTTCAATTGTCTCCTCCTGTTAGCATGGAAAGCTCCAAGAACTTAAAACACCTGGACAATATTTTCCTTTGAGCCCCATGTGCATTCATGGTAATTAGAGGATGTTGTGACTAATTTGTGAAAGGAAAAGAAAAGACCACTCATGCTCCTTCCTCTCCCATTAACTTCAGGTGGCTAACAACCACCAATTAGTGACAAATCTTTCTGAATTAGTACATATCAAACTAAAAACATGAAGAGCAATGGTGCTATCGCTGCTGAACATGACATAACAGTACAACTACACCACCATGTACGAATTCAGTATTATAATAGTACAAACTAACTGTGCTGTTTGCCAATTCTCCTAAACTGCATCACACGTACTTGGTTATCTTCTTCACAGCTTTACACTTTTACAAGAATTTGACAGTGGTTATTTAGTCAGTAAAGCACACAATGAAGTAAAGTGGTTCGAGACAACAGTGCATGTATGGCAGATCTCTCAGCATCGAGGCGGTTTTACCTGCTCCTAAAGAAATTGACTCTGAATAAAGATTCCCAGCTAAGGATCTTTTCACCTTGTTGCTACTTGCTAAATTTGGGATGAACATTTTAGATATGGTCTGACATTTGCATGTACTGGTTCGGATAAATAATTAGGAATTCAGTGGGACGAACGCGCACACAAATACCTTTAAAGTAATTTTCTTGTAAATAGGCATGAAGGAGAAACCTACAGTGGGCAGGTTCGGAAGCTTCTCATTCACCATCTTTTCAAGAGCTAGAGCCAACTCCATTGGTAAAACCACAAGAGGCGCACAAGATAGAACACATGAAGTTTTGACAAGCTATAGGGTACCACAAAATGAAAGCGGAAAATCACATTTAACAACTTGCTACTTTCTTTCTGATTTGTTCCGTGTCCTCCGTGTATATTTGACTGAATGTCATAGGAGAGCAGCTACATAACTGACCAACAACTAAAAACTGACATCTGTGTACGAAGCTACATAACTTTACATACTCCTACTAACTTTATTACCCTGTAATCAAGTGTTACTTTCCCTGGTTGATTAACCTGGCACAAATGACACCCCTTTTTCGAACAACTGAATATGCAATAAACAGACAGTGCAAACACATCAATAAAAACACATACAACCATAAAAAAACTTACTACAGAGCATCACCTTTTTCAGAGTGGTCGAACTCTGTTAATGGAGCCAGAATGAACTGGAGCCTATCCTCCCTCCATGTTTGTTCCGATTGACACACAAGAATACACTAAGCATCACCCATCCATTTCAAGCTATCACACACGGGGCAATCGTATTAATCTCTCATGCACTCACGGAATCTGCATATGATAGCAAAAACAAATGCAATCAGCACCAGTAGCAATAATGAAGACAAATAGCTAAAAAATATCTCTTCAGCAGGAGCACCAAAAGCATGACAGAACATCACATATAACTGATCCAAATCATATCATCCTGTACAAAATTCCACCAAGCAGAGCAAAGAATAAAGTATGGCATACACAGCAACATGATATGATACAAATCCCCAACTGAACCCCTCCATCTCTCTATATAAAATTCCCAAACCGAACCCCTCAATCTCTCACATCTCTATGTGCCCCAATTATTTTGAACCAATAATCAGTTCCCCATTCTTTTCAAGATGCAATAGCATTCACAAAACCAAGATGCAATAGCACCACCGGATCAGGTTTAGGGGAAGGCTTGGTCAGTGTTTAGGGAGAGAAAGGCGAGGATGCAGGGAGGGCACGGAGGAGGGGTTGAGCGGAAAGGCGGCCTTGGCTGGGGATGTCGGCGAGGTATTGTATTTTTCTTTGTCGTGGAAGGCAGCAACTTCCCTGCGAAATCCCATGGCATGCCTTGCAGCAGAGGATATGAAGAGAAGGTGAGGTGTAGGGTTGGCAGATCCCGGCCAAGAAGGAAGGAGGGACGAACCTGCGACCGCCGGAGACGCGCCGATGAAGCCCTGCCCGAAACCCTAGCCATGAGGGTGGGGTTGCCGGCGGGCGGTACGTAGAGGCCGGGAGCAGAGAATCTGGCCGGAGGGGAGGGAGGCGCGGACCGTGGGGAGCTTGGGGGCGTGCTGCACTACGCCGGAGCTTGCGGGAAGCGGCTGGCGTGGGTGGCGGCGGCGGCGGCGGCGAGGACTACGTGGGCGAGAGGGAGAGGAAGCGAGCCTGGCCGTGTGCGTTCTTTTTTTCTTTACAAATCTGCTAGGACTGCGGGTTGAATAGTCCGAACGATAGGGTGTTTTATGAAAAAACGAAACGTTTTCTCAGATAACCACTTAAAATTGTACTGCGGGTTGAATACCCCGAACAACAGGGGCTTTTTTGCAAAATCGACGACGACGTACGACAGAAGCGATACGTGGTTTATTATTAGGTATATATATATATGTACGTGTAGATCACCCCTTGTAAACTCAGATCGCTCCTGTTGCCATCCAATCGGTGTCAGGGAAGTACTCAGCATGTGCTTCGTCGTGGTCGGGACTACCTCATCATCAACAAGTTAATCCGAACTATATTTTCCTTCCAACTCATAAAACATGGAAGGACGAGCGCACCTTGCAAGAACCTATCCGACCATGGAGGACAAAACGACGGCAGAGGCGACGCTGCACGTGCCGCACGAGCTGGTCATGCAGATCCTGCTTCGTCTCCCCGTCGAGTCGCTGATGCGGTTCACCGGCAGGGGCGTAGTCAGGATTATCAACTATTGGGTTCAGCTCTACTAAAGAGTGGGTTCAGTTCTTTGTTTACTCTTAAGCTAGTGTACATCTATAAGGGATATGCCAAATTTCATTGGGTTCACTTGAACCCAATGCTAATGAGCTGGCTCCGCCCCTGTTCACCGGCGTGTGCAAGGCCTGGCATGACACCATCACCGGCGACCGGTCGTTCCAGCGCGAGCACCTCCGTCTCCAAAAGCCGTGCGTGCTCATCGCACCGCAGATCAGAATCAACAACCGCTGTTTTCTTTACAACGACACGCCGGTTATGGTCACCACACCGGGCTTATACTGGTGGGAGATGAGCATGGGTGCCACGACCCTCATTCTAGCCACAGACTCCTTCCCTGCGGAGCAACCCAGTGTCCACAAGTTCGCACATTGTGATGGTCTCGTGCTGATGGTGATGAGCAGCACGGTGCGGGTGCTCAACCCGGCCACGCGTCACATCCTGCCCCTGCCCCAGAGTCCCCACGAAGTCCTGACGCATTCAGTCCCTTGATTCAGGCAAGGGGCGTTCGGTCTCGGGTGTGACCCTCGCACCAACGCGTACAAGGTTGCCCGCTTCTACTACCGCTGTGTGGAGCTCGTGGCTGGTACTCGCCGCTACACCTACGGGATGGAGGTGTTCACCATTGGGAGAGACATGCAATGGCGTGAGACGCGGCGCCACCGCCGTACCCTGTCATGCCGGGCCGACCGGCGACCTTCTTCAAAGGCTCCTTGCTCTGGACGATCGATGAGAGGTGTGGTGCCCGTCCGAGGTTTCCTCCGCTTTAGCATGGAGGACGAGTCATTTAGCGTCGTGCCAGCGCCACCTGGGTGCCCTTACCTCCATTGCACGACCTCCAGCTTAGCTGATATGCGGGGGGAGCTGTGGCTTGCTCATGGAGGGCACCCCATCCGTGAAGCAGCGCAGATATGGGCGTGTGATGATGTCGATGGCACCGATCCGCCACGGTGGGTTTGGTGTGATGTCATGAACATCCCACGCTATATTCATCTCCTAGCTATGTTTGACGATGGCATAGTATTCCGAGAGGACTCTCAGAGGCTCGTGTGTTCAGATAGCCAAAGTACGCTAGATGATAGGCATCACGCTATCATGGATGACTTGCGATATCACCATCCTGACACGAACACACTTGTCAAGTACACACAAGAAAATGTCCATGTCTATGTTGTAATCCCCTACATTCCAAGCCTGGTGCCAATTAATATAGTTAGGAATTACTCCTTCCGTCCCATAATATAAGAGCGTTTTTTGACACTAGAGTAGAAAAGAACCAATATGCAACTGCATTTGTGTGGCAAGGCAATATATAGGAGATGGCGAGAACCAACTTCCCAAGTGCTGATGTGCCATCACTCTTGTGATCATTGTAGCCCGTGTACCCTTCTATTTTCTTTATTTTTTTTCTGTAAAGAAACAAAGTGATTGGAAAGAACTTGTGTTCGCCATTCCTGCACCAATACGAGCCAACAAATGAGCAGGCACATTTTACATTCCCTAACATAGAAGTCCACTTTGTATTCTATGAGGCCCATCTGAAGCTGGAACTTTGTTTCCCGGAACAAACAACCAAGCTCGGCGCGGTCTGCCGTGTTGGAATTGATGGCCTGTTTCAGAGGGAGGCAATCTGTGATGAAAATAATGCGACCCATGCCAAAACCTTCTGCTAAGCTAAGCTGATCGCCTTCAGTAGCGCAGCCGATTCAGCATGTAACGGAGAAGCTAGGGCATTCATTTGACCAGCAACAGCAAACAGCACATCACCGGACGCATCCCTTGCAATGCAACCCCAGCCCCCACAGTCGTTACTACCCACATAGGATGCATCAACATTCGGCATAATCCAGTCCAGGGGGGAGGCTTCCATTCATTTGAACGCACCACAATGGGGGCGTTGAGGCATCCCATGGAACTAAATCCATTCTGCGGTCAGGGTTTGCAAACTCTAGGGGCTGCAATTTATATTCTCCATGTCTGATTCTGTTACGCTCCGTCCACCATCGCTACATGAGGCAGATCACCTGCAACTTCTTCGGTTCAGGGAGGGCAAGGACCTTCTCCAGGACCTCCAAAGGTGTGGGCTCCTGCATCAACAAGATACTTTCTTCCTCTAGCAACGCATGCCTCCACATGGCCTTGACCGACTTGCATCTGAAGAAAAAATGTCCCCCATCCTCAAAATATCTGCCACAAACCGCACACCGTGTGTCTAGCTCGACCCCGCATCTTGCAATATTCATGTGTAGGGGGTGGCTGTTATGTCCCAATCTCCACAAGAAATGGTGAACCTTCCCAGGGCATTTTACCTTCCAGATGGCACTCCAAACATTCCTCCTCCAACTGGAAAGATTTGATCCTTCCCCTCGTGCTCTACTTGCCTGGGACAGTACCATCTTAGTGTGTACTTTATAAGCTGATTTAACAGAAAAGATACCCCTCGGGTCAAAATGCCAGGCAAAGTAGTCTTCATGTTGCTCAAAAATTGGGATCTTTAGTATAATTTGTGCATCCACAGGTTGGAAAGTCTGCCGTACAAGCGCCTCATCCCACTTGCAAGTGATTGGGTCGATCAGCTCCGAGACCCGTGTTAGCAGGTTCGACCCCTGGCTAGACAAAGGCTTCCTCGAAGAGTCTCGTGGCAGCCAGGGATCACTCCAAATGTTGATTGTTTCCCCCGAGCCCACACGGCATATATACCCCTCTTTGATAATTTCCAAACCCTTGAGAATACTCCTCCAAGTGTAATTCATACCAGTAGTTGGTGCAGTGGATAGAATACTGCTATCTGGGTGGTACTTAGCTTGCAACACTCTAGCACACAATGAGTCCGGCGTTTGGAGAAGCCTCCAAGCTTGACGCGAGAGCATCGCAAGATTGAAAGAATGAAGATCCTTAAAATCCAGCCCGCCCTGCTCCTTTGGAAGTTTCATCTTTTCCTAGCTGACCCAGTGCATGTTTTGTTCATCTTTCTGTTTCGACTACCAGAACTTGGATATCATCTTGCTTAGCTCTTCGCACAAACCCTTGGTCAAATCGAAACAGCTCATGGCATATGTGGGAATAGCCTGGGCAACGGCTTTAACTAGGATCTCCCTTCCCTGCATGGACAAGAAACGTTCGAGCCAGCCTTGGATGCGAGCCCACAGACGATCCTTAATATACTCAAAATAGAGCGTGACGGACCGACTGATATACATGGGCAGGACGAGGTATTTTCCATTAGATGTTTCCTGCTGCAAGCCCAAGATTTGCATCACTTCATTTTTTGCATACGCCTGTATTTGTTGTTTCGGTCGCTTGTTATAGACTTTTGTGCTTTGTTTGGCGCTTTGCTTGTATACAAGAGTTAATTGCACAAAACACAAACTCTTGACAACATTGTTGCACACTTGCTCAAAACCACAACTTCGAGAAAACATAGCAAAAAATTACAAGTTATGTTCCAAACTATCGCACTATACACAAATTGGCCAATTTGTTGGGTTTGTCATTAAACTGGCAGTTCATATACGGAACAGTGTCGACCATGATCCAACTCGTCAAGGGCAACTCCGTTGGCACCGTCACGACGTACTACATAAGTAGTTGCTCTTGCTTCCAATCATCTTATATGCATCGATGAACTTTTTCTTTTCTGTTCCTTATACCCAGTCTTCGACCCCTCGCATCCACACCCACAATTGCCCATACCGTTACGCTTCTTCAGGTCGTTTCGATGGCCAAACCAATCCCTCCGCCTCCTCCAATGCTCGCCATGTGGATACCGTAGCAGTCGAACCCGTTCGTCACGGTGTAGGGAGGAGGGGTGTGGTCGTGGATAGGGGCTTTCATGAGGATCAGACAACCGGGGAGATGATAAGTTGAATTGTTGACTAAGCGGGGGAGGGTAGGCGACTGGAGTGATTGTGTGGCTCTAAGGCCGAGGAAGTGGCCGGCGTCGAAGTTGACATGGCATGCGTTGTGCGAGAAGGGCAAAGAGGAAGTTGGTTAGGAGGAGGAGATGAGGGCGGCGAGCCGTGGAGTCGATTGAGGGGAGCGGTGGCGTGGTAACAACCCCTAGTGGCCATGGGTGCCCACGTTCCAGCAAGGCCCACATGTCAGTGAAACATGGGCGACAGGGCCCTAAGAGGGTTCACAATCAACTGACCTTACTGGGTCGTAAAGCGAAGATCCTATGCTTATGGATGATTTTCCTACGGACCCCCCTACACGCTAATCCTTTCACTAACATCTCACGACCACTTCCCCTGAATTTCATTGAGGGCCCACTCCCCTCCATCCTATAAGTTTACTTCTGTAGGCGTACAACTCTTTGTAGAGGGATGGCAGTAGTCAAGCTAGAGATGAATGCCCAACGAGATCTGACTCACTTACTTGCAGTTGCAATCCATCAAGCGGGCCCTCTTTGGGTCTTAATTAGCGCAAGACTGATGTGCTTGATATATTTTGGAGGAAGTTATAGCGATAGCGCGCTTGCTACAACTGGAAAAAATCATGTCAATCTACACCTCAGCTGTCCGTTTTCAGCATCGTGATTCATGCATTGGCTTTTCTTTTTCAGTCATTTTTTTTTTTGGTTTTCGAGGCGGTTTTGTTTACTGGGCCTGATGTGTTCCTTTCTAGGACACTGAGATTTGGTGTGTGTGCGTGACTACGATCTATATGTATCTCTACTCCTAATGGAACACTTGGTAGCCTGGTACGGTTTATTTTCGTCCGGTTTTTCTTCGTCCCACCTCCCATCACCCCCTTTCACTGGTTTTCTAATCCATTGGTTTATTTTTCTCTCCACTCTTTCTTTCAAAAAATCAGCACTTTCCTAACATACAAAAGATCACGGTTCTAACTTTCCTAACCTATCCAAATCAACCAATCTCTCTCATTAATGCAATTTGTTTTGGAAAACAAATAATAGATTTTCAGGAAACAAATAATGGATTTTAAGGAAATTAACAAGTAAAACATGACAAACAAATCTTATTGTGAAAGTCTCTACTCCTAAAGGGCAGTACATAGGTCGTTTGTTCGTTCGTTCGTTCCTCCCCCTCCCCATCGAAGGAAATCAACCCCCACCGATTGAAGAAAATCCCATTGAAAAAAAATTTCGGGAAGAAAATCCCACTGATTTGTTTGCAAATAAAGCCCACCTCCCATTTCTTCGTCTCCTCGATCAGATCGCCTCCCCATCTCCCCTTCCTCATACCCCTCAAAAAAAATCTCCCCTTCCTCCTCTCCCATCGAGCGTCGCCCATCCGTCTCCTATCTCTCACCGATCCAGCGTCGCTTCCCATCTCCTCTCCTATCTCTCCCTGATCTTCCGGCGCCCCCCGTCTACTCTCCTGTCTCTTGCTGAAGTAATGGTGGCGGTGGTGGTCGGGCCGCCCTGCTACACCGAAGCACGCCCATACCTGCACAACCTCCCTCTGCCCGAGTCGCAGCATCCTCCATATGCTGTTGCCTTGCCGCCGCCGCAGATGAAGATATATGATCATCGCCGGTACCACCGAGGATGGAACCGACACACATTACTGTCACAGCTACCGAGGCCTACCACCCAGTGCGCCCGGATCCCTGGTTGCCACCCGGACTGGGGCACCCACATTGCTACAACACCGTCTCCATCATTTTGGGCTAATGAACAACGGGTGCATTCAGGCGCTAATCTATCCCGGATGCTACAGTGAGACTATCTGAATGCATGGTCGTTGCAGTTACAACAGTACATAGTTACATGCATATGGCTGCAGTTATATATTGTTGGATTTTTTTTCTAATCTTATGGTGAAAACAACATATCTTCTTGAAGAAGTACCATGCAATACAAATTGTTCTATAGTTATTATAATCTATAATAGTAAGGGTTAGAATTTTGTTACAGGAAAAATGCATATATTCACTTATTTATGTTTACCTTTTAGAGATGTATTTCTCTCCAATGGCCTTTGTGTTATCCATGTGAATATATCTGGTAAAATGCAAATTGAGTACTGCTGAAGTTAGAATCCTTCCCTTTTCAACCCTTGTCTCATGGACTAAAACCTTAACCTCTGTGACTCTCTAAAATGCTTATATTAGAGCTATGCTGAATTTAGTTTCTGCATATTATACGTGCCTGAAGCTTTTCTCTGTCCAATTTGATCCGCTTCGTTCTGATATGGTATTGGCCAAAATGATTTTTTTTTCCATGAAGCTTTCAGTGTAGTTTTTCTAGAAGAAAATTGATGCTCACTTCAGCCAATTTGCATGTATTGGTATGCAGAGGAGGAGATCAACAATTACACATGCTAGCTCACATTGCGGTATTTACATTGGTCAATCAAAGGTTAGCTTTTCTATAGTTTTATAAACGCTGAATTTATGCAGATGCGTAGCAACTTTATTAGACACAGGGTGGCCTTGAATTAATGGGTGATAATCCTCTCCTGTCTGCCCTCTATCTTCCTATATTCCCAGTGCAATATCATGTAGGGCAAGCACTTTTGAATTCATTTTTAGAGATGCATGAATTGCCGATGGTAGAACTCTTTTATTTGTCCTTCGGATAAACATCCCTACTAGCTGGTTTGAAGGATCATCGTACATATATATTTTCAGTGTATGCTTTAGATTTTCGAAATGATCTTGACATTGTTTTCTTCCATAAGCTTTGATTTAAAAAACAACTTTCAATGTTATAGGAGAGACAAAGAGCAACAACAAGTCACAGTAGATATTGTGTAGTAGCAACATTCATGATCTGCTGATGTGTGCGTATGTGCTTGCTGCCACCGCTGTGTCTGGAAGAGAAATGGAAGCCAGAAGGGGCATCACTATAGATACATGTGTGCGTATTTGCTGCCGCTGTTGGTGTATTTGTACGTGCTTGCCACCGCTACTGTGTCTGGAAGAGAAAAAGAAGCATGTGTGGTGGCAGGTGAGTTTGCACTGACCCATCTAAAAGTATATTTTCCTTAACAGTTCCTGCATTGTTTGACTTCAGTTCAGTAATGCCACCGCACCTCTTCTAATGTGATGGTGCTGCTGCTATTGCAGCGACGACCAGTGCGGTAGAATTGAGGCTGTAACTTTGGTACTTCAAAGAGGAAAGGAAAACATGACTATTTCATGGCGAGGTAAGTAGTGGCTTAACTGAACCTGCAATCTTACAATTACAAGAGCATTGATTGTCTAATAACCAAGCTGCGGTTTGTTAATTTTGATTTTGATAGTACTTCTGAAAAACCTAGAGATGTAGTAATATAATTATAGCAAATATTATGGTATATTTCCTCCAGAGGTCGAACAGAGCTCCTAAATGTCTTGAAATTTAGTAGCTCATGAAACAGAGATATTATTGTCTTAGAAACAGTGAAGTCGCCGCCATCGCTATGAGAGTGGAGCAGCATCACTATGAGACGCGGCGGATCGATGGGCCCCATGTCAAAAAGTGCCCAAGACTCGCGCTCTGTCGCCGTCGCCTGCGCCTGCACAACCAAGTTTTCCGGAGGCCGGGCAACATGCCATGGCCGATCGATAAAAGAGAGGAAGGGAAGGGTGTGGAGCAGAGAGGGATTGACCACTCCGCGCAGCGGCAACATTGCGGGAGGGGCATTCACCTTCCACTTGAGCCGCATCCGCACTAACTGTTTCTCCGGATGCCGCCGACGGCCGCTCGCCATTCCTTTTACCAAGGAAAACGGCCGGCACTGCTTTGACGGACAGTGGCATGTCCCTCTATGGGACTGGATGCCTCTACATGAAAATTTTGGGACTTCTCGTTCCCCCCTTTTGTTGGTAAATTGACGGGTGAGTTTGTAGATTTGTTTAGCCAACTCAATGCTAATATTGGATGCTCTTTCGAGGATAGGACCAAGTCGTTCCATTGATGCTTCATTTCGAGAAGTCTTGTTCAGCTTCCCACGGTGATCTTGATAGATGATGTAACTGAAAATCCATTCTCTTTATCTTCAAAAGATGTTCATTTTTCTTTGATATAAGAAATTCATTGGTTTATAGCCAGGTGCAAATTACGAGATGTATGATTATACATGCAGCTATATACACAGGTGGGTTTCATCATTATTTTGGTCGTGTAGCATGTCAGTATATTATTTTTATTCATCTGGAACATTTCAGTTTCTAGATCATTGCACAAAATTGAATCAACATTATGAGTTGTCAAAACATATTTTGCTACTAAAATTTCATATGAAGGATGAGCTTAAGGGAGCAACCACACTAGCAAAGAGATGGCAACCTTAAGCTCTTGGGGACTTGGATGGTGGAGAGGCGACTAGGCTGATATTTTTTGTTAACTCAAGACCTTACAACAGTAGGGAGTTGACAAAAACTTGTATGTGTGGCACAATGAAGAACATATTGTAGTAACAAAGTCCACATGAAAATTTAGTAAACAATGTCCTTGACCTAGAGATATATAAGACATGATTGATGTTCAAATATTAGAATATGTATTCCCATAGCAACAGGCAATTAACGTAGTGACGTGGCCATGGAGGTGCAGCATGGGGAGAGGGTGTTCGAGGGAGCAGACACTGGGGCAGCGACACCATCACGATCATGGAGGGGATGCCTGACAGCTAGGTGATATTGGTAGCTGGAGGAGCGGCAGCGGGTGAGCGACGCTGGTAGGTGGGGGGGCACGGTGGGTGGGTGGTGTTGGATCATGTAGGAAGTTACTTGAAGTGTCCAGCAGCAGTATTTTGTTTCGGTACAATAGCTTAGCTGAGTCTATCCTGACGTGAGATTACGTGGGATGTGGGATATCCACTTATCCCGTCAAAAATTATGTGGACACATGTGGGATGTGAGATTGGTTGATTCAAGAGTTAATAATGGACACAGTGACGTATCAGTTGCATGCCTAACAACAATAGATATCATTTTTTTATGGTATAATGCATGGCATTCAACTGTATATTACAACGTGGCAATGACTTAGGAGACATCAGATCTGCCTTCTTGGCTTGGGGGCGTCATGGACGGCACACGCCTCCTCCCCCTTGATGGCGGTGGCGGATCGGCACAAGCACGTGGGGAGGGGATCTGGGCGGAGAGCGGGGCGGTTGGCTAGGGACTCCTACTTGGCGGTTTGTGTGGAAGTACGGTGTGAAGGAGAGAGGGTGCCATGGCGAATGTGAGGTGGTCGTCATCCGGTTTTAAAGGAGAGGGCTCCAGCGAAAAATGTCCCGCTACGGCGGGAAACCGAGGAGAAGGGAAGGGTCCGACAGAAAAAGGGAAGAGTGCGTCGTGAGGTGGGGTTTTTGTGCTGGGCCTGCATGTTAGAGATAACATGCATGGCGGATAGTCCGGACAACCACATTTCTCCCCCATATATGGTCTGGATTTGGGGATGCCCGGACTGTCCAGACGTTCAATTTTGGGGAGCCTGCTGGGCACCCATTTGATGTCCGAACACGCTCTCGGTCGTATGAGGAAGAAATGAGTTTTGACCTTGGAGAAGATCTAAATTATTTGTTTAGTTCATTTATATACATTGTAGTCCGTAGCAACGCACGGGCATTCTACTAGTGGTTTTGGTTTTTGTTCTTTTTCATTTTTTTATTTGTGTGTGCGTGTGCTAGTTTTTGTGTGTGTTTGTGTGTGTGCGCGCGCGTGCGTGCGTGTGTGTGTGTGTGCACGACAGAGAGAGGGAGATGTAGGGCGCGACACCATCGATATGAGATGCAATTTACTTTTTGCGTGTTGAGAGACGATTAATCTCCAATGTTGATATTTTGTTGCTGGAACACCGAGTATAACATGGGTGTATGTCTATATAGATGCAAGTTTTATGCAATATGTGTGCAAATAATGTTGTTATAAGTAACAGTACTATGACCATTCTTGCGCACTATAAACAGTACAGTTTCTATGCAATTTGTGTGTAAGTTTTTATCATCTTTTCCTTTAACTTTATTATTATTTCAGGGTAATAGCAATGCCCTTAATTCATATACCATAGAATAAAAGTTATTTTGTTCTTTTTGTTTTGTTTTATCATACGTGTTTGTTTATAGATAAGAATAAATTGATTGCCCCCCTTGAAAGTACATGTGCTGCCCCCATGTTTGGTTTTGGTAATTGATGACAATCTTTATGAACTAATGGTTGCCTTGAGTTATATTGAAGGGTTTGTCCATAGGCATTTCTTGAAGTCCATTTGTTGGTTTCAAGAAGATTATGTGATGACCAAGGTGATATTCAAGGATTTATCCAAAGATTGGTCATGTGAGAGTTGAGCTTATTGCAAGCATGTCTTGAAGAAGAAGATTGTGTGAACATTCATGTTTACCTTCAAGACATCATCTTTATGCTGAGAAGATTTGATTCAAGGTTGATCAAGACTAAGTCAAAGAGTGATTCAAGTTGATCAACACACAAAGCGTAGAAGATGTACCGAGAGGGATCAAGTGATCCCATGGTATGGTAAGCATTGTCCATTACGCTTTGTGTACTAACTCATTGTCTACGTGAGAGTTCTATGTGGGGTTAGGTATGTTTCCATGGGCTTGCATCAAGAGGAAGATCTCATTCAACCCATGGAGGATGACATCAAGTGGTGATCGTCATCAAGTTTGCGGTGTGCAAGTTCAAGTGAAGCATCACGAAGAGATCATGCTTGAAGCTTGCCGTCCATTGTGGTGACAATGGACTTGTGAAGATGTGCCGAAGAGTGGCTCACCCATAGTGGAGTATGGGGGAGCAATCAACTTGTCTTCATCGAGCTAACGCAATCAAGAAAGGTGGTCCAACTTGAGGAAGTCAGGATCGTCATCATCTAGCTCAAATGGACTATGTGCAAGGCAAATGTTTGCCCTTGATAGGTTTTCTATTTTACCGGTCTCATGGTGGTAGTTGGGAGACCGGGTTATAGGATCGATTGCCGTACTATCAAGGGGGGCTCTCAAATAAGTAGCTTGGTCGTATCGTTCGTAGAGAGCTCAAACCATTGCATTCTTGTATCATATTTCTTGGTTCTTATTTGGTGTTTCTCTTTGTGAGTTTTTGAGCTTATGGTCATCTTCATGTCAAGCTCAAGTTCATCGAGAACGGATTTCGTTTGCTTCTTCTAGTATGTTCTCGATGTTGGGGTTTATGCCGGATCATCATTCATAGAGGTTTCACATCTCTATATCATTGGCATTTTCCTCTGCCACTTCTTATTATGGCTGTTGGATACTACTCGTCGTCGTCTATCTAACGAGCTTGAGTTTGCTGGATTCGATGTTCATATGTAGAAGTTGTGGCAGTTCTGGTTTTCCTGCTTCCATCTGTTTGCTTGGGCCTCTTTGAAGCTCTCTAGCGGTAGTACCGCCATAGGCAACGGTAGTACCGCTTGCGCGGTACTTCCGCGGTTCCAGTGCCGCGTGCACTACCGCTTGTTTTCAGCTTCTGGACTCGTTTTCGCTTCGGCGGCAGTAGGGCGGTAGTTGGGCACGGTAGTACCGTTCCGAACGGTAGTACCGCACCTGCCCTGCGGTAGTACCGCTCAGTGCAGTAGTACCGCGCTGCTCTACTCTACTACCGCGGTTTCACCTGTACTCGCAACACCTAGCGGTAGTACCGCTCCGGCGGCACTACCGCCTTCTTGAGTTTCTCAGTTGCACATTACGGCTGAAACTACCGTGCCAGCGGAAGTACCGCTCGCCCGAGCGGTACTACTGCTTATGCACGGGCTGAAGGCATAACGGTTGGATTTTCCCCCTCCTATAAAAGGGGGTCTTCTTCCCCAATGGTTTTCTATCCATTGAGCTCGTGTTCTTCCCCCGTTGTTGACCTTCTTCGAGCTTGCTATCTCTCAATCCCTCCAATGATTCTTGCTAGTTCTTGAGGGAAAAGAGAGAGGAGATCTAGATCTACGTTTCCACCAATCACTTTCTCCTCTATGTGAGGGGAACCCCTTGGATCTAGATCTTGGAGTTCTCCGTGTTCTCTTCTTCGTTCTTCCTCTCATTTTCCTCCCTAGCATTAGTTGCTTTGGTGGGATTTGGGAGAGAAGGACTTGGGCACTCCGTGTGCCCTTGCCATTGCATTTGGTGCATCGGTTTGAGTTCTCCACGGTGATACGTGGAAGTGAAAGTTGAGAAGCTTGTTACTCTTGGGTGTTTGGGCACCCTAGAGCTTGTTCCTCTTGGGTGCCTTGGTGCCCTAGACGGTTGGTGTTGTCGGAGCTCAATCATTGTGGTGTAAAGCTCCGGGCAAGCGTCGGGGTCTCCAATTAGGTTGTGGAGATTGCCCCAAGCAATTTGACGGGTACCGGTGACCGCCCCCAAGGGTTGCCAAAGTGTACGGGTTCGGTGACCGCCCCAAGGGTTGCCATTTGTACGAGTTCGGTGACCGCCCTCAAGGGTTCCTTAGTGGAATCACGGCATCTTGCATTGTGCGAGGGCGTGAGGAGATTACGGTGGCCCTAGTGGCTTCTTGGGGAGCATTGTGCCTCCACACCGCTCCAAACGGAGATTAGCATCCGCAAGGGTGTGAACTTCGGGATACATCGTCGTCTCCGCGTGCCTCGGTTATCTCTTACCCGAGCCCTTTACTTATGCACTTTACTTTGTGTTAGCCATAGTGTTTCATGTTATATATCTTGCTATCATATAGTTGTATATCTTGCTTAGCATAAGTTGTTGGTGCACATAGGTGAGCCTAGTTGTTGTAGGTTTTGTGCTTGACAAATTAACCGCTAGGTTTATTCCGCATTTGTTCAAGCTTAAACCGTAATTATTTTAAAGCGCCTATTCACCCCCCCCCCTCTAGGCGACATTCACGATCTTTCACCCCTCCCCCAAAATAATCATTTTTTCTCCCTTGTGCTCTGGCTCATTTTTTTGTTGCTTAGTTGATTTTTTTCAAGTGGATTTTCGCCTATAATTGTGCATGCAGCGGCAATTTCATGATGCAATCGTGCGGTACTGCTTGTTTCCTGTTAGAAGTCATAATGGACGTTTTTAGATTTTTTTTGAGTTTTGTTAGGGTTTGTGTCCTGCTCAGGAAGGCAAGACGGCGGCGGCTCCCTGAAGATGGAATAAAGGTCTCCCCGCCTAGCCCCCGTTCCGGTGATGCGTCTAGCATCGTCGGTGGGCGTGTGGAGGTGTGTCTCCGGCGGATCTGTCTTTGATGGATTTGCTCGGATCTGTTCGTCGTTCGTCTATGTTCGTGTGTCTTCAGGTTGGATCCTTCTGATCTACACTCTTCATCGGCGGCGATTACTGTTCTGGTGTGATCTGTCTTTGGTGGATTTGCTCGGATCTGTTCGTCGTTCGTCTATATTCGTGTGTCTTCAGGTTGGATCCTTCTGATCTACACTCTTAATCGGTGGCGGTTGCTGTTCTGGTGTGTTGGTTCTATGGGGCCTTAGCACGACGACTTCCCGACTGTCTACTACAACAAGGTTTGCCCGGCTCCGGTGAGGGAGGAGCGATGACAGCGGCGCGCCTTCGGCTCGCTTCAGTGCTTGTAGTCGTCGCTAGGTGGTCTACGGATCTGGATGAATTTTTTATTATTTCTAGTGTTCGTTGTACTACCATGATTGAAAATGAATAGATCGGAAGTTTTTTCCGAATAAAAAGTTGGACTAGTTTATATTTGTTCCTGCATAGTTAGGTATGCGTAACTTGTGTTTTTGAATTGACATACTTTTTTCATTGTCGAAATGTCTACAGTATTTTAATTTTCATAAAATACTTTAATTTGCAACGAATTTTGTTTATGTGCCAAAAAGCCCTTTACACAGTTTATTATGGGCACACCTATGTCTCGCTCCGTGCGAAACATTAGCTCGGCACGCCTACAGGGAGCCGGTCAATGGGCTGGCCCAGTAGCCATCGTTAGGCTGACGTCACACAGATTTTTTATTTTGTTTATATTTTAAATTTACTAATGATATATTTAAAAAAAAAGTTTAGTTATTTTTTAAAGTGTCCATTGCACATTAAAGAAATGTGCATATAGTGTAGCAAAAATCTTGGCTCCACTTTAAGAAAATGTTTGTACCATAACAAAAAAAAAAGTATGTGACATTTCAAAACTATTCACACATTTAAAAAAAAATATACGTACCAACTTTGAAAATGTTCTCTTTTGTGTGTGTGCGTGTGTGTTTAGTCAGGTTTTCTTCATAAATGGGATCAATGGTTTTCAATCCGATTTCCCACATAAACCTCTCTTTTGGAATTGAGATTAATATGCAGATGGGGTTGCTCCCCCCGTTGACTGATTCAAACACAAAACTTGTTCATCGAGTTTGTATTTTGAAATTTTGTACCACAACACGGTTGGTAGACAGTACAGTACATCGGGCGCCAGAGCTATCGGGGTTTCGAAATTGGTATGCACTGAACCCCCGCTTTCAAACCCACCCTAAAATTCGCGAGCAGCCAATCCGGCCTCCCCATATATAAAACCTCCCCGTCATCCTCCCCTCCCCATCAGTCCAAACGCGCTGCCAACACCAGCGCCGCCTCCCCCTCCCCCCTCCCTTCCCCCGCGGCCCACCCCACGAATCAATACTTCCTCCCGAAGCTCCCACCCCGCCCGGCCCCGAAACCTAGCCGCCACGCGAGGCACCTCCGCCGATCCCTTCCCTCCCCCGCGCCGGCGAGGTCGCCGCCCCCACAGGTACGTTCCTTCCGCCCCACTCCAATCCATTCCGTTCCCCCGATTGGTACTCCAGTATTTAGCGCTCACCTCGCGCGGGGGGTATGGCCTGCTCCCTGCTGTTTCGGATTGGGCGTGCGTTTCGGCCATGGGGTGCTTACGGCGGCTGCTGTGCAGGGGCCTGCTCGCCATGCTCCCGTCCAAGAGGCCGTCCGATGCCGCGGCGGGGGACGAAAACGGCCGCGGAGGGGACGCCAAGAGGCCCAGGCCCGGGGAAACGGAGGGCGCGGGCGGCAGCGGGGGCCGGAACGGGGCCGCGCCGCAGGTGATCGACGAGGACCTCCACAGCAGGCAGCTCGCCGTGTACGGGAGGGAGACCATGCGCCGGCTCTTCGCCTCCGACGTCCTCGTCTCCGGGCTCAACGGGCTCGGCGCTGAAATTGGTTTGTCTGCTAATCCCTTCTCTGCCTGCCATTTTTTGTTTAGTTTGTTGCAATGACATGCCGTGCATATACTGAATTGCCTGCAAAATTCTGCACCAGTGTGAAGTGTCCATTCCATGTAGAGAGATTGACTGGTCTATGGGGTGTGTTTTTGTCCTGCTATATAGTGCTGATATTGCCCAAACTCTCGTAGATACTGATCTGGAATCGCTAAACGTTTTTAACCACTCGTTGGGTATGGAATGGTCGATTACAGCTAAGCTGGTAACTTCTGGATGCTCGTTTCATTACCCATGGGAATGGAACCTGGGGAAGGGTGAATGAGTGCTTGTGCTGTTTGTGGCTAGCCATTTTTTTGCACCAATGTCCATTCCATGTAGAGATTGACTGATCTATGGGGTGTGTTTTTGTCTGCTATATAGTGATGATATTGCTCAAACTCTGGTAGACACTGATCTGGAATCGCTGAACGTTTTTAACCACTCGTTGGGGATGGAATGGTCGATTACAGCTAAGCTGGGAACTTCTGGATGCTCGTTTCATTACCAATGGGAATGGAACCTGTGGATGGAGGATGAGTGCTTGTGCTGTTTCTGTCTATATAAATTTCCTATGTTTGCATGAAAGGCTTACCACGTTACCGTATTCTTATAGATGCAGAATTGTCCTGTAAAATTCTACACCAATGTCCATTCCATGTATATGTAGATTAACTGGTCTATGGGTTTGTTTTTGTCTGTTGTAGAGGTGTATATCGCCCCAAATCTGGTAGAGAAACTGATCTGAAATTGCTGAAAGTTTTTAACCCACCTTTATTGGTCAAGTACTGGTCCATAACAGCTAAACTGGGTATTGCTGGATGCTCCTTTGATTTATTGATTAGCAATGCTAATGAAACCTGGGGATGGGGGCAGTGCTTATGCTGTTTGTGGCTAGCCAATTTTTTTAATGTTTATACTAGTTAAAAGTCTAAGCAGGTTCCGCAACTAATACGCCACAACTATCATGTGTTATGCCTGTTGTATTAAACATACGTGCTGACCTTTTTTGCAGCAAAGAATCTTGCCCTTGCTGGAGTCAAGTCTGTCACTATACATGATGCAAAAAATGTGGAGATGTGGGACTTGTCTGGCAATTTCTTTTTATCTGAGGATGACATTGGGAAGAACAGGGCCGCTGCTTGTGTAGCAAAGCTGCAGGAGCTGAACAATGCTGTTCTTATCTCAGCTCTGACAGAAGAACTTACTACGGAGCACCTGTCTAAGTTCCAGGTTTGTCTCTAGTCCTTGCTGTCAAAATCCATTGTTTTCCACTTGCAATCTTTTTGTTGCTGACCCCTGACCTTATTTGTAGCCTGCTGCATACACAACTTTAGATTTCATACACTTCGCGTTGCTTTGATATGACTGTCTAACTTGCAGCTTATTTTCATGGCAGGCTGTTGTTTTCACTGATATAAGTTTAGACAAGGCTTATGAATTTGATGACTATTGTCATAACCACCAGCCTCCTATTTCCTTTATCAAATCTGAAGTCTGTGGCCTTTTTGGTAGTGTCTTTTGTGACTTTGGACCAAAGTTTACTGTTCTTGATGTTGATGGTGAAGATCCACATACTGGTATAATTGCATCCATCAGCAATGATAATCCGGCACTGATATCCTGTGTTGATGATGAACGGCTTGAGTTCCAAGATGGTGATCTTGTTGTTTTCTCTGAGGTCCATGGTATGGCAGAACTGAATGATGGAAAACCAAGGAAGGTTAAAAATGCAAGGCCGTTTTCATTTAGCATCGAGGAGGACACAAGTAACTTTGGCATTTATGTAAAAGGTGGAATTGTCACACAGGTGAAGGAACCAAAGGTGTTATGCTTCAAGGCGCTAAGAGATGCCATGACAGATCCTGGAGATTTTCTTCTGAGTGACTTCTCAAAGTTTGAGCGCCCCCCTGTGCTTCACCTGGCATTTCAAGCTCTGGACAAATTTAAGAAAGACCATGGACGCTGCCCTGCTGCTGGCTGTGAGCAGGATGCTCAAAGTTTTCTAAATATTGCTGCTGCTATTAATGAAGCCTCAGCTGATCGCAAGCTGGATACCATTGATGAGAAACTATTCCGACAGTTTGCAAGTGGTTCTCGAGCTGTTTTGAACCCTATGGCTGCGATGTTTGGTGGTTTTGTTGGTCAAGAAGTTGTGAAGGCTTGTTCCGGGAAGTTCCATCCTCTCAACCAGGTTTGTGCTCTGATCCACCTGTCTTCTTTGTTCTTATGGTCACACATTATCCTTTTCTGATTAAGCTCCAACTTATGCAGTTCTTCTACTTTGACTCTGTTGAATCCCTGCCAACATATCCGTTGGAACCCCAAGACTTGAAGCCATCAAACAGCCGCTATGACGCTCAGGTCTCTGTATTTGGTTCCAAGCTTCAGAAGAAAATGGAGGAGGCTAATACTTTTGTTGTAGGGTCTGGTGCTCTTGGATGTGAATTCCTGAAAAACCTTGCGTTAATGGGAGTGTCGTGTAGCAGCAAGGGAAAGTTAACCATAACAGATGATGATATCATTGAGAAAAGTAATTTAAGCCGTCAATTCTTGTTCCGTGACTGGAATATTGGACAGGCAAAGTCTACTGTGGCTGCTACAGCTGCTAGTGCTATCAACCCCAGCCTTCACATTGATGCTCTCCAGAACCGTGCCTGTCCAGATACTGAGAACGTGTTCCATGACACATTCTGGGAGGGCCTAGATGTTGTCATCAATGCACTTGATAATGTCAATGCCAGGATGTATATGGACATAAGGTGTCTGTACTTCCAGAAGCCACTACTGGAGTCAGGTACATTGGGTGCAAAGTGCAATACTCAAATGGTGATTCCTCACCTTACTGAAAATTACGGGGCTTCAAGAGATCCTCCTGAGAAGCAGGCGCCTATGTGCACAGTCCATTCTTTTCCACACAACATTGATCACTGCTTGACATGGGCTCGCTCAGAGTTTGAGGGTTTGCTCGAGAAAACGCCAAATGAAGTGAACTCTTTTCTGTCTAACCCTGCTCAATATGCTGCTGCAATGAGGAAGGCAGGTGATGCTCAAGCAAGAGAATTGCTTGAACGTGTCTCTGAGTGTCTTAACAAGGACCGGTGCAGTACATTTGATGATTGCATCAGCTGGGCCCGACTGAAGTATGTTCTCTTTTCTGCCTTTGTTTGTTGCATTCTGCTTTGCATGAATATTGTTACATTTTTGCTTGGTTCTCAACAGGAATTTAAGCTGCTGACTTGGTTGTCTAGATAATTCATCACAAAAACATCACATTCTCCTTTACATGAATTTTGTTACATTTTTGCTAGGTTCTCAACTAGATTTTAAGCTGCTGACTTAGTTGTCTAGATAATTCATCACAAAAAAGATTAGGATGGTCCACCAGGCATGGATGATCAGATTTAGCTGTTGTCACTTTTATATTAACATTCAATTGTGTGACCTGTGTAGACTACTACTGTTGAGAACTCGAGATTACATCACCTTGCTATGCACGAGGCATTGGCATTAAGTACCGTACTTCTATAATTTCTCTTTTTCCTTGGTGGTGTAGCTCATTTTGTGCTTCAGATTTTGGCTCAAGTTAAAGTCCTTCTCTTTTCTTTTTTGCCAGATTTGAGGATTATTTCTCAAACCGCGTGAAGCAGCTCACATTCACTTTTCCTGAAGATGCTGCCACTAGTATGGGTGCTCCTTTTTGGTCTGCCCCCAAGCGCTTCCCTCGTGCACTGCAATTTTCAGCTGCTGATCAATCTCACCTTAACTTCATTATGTCTGCTTCGATATTGAGGGCTGAGTCATTTGGGGTTGCTATACCTGAATGGGCAAAGAACACTAGTAAGCTGGCTGATGTAGTAAAGAAGATTGAAGTTCCTACATTTGAGCCAAAGCAAGGGGTTAATATTGTGACAGATGAGAAGGCATCGAATCTTTCCAGCACCTCAGTTGATGATGTTGCCGTTATTGAAGATCTTCTGGCTAAGTTGCAAGAATATGCCAAGAGGCTACCTCCAGGATTCCAAATGAAACCTATCCAATTTGAGAAGGTAATTATTCCAAATATTGCATCAGCAAGTCCTAGGTTTAAAAATGTTGTTCAGAAATTTTCACATGTTATTATATTCACATTACAACTCTTCTGTACTCTTCAGCATGTAATGCCTTCACTTTGCTTTCACAGGATGATGACACCAACTTTCACATGGATTTAATATCCGGATTAGCAAACATGCGTGCAAGGAACTACAGCATCCCAGAGGTCGACAAGCTGAAGGCCAAGTTCATCGCGGGCAGAATCATCCCGGCCATCGCAACCTCAACCGCCATGGCCACAGGACTCGTGTGCCTCGAGCTGTACAAGGTCATTGCCGGCGAGCACCCCGTCGAGGACTACCGCAACACATTCGCGAACCTGGCCCTGCCGCTGTTCTCAATGGCCGAGCCGGTCCCGCCCAAGGTCATGAAGCACAAGGAGACGAGCTGGACCGTGTGGGACCGGTGGTCCATCCAGGGCAACCTCACCCTCGCCGAGCTCCTGCAGTGGTTCGCCGACAAGGGCCTCACCGCCTACAGCATCTCCTGCGGCACGTCGCTGCTGTACAACAACATGTTCGCGAGGCACAAGGACAGGCTGACCAAGAAGGTGGTCGACATCGCCAGGGAGGTCGCCAAGGTGGACGTCCCCGAGTACCGGAGGCACCTGGACATCGGCGTGGCCTGCGAGGACGAGGATGAGAACGACGTCGATATCCCTCTCGTGTCGGTTTACTTCCGCTAGTCTGCTCTCGAGATAAGAAGCCTTGCCGCATCTCCAAAACTCTGTTGGTTTGCAAAAGCCACTGATGTAGTTTAGCCGCCGCTCTCGCGCTGATAGCTCTATCATGGTCACCTAAGATATTCTCTCTTTGTGGTATACTGGTCCTGCAGCTCTTTGCTCGTTGGTCACAGTCGATAGTTGGATGAACAACAGACACATCGGTTACGGTTAATTGACAGGTTACCAACATTTGGTAGTACCATCTTTTACCTTTATGCGCGCATTGTCATCTTTCATCTCCAATGAACTCACTCGGTCTTCTGGCTGAATCTGTGACGTTTTTCCATCAGGATTTCCCCCCTAGATTTTTGCGGATGCACCTTTAGATATTTGAGCCAGATTTTTATTCTGGCTCAAAGAGGTGAGGTTTTGGCATTTCTGTTCCTAGGCCAGGCAGAATCTCGAGCGCAGTTTATCTGCTAATGCAGGAGTCATGACTGCATCACGTCACCTGATACGTATTATATTTTTGTTGGCACGAACCCATCTATCTCTCTTTCGTAGCTCAAAGATCGTGTCAACACCGAAACGAGGCGAGACCAAGTATTTTATCCTGCGTCGTCAGACGCTGCTGTAGTACTTAAGTTAATCCACTCGCTAACGGTCGACGGCGAGCTGGAATCGGTCACGGATAACCGCTTGCTGCTTCCACTTGATCATAAAGTAATTCGGGGGGCAGTTGATGAGAGCGAAGGAGGGTCACGTCCAAATCAGTGATCAATGCGGCATGTGAGTCTTGGCACTAGTAGTTTATTTGCGATTAAAGGAAAATACTGTTGCTGCTAGTCACGGTCAACTGCTCTGCTTCTGGGGTACCTCCCATCCATGTAAACCAAATTATTACGAGGTAGTCGTATAAGTTGCACCAAGTAAACAAACCGTCGTGCTTGGTCTCCCGGTCCATATCCGTAAGCACGCACGCACGCACGCACGAGATGAATTTCCACGTAATTCTCAAGGAGGTGGCTGGCTCTCGTCTATTCCCGTCGTTCACAAATATAAGGTGCTTTGGATATTTCAATGTAAACTATATACGGGCTGAAATGAGTGAACAAACACATTAAAACATGCCTATATACATTCGGTTCAAAAAAAAGATAGAACATCTTATATTTATGAACGAAGGGAGTATGTGAGAATCACCTTTTACACCATTTGATTTTTACGCAAAGACTCGTACGGATTTTTCTTCTTCTTCTTTTTAACATTTGATCAATCAAATGATGCAACAATTAGATGAGATTTTGTTAGTTCTTTAGATGAGAATTAGCAAATCCGAATTGCCAAACGCCCATAAAAACTCTCAATAATTCATCGTCTAGCACCCCTGCTTGGCAGGACGTCGGCGCAAACTCGGCTCGAGGCTTTTAAACACTTTTGTGAACCGTGAACCCGTGATTTGCAAATCTTCTTTCTCTTATTATTTTTGCTCTTTTGGTCTGCTTCAAATGATTCCCTTTTCATTTCCTTTGCTTCGCCAGGAAAAAAGATAATTAAAAACAAAATAAGCAAGAAAGGAAAGCATTTAAAACAGGCAAGAAAAAACAGCAAGAATAACAAAATACGAAATAAATAGCCTTCACGCGTCCAACCTTTTTGCTAAGCTTTAATAAGAGAGTGTATGCGCGTGTATATGAGCGTTTGCGTCTGTACTGTGTTCAAAAAAAAAAGAAAATAAACAAACAGGAAAGGAAAGCATTTATAGGAAATGACGTTCGTCGTCGCACTGGCCAGTCTCTTTCGCCCACCTTTCTCCCCCCCCCCCGCGCCCCGTTGGTTGACTTTGATCATATGCCCCTTTTGTGTCTTGCCCCAAACAGTGCCAAACAGTGTGTAGGGGGCTTATGATCAAAAGGCAGATCAACGGGGGGATTATCATCAATTTATGCCCTTTCTCCCCCTTGGCCGCGTCCAAGCTTTTTCCTCCACCGCTCACGCGTTTCCCAGATCCCACCCTCTCCCCTTGCCACCAGACCACCTTCACATTCTCCTCTCTCTCCCATTCGGTCCCCGCGACTCGCTCCAGCCACATGCCACTGCCCCGTGCTCGTCTCGCCGCTGCCATTCCTCCCCACGGGCTGGCGTACTGATGATGGACGAGCCGCTGCCCTCCTCGCGTCACCGGCTTCTCGTGCCGCCGCTGCTGCTGGTGCTGTTGCTGGTCTCCGTCTCCTGCCCGCTCGCCCACGGCGCCGCAGGTTCTACTTCTTCTTCATGGATTTTCGCTTGCTTGCTTGTTTCTTTCTTCCCTCTGACCAAGCAGGTGAGCTGATTTTGGATTTGTCATCTTTGTTTCTGCAGCGGTTGGAGGAGGACTTGGTGGTGCTCAGGAATGGGGTACGAGTACGGGGGCTGCTTCCGTTGAACTCAGGTGAGCTTGCGAATCCGCGGCGCCCTTGGTGATTTTAGTGCTACTAGTCATAGAGCTTGGGTTCGAATTTTCTGGGATTTTCTCGGGGGCGTATGCAACTGTATAACTGTAAATTCCCTTGGTTGGTGATTCAGCAATGATTTGAGGTGATCTGCTTTATCAGCCGGTGGTTAGGTGGAGCCGAGCTATTATAATTTCGGTACAGGAGGGGGAAAGGTGGCACGAATCCTAGGGGAGGGCATGTTTCTGCCTGATTGATCGAATCATTTTTCTTCTGGTATGGAGTATCAATCATGCCAGCATCTGAAACGGATTAACAAATCTGAATTGGCACTGATTTTTTTATAATGATAACATACAGCTCGAGATATTCCCCGCAAAAACAAAAACATACAGCTCGAGATAAACATATGGTTAACTGAATAACTGTTCATACATCTGGAAATGTTACTATGAGTAAAATTACCATTCAAAAAAATAAAAAAAACTATGAGTGAAATTTATTTATGATGATCAAAGTGTTTCTTACTCAAGTGAAAAATGTGCTCACAGTTGAAGAGACAAGGCACCTAATGTTTATGTTTTCTTTGTTTTGCTTCATGTGCTATTGGAACATCAGAAATTCGCATCCAAGAAGACTACTGCAGGTAGGTGGTGGAAACCACCTCCCACCACACCTCCGGCCGCCGACTCGAGCTCCTGATCCCAGGAAGCGCAGGCATCACACAAGAGCACCCTCGCCCGCTCCATCGCCCTCGCCATTCATCGCTCCATCACCATCCCCTTCTGCTTTTCGCCCATCGCTAGCCCCTCCACAATTGGTCAGGCCTCTGCCTTCCACCCCACAGCCAAGTCATGATCCTCAAGTTGGTGCCCCAGTCAACGGTTTGCATAAGCATTCGTGGAGAGCCTATGGTTTGGTCACGGCAGGTGGTGCAGCTTTCCTTGTCATGACAGCAGCGTTTGCAGTATACTGCCGGGCGAAGAAAGTGGGTACTGTGAGGCCTTGGGTCACAGGGCTAAGCGGGCAACTGCAGCGAGCATTTGTGACAGGTATCCTTCATGCTATGTGTGCATATCTGTTATCATATATTTAGTACTTTGGTTGCACCTTAACACATGATCAATCATGTTTCCAGGTGTGCCTTCACTGAAACGGTCAGAGCTGGAAGCAGCCTGTGAGGATTTCAGCAATATAATTGGTTCTACGGCTAGCTGTATGTTGTATAAGGGAACATTGTCAAGCGGAGTTGAAATAGCGGTTGTGTCAAGTTTAATATCATCTAGGAATGATTGGTCAAAAGAATGTGAATCCCAGTACAGGAAAAAGGTAAGAACTGCTACTGACCTCCTTGTGCACACATATATTCCGCGTAATACACATTGACTGAAATGGCTATGGTCTCAGATCTCAAGTTTATCCAAAGTGGGCCACAAGAATTTTATAAATCTGCTTGGCTACTGTGAAGAAGAAAATCCTTTCACCAGAGCTATGGTTTTTGAATATGCTCCAAATGGGACTCTTTTCGAGCATCTCCATGGTAAGCTTGTACAGAATATATCTTTTTAGTTTTCTCTCTGTCAACAGAATGATTCCTATAATGTGCAGAAACTTCAACAATTTCAGTATCTGATATTGCTTTTGATTATGTTGCAGTTAGAGAAGCTGAGAACTTGGACTGGATGGCCCGACTTAGAATATCGATGGGGATAGCTTACTGTCTCGAGCAAATGCACAAGCTGAATCCACCCGTCGTGCCAAGGAGCTTCAGCTCAACAACTATCTACCTCACCGATGATTTTGCTGCAAAGGTTTCAGATCTTGATTTCTGGAATGGCACCAAGGGATCTGATTCTGTCACCAACGACTGCATCATGTTAGACACAGAGAGCATCGTGCATCAGTACGGCATTATACTGCTGGAGATATTAACTGGGAGAGTACCCTTCCCTGAGCAAGACCTGCCACTCGATAAGTGGGCGTCCATCTATTTTGAAGGCAAGATGCCTCTTGCAGAGCTGATTGACTCGAGCCTGGGATCCTTCCCTGAAGAAACTGCACACGCATTGTGCGACGTCGCGAGGTCCTGCATCGACCCGGATCTGAGTAAGAGACCGCGGATGGCGCAGGTGGCGGCTCGGATGAAGGAGATCACGGCGGTGGGGCCTGAGGGCGCGACTCCGAAGGTGTCGCCGCTGTGGTGGGCTGAGCTTGAGATCATGTCTGCTGAAGCCACCTGATGGTGAATCCCTTCAGCAGTCCATTTCCCCTGTTGTGACCATGGATTCTTTGGTTTGCTTTATTGTTCCTTGTACTGAAAAGTTGGTTGTGGCTTTGAGCTTGAACATGTAGTAGGTTAGTGGCATTGTAATGAGGTGTCCTGCCAGCAAATTTAGTGAAAGTAAACGGGGAGATGTGTGGTTTACGCCTGTTTACCTATGATTTGATCAATTCTTAGGCAAACATCTGGTGAGCAGCCTGCAATAGGTTTGTTGAGGCAAACATCTGGTGAGCGCTCTGCATGTGATACAAGATCATCTATAATACTGAAGAAATCCAGCTAGGCAGAAGATTGGGCTATGAAAGTTAAAATCGTCCAATCAATTAATAACGTCCGAAAAAAGCTCAGCAAAACAACAGTGAAATAAGCAATATCAGATTTGATACCTACACTTTTTTCTTGAAATTTATTCAATCTTATTAGGCTGCTGCGAACTTAGAAAAAGGTCAGCCGCCTAGCCAGCCGTTGATTTGTGCCAACACAATCTGTTCTGGGTCACTTGATTTCCTATCTCAACGTGCACCATGTCTCCCCGCAACTCCTCCAGCCACCAACGCATCATCCTCGCTTCCTCGTGTTGGTGGCGTAATTCCTTGAAGCACCAATGATGCTCCATTGCTGCACCTGCAATGCTTCGACGGTCCGGCGATGCTCAACCAGCGATAAGCTTGCCCACCACGCTCACCGCTCGTCGTCACATGCTTCCTTTTGGCGCCACCGGTCGCAGCGTCCCCGGCCGGTTCGCAGCCGCCGCTCAGTGCCCCTCGCAGGATCGTCAGTCCACCATTGCAACTTTCGCCCCCATGTACATTTGGCTAGCAGCAGACCACCGTCAGTCGTAAGCAGATGCAGGTCTCCTCCCGCTCGGTGCACAACGGCGTCACCCAATCTTTTGGGACGCCGGCTTGGGGTCTGGGATTGCAGGACGTGTGTATAGGCAAACAAAAACTCAGATAAAATTTGAATTGGTATTGTGGGACCCTTCCCGCTAGGGAAAGGACCCTTTAAAAATTAGCGTATGCTGCTCATTGTGGCGCCCACACGGTATTCTTTAGTAAAAGGCGAAAGAATAGTTCGCTTTGTGCTCACCACGCAGCTGCGTGCCTTCCAACGCTGGCCCTGGATGCCCTCTTATACACCTCGCTCGCCACAGCTTCTCCCACGGCCAGCGATGTGGGACTAAACTCGAGCGCTACTACACAGACCCCCCACCCTCTGCTGTCAGCTGGACTTGATCTCACGCGGCCTCAACAGCCTGCAGGCCCAATGCTACCACCCCCACTGTATAAGGCCCAATGCGGGAGGATGACGTATAACTGGGCCAGATTACTGTGAGTGCCCACCCCTAAAAAAAAACAATACTGTGCCCGTCCAGGGAGACCAATTGGCTGGAGTTGTTCATGTCTCTATTAAAAATAGAATCGAAGAACACATTTTGAAAAATTATAATTTCCATAAGCATGTACAGATGCTCGCCATGTACGTGTAATTTTGACAAAGAAATGTAGTGATTTGCGGGTTACGCAAAAGAAAAGGACAAATGGTGGTATGGATGCATGAATCTGCTTATTTTTATGTAAGCACAATGGAAAAAATATATATTGTGCAATTTCACAGGTATGCAGTGGCATGTGGAGCGCATATTGATGTATATGTGGATTTTTCTTAAGAAAAAAACTTTGAAACAAAATTTTCAATTTTAAAAATACACTATCACAGGGCATATGGAGCCAAACCACCGCTCTCGAAGAGCTAAGCTGCTACATATGTTCTGAACGGATAAGAGATAAACATGCATGCAATACTTTTTTCCATGCTGCTAGAAAATGGCCGGGTATCATCAAAAAGAAAAAAAAAATAGCCAGCTTCCATCATAAGAAAAGAGAAAATGGCCATGTTCCACTATATATGTTCTGGGCTGTTAAAGAGATAAACATGCATTAGTAATAGTCATGCCGGATTTTCTTTGTTCCAAATCTCTCTAGTGTTTTCTCACAATAAAAATGAACTGGATGCAAGTTTCTCAAATGCTTTCCAAGTGATAATAGACCGATCATATGCTTCGTCTTTGGGACAAATTGTAAATGGGGCAAATGAACATATCATCTCTACTACAGACAGCTTAAGGCCAACCAAACACTTTCAGATCTCGATATTCAGAGGATGTGGGACGGACCCACTTTTGTCTGTCATCATCAAGTTTTGTGCTTTTTTGTACTTCGAAATTCAATAGGCTCATCTTCCACGCATATAAACATGTTTTCTCTTTTATATTATTACTAAAGTTGATGCTAGGCTAAGCCATCAAAAATACATGGTAAGAAAACAAAAATCATGCTCGTTGACGCCAGGCTATATATTATTATCCAATGATGTGTTGCATCTTTATTATGTCTGGGTATGTAGAAGTGCATGATCTAGCCAATGCAACCAAAAAACCGATCTGATGGAAGAGACTAGGCAATACATTTATACGTCAACACTCCCCTCACGTGTGGCTCCCTCAGACCTAAACGTGGACCGAAAGTGGGCTGCAATTTAATTGCGTCAGCCGGGTCTTGAACTCAAGACCTCTTGGCTCCGATACCATGTAGAAGTACATGCTCTAGCCAATGCAACCAAAAGACCGATCTGATGGAAGAGAGTAGGCAATACATTTATACGTCAACAGCCCCCCCCCCCTCACGTGTGGCTCCCTCAGGCTTAAACGTGAAACGAAAGTGGGCTGCAATTTAATTGCGCCAGCCGGTTCTTGAATCCAAGACCTCTTGGCTCTGATACCACGTAGAAGTGCATGCTCTAGCCAATGCAACCAAAAGACCGATCTGATGAAAGAGACTAGGCAATACATTTATACATCAACAATTTCTTTTTGTCCTATGGGTTTATTGTGATATGCTATGGTTGATTTGAGTTGTATGTTATTATGGTGTTGTCCTATGGTGCCCAGTGTTTGTGCACACGTGTGAGATTCACGTTGTAGGGTATTGCAATATGTGATTATTTGCTTATGGTGAATTGCTAGAGTGTCTAAAAGCACAAGTCTAGTTCATGAGTTGTTGCATAAGAGACTAAATGGACATTAGATCTTAATGCTATGGTTGATTTTTACCTTAATGAATCTTTGATATTTGTGGATGCTTGCTAGAGTTCCAATCATAAGTACTTGTAGTCAATGAATTTTGCTACATGTTAGCGTAGGCCTCTCCCGCATAAAAAACTGCAATAGACGATTATCACTATCGTTTCATATCCAATTGCTTAGGGACAATCCTTTACTATATTTTTCTTTTAAAATATGTTACTTTATTGTTCTTTTATAAAACAACAACTTACCTTCATGTATACGTCTTCATTATCTTGCAAAGCTATCTTTTCATACCCGCAAAGTACATTTATATCTCGTTTCTAGGTAAAGCAAACGTTTGGTGTGCATAGAGTTGTATCAGTGGTTGATAGAACTTGAGAGAATACTAGTCCTACCTTTAGCTCCTCGTTGGGTTCGACACTCTTACTTATCGAAAAGACTACAATAGATTCCCTACACTTGTGGGTTATCAGCGACGACGGCCGAGAAGGTTGCTGTTGTGGCCGCCACGGATGCCCTAGCACCACCACTGCCCCCTCCTCGCCGACGGCCATGGAGGACGAGCCATTGACGCCCACAACCACGGTCACCGTCGCCCACAACGTGCTCGATGATATGTCCGAAAAGTAAAAAAATCCTTTGTTTTTGTTTTGATTGTGCTTGTAGTTGTTGAATGCAATGATAATGAGCATGTCGCGATGTGTTTCTATGTTCAATTGTGTGCATGTAGTGTTGACGATGAATCATTTTTGAGATATACAAATGTTGCAAACGAAGAATTTGTCTCTCAAAAATATGCTTCTCAAATATTGGATGAAACCCAATATGACGACGAGGAGCTTGAGTTGGATGATGAAGAGGAAGAGGGGTTTCTCGATTCTATTCCAAGTGGGAGAACCAGAAACTACACAACTTGTGAAGACAAATTGCTATGCACGGCGTGGAAGAAAATTTCTATAGATGCATCGCTCGGAACCAATCAACCAAGCTTCACATATTGGAAGAGGATCAAGGAGTTTTTCGATGAACGAAACACAAGTGGATATGACCGCTCGACCGCTTCTCTTCGCCACCGGTGCTCCACCATATATGCGGGTTGTATCAAGTGGTCGTGTTGCTTGAAGAATGTTGATTGCATAAACCCAAGTGGTTGCAACGATGACGACAAGGTGAATATCCTTCTCTTGCTCAATGATACTTGCTCCCATTGTAGTATAGATTGTTTCCTCTCAATTGTGACTAACTTTGTTCTTAATGGTTTCTTGTAGTTCAACCTCGCTCAAGGGATATAAAGAAGTATTGGTAGAAAGGAGAGAAGAAAAAGAAAGGGAGGACCTTCACTTTGCATCATTGTTGGACCGAACTTGAGCATGATGAGAACTGGAAGATCCGAGAGACTTTTAAAATTCTAAACAGGAAGAAGAGCTCGGTTGGGCAAGATGATGCTGCATCAAATGGGGACGAAGAGAAAAGGGGTGGCACTTGATACGTCTCCAACGTATCTATAATTTTTTATTGTTCCATGCTATTATAGTATCAATCTTGGATGTTTTATATACATTTACAAGCAATTATATATCATTTTTTGGGACTAACCTATTAACTTAGTGCCCAGTGCCAGTTGCTGTTTTTTGCCTGTTTTTGGTTTTCCAGAATATCAGTACCAAACGAAGTCCAAATGCCACGAAACTTTTTGGAGACACTAGAAGCTTCGGGAGAGGGCCAGAAGACAGAGGAGGTGGCCATGAGCCACCAGGGCGCGCCCCAGGGGGGTGGCGCGCCCTGGTGCCTCGTGGGCCCACCTCTGCTCCGTTTGACCTAATTCCACCTCTATAAATTCTCTAAAATCGGGAAACCAACGGAGGAGTCCATGAAATACTTTTTCCGCCGCCGCAAGTTCCTGTTCTCGAGAGATCCCATCTGGAGGCCTTTTTCGGCACTCTGTCGGAGGGGGATTCGATCACGGAGGGGCTCTCCATCAACCTTGCTGCCCTTCCGATGATGCGTGAGTAGTTTACCATAGACCTTCGGGTCCATAGTTAGTAGCTAGATGGCTTCTTCTGTTTTTGATCTTCAATACAATGTTCTCCTCGATGTTCTTGGAGTTCTATCCGATGTAATCACTTTTTGCGGTGTGTTTGTTGGGATCCGATGAATTGTGAGTTTATGATCAGATTATCCATGAATATTATTTGAGTTTTCTCTGAACTCTTTTATGCATGATTGTTATAGCTTCGTATTTCTCTCCAGTCTATTGATTTGGTTTGGCCAACTAGATTGATTTATCTTGCAATGGGAGAGGTGCTTTGTAATGGGTTCGATCTTGCGGTGCTCAATCCCAGTGACAGAAAGGGACATGACACGTATGTATCGTTGCTATTAAGGGTAAAAAGATGGGGTTTATTCATGCGTGAGTTTACTTTGTCTACATCATGTCATCTTGCTTAAGACGCTACTCCGTTCTTTATGAACTTAATACTCTAGATGCATGCTGGATAGCGATCGATGTGTGGAGTAATAGTAATAGATGCAGAATCGTTTCGGTCTACTTGTCTCGGACGTGATGCCTATATACATGATCATTGCCTTGGATATCGTCATGATTATTTGCTTTTCTATCAATTGCCCAACAGTAATTTGTTCACCCACCGTATGTTATTTTCAAGAGAGAAGCCTCTAGTGAAAACTATGGCCCCCGGGTCTATCTTAATCATATATTGAAAATCCTAAAAATACCTTGCTGCAATTTTACTTTATTTATTTTATTTTGTATTTTTGTTTGATCTATCTATCTATCACCATACAATTTAATCTTGCAATTAACCGCCAAGGGATTGACAACCCCTTGTTCGCGTTGGGTGCGAGGATTTGTTGTTTTGTGTGCAGGTACTGCTAACGAGTTGTTGCGTGATTCTCCTACTGGATTGATAACCTTGGTTTCATAACTGAGGGAAATACTTATCTCTACTATACTGCATCATCCCCTCCTCTCCGGGGAAATCCCAACGCAGCTCACAAGTAGCAGGAAGAATTTCTGGCGCCGTTACCGGGGAGACATCATCAACATCTATCAAGTACCTACGCATAAACTTTCATCTCCTTGCATTTACTTTGTTTTCCTTTGCCTCTCGTTTTCATCTCCCCCACTTCTAAAAAGTTTTTACAAAAATACAAAAATATTTTCCGTTTGCCTTTTTCTTGTTTGCTAGTTTGCTTGCTTTTATTACCTTCATGTCAAACACACAAGAACAGAAAATAAAACCAAAATTTAAGATACTATGGATCCACTTAAAGTTTTCTACTTGGATCATCTTCGATCCATTTGTGCTCGTGCTGAAACCCCAACTAGTTTGGTTGAGGAAAAATCATTAGATGAGCATGCTCATTTTGTGCGTCATCGTTTGTCTGAAAAAGGGAGACTCTTATGGCGTCAAATAAATTGTTTGCTATGTTATGCCTGGAATCTATGTGAAATTTATGATTTTACTTGTTGCTCTGAGAACCCTAAAAAACACCTTCCCTACCTATGTGAGTTTAATGATAATGAAATCTTATCTTCTTATGCCAAGGGTGTTTATAGTTACTATGATATCGAACAAATTGAAAAATTTGTTGCTTTTAAGGGTGCTTATGAAGTTGCTTCTTTGATTGAAAAGTATGATATTACTCTCTACAAATCTGAAAATTTTGACATACTTAAATATTGCTATGAAAACTATGCTCCTAATGCCTATGTTAATGAATTTATTGAGAGAATGTCTGCTACTTTGGAAGAAAATAATGATATGCATGAATTCATAGATAATTATGATTTCGTTGATTCGATTAAAATATCCCCTGTTGATGAATATGATGCTTGCTATTCTTATGGCCATGATGCCAATATTAATGATGCTTATAGAGATGAATTTGCTATAGTTCCTTATGTTAAAAATGAAATTATTGCTATAGCACCCATACTTGATAGCTCCTTGAATGAAAAGCATGATTGCAATAATGTTATTATAAATTCTATTAATGTGAATTGTGCTAATAATATGCAAAACTACAAGCTTGGGGATTAAAATTTTGTTATGTGCACTACTTATTGCAATGATCATGATTGGGGTGATAATGCTTTTTATGATCTTGAAAATTTATTTAAGCATCATGATGAATATGATATTAATAATAATGCTTGCAATAATATTGAAAGTGGGTTTGGAAGAGTGTCAACTCTAGGTAAAAATAATCGCACATATTTGGAGAATGTTCAATCTTATGAAATTTTTGATAAAAGTGGGTTTGGAGAGGTCATGACTTTCGTTGATGATAATCCCACTATTTTGGAAGATTATAAAAAATTTATGCATGTGGATCGTAAAGAGAATATTGTTTATGATAGCTATATTGTTGAATTTGAATATGATCCTACATGTAATTATTATGAGAGAGGAAAATATGGTTGTAGAAATTTTCATGTTACTAAATTACCTCTCTTCATGTTGAGATTGTTATTGTTTCTTTCCTCTTCCTTGCATATGCTAGGTTTTGCTTGTTTAGATAATTTGTTTGCCTATAAAATGCCGATGCATAGGAAGTATGTTAGACTTAAATGTGTTTTTCACATGCTACATGATGCTTTCTTGTGTTTCATTTATTATCTCTCATGAGAGCATCATTGAAATCTCAAGCCTATCTTAATGGCTATAAAGAAAGAGCTTGTTGGGAGACAACCCAATGGATAAAATAAGTTCTTGTGTGTTTTCACAATTATTCTACTGTTATGATTGTATTTTTATGTTTTAATTAGTGTTTGTGCCAAGTAATGCCTTTGGGATGATTTGGAAAATAGTATAATTGATGCTGTTTGGAAAATAGAAAGTTTTGCGTCCAGTGCTGGAATTTTAATTCTGTACTGAAGCGTCAGAAAAATCTGAAATTTTTACACAGTATTGATATATGAATTTCCCACGTTTTTCTAATTTTTCAGAATTTTTGGAGTTACAGAAGTATAGCTTTTAAATAGATCTTTACAGACTGTTCTGTTTTAGACAGATTCTGTTTTTGTTGCATAGTTTGCTTATTTTGATGAATCTATGGATCGTATGGGCGGGTATGAGTCATGGAGAAGTTGGAGTACAGTAGAATTATGCCAATATTAAATATGAATCAATTTACTACAGTACTTATAGTTAAAGATTTATTTGTTATACTAACGGATCTCACGAAGGTTTTGTTGAGTTTTGTGTGATTGAAGTTTTCAAGTTTTGAGTGAGATCACGATAGATGAAGGAATAAGGAGTGGCAAGAGCCTAAGCATGGGGATGCCCAAGGCACCCCAAGGTAATATTCAAGGAAGACTCAAGCGTCTAAGCTTGGGGATGCCCCGGAAGGCATCCCCTCTTTCTTCTACCAACTATCGGTAATTTTACTTGGAGCTATATTTTTATTCATCACATGATATGTGTTTTACTTGGAGCGTCGTGTATTATATGAGTCTTTCCTTTGTTTGCTTTTAGTTTGTCACAATCATCCTTGCTGGGCACACCTATTTGAGAGAGCCACACGTTTATCATGATTTGTTAGAATACTCTATGTGCTTCACTTAAATCTTTTGAGCTAGGCAGTTGCTCTAGTGCTTCACTTGAATCTTTTTGAGCACGGCGGTGGCTATATTTTGAAGAAATATTTGAACTCTCATGCTTCACTTATATTATTTTGAGAGTTGATAAGATTAAATTTTGAAGAGATATTTGCACTCTCATGCTCCACTTATATTTTTTTGAGAGTTGATAATAGTAATGGTAATTTGCACAAGATATGAATTTGGTCCCAAAGTGATGAATATTCAAGAGGGGTATAATAAAAACTTTCATGAAAGATCATTGGATATGATAAGTTTGATTCTTTGCAATAGTTTTGCGATATGGAGATGATAATATGTGAGTCATGTTAGTGAGTAATTGTGATTTAGCAAGAATATTGGTGTTAAGGTTTGTGATTCCCTATGCATGCACATAAAGTCAATAGTTATGCAATGAAATTATATCCTACTTATGGTGCATTATTCGGTGTTAGTTATGTTCAATGCATGTTTATGACCGTTTTCGCTTTTTGGTTGGTCGCTTCTCAATCTATTTGCTAGCCTTCATTTGTACTAAGCGGGAATACTGCTTGTGCATCCAACTCCTTAAACCCAAGTTGTGCCAAATGAGTCCACCATACCTACCTATATGCGGTATTTCCATGCCGTTTCAAGTAAATTTGCATGTGCCAACTCTAATTTTTCAAAATAATTTTTCGTTTTGTGTGCCCGTACCGCTCATGAAGCGGTAGGGGGTGCCAATATTTTCCATGCTAGGTGTGTTATTCTCACAATGAGTGTTTATTCACTTGTCACTGCACGAGAGAGTGGCAGGTAATAGGGATGCCCAGTCCCGAAATGAATTTTTTTAATATGATGATAATAATAAATTCCTTGGAAAGTGTTGGTATGGAGGGCACCCGTGGATACGGCTAGCCATGGATTGTGAAAGAATGGTGGAACGGAAATAAACTTTATTTTTTATTTGGGAACCACCTATAATGTGTCTAGCATGGAAGATATTGGGAATTCTCGGCCGTTTTCGTTGACAGGAAAAGCATGCCTCTCAAAATAATTTTATCTCTTTAATTTAAGCTTTGAGGTCTGGCACATCTGCAAATCTCTGCTTCTCTCTGCGAAGGGCCTATCTATTTACTTTTATGCAATTTTTATTTTTATTTTGAGTCTCCATCTTCTCTTACAAAGCACCAACTAGAGAGCACTATTGTCTTACTTGTGCATTGTGTGTAACTAATATTGACTGTGTTTCATGAATGGATCAATGATTGAGCATAATGGGCTAGGGATAACTTTCTTTAGCGTTGATATTTTGAAAGACATGGTTGCTTGTTAGTATGCTTGAGTATTTATGTCTTCATGTCAAACTATAGACTATTGCTTTGAATCATTCAAGTCCAAATGTCCATGCTACAAAGAAAAGAATATATGATGAATATGATAGGTAGCATTCCACATCAAAAATTCTGTTTTTATCATTTACCTACTCGAGGACGAGCAGGAATTAAGCTTGGCGATGCTTGATACTGTTGGAAATATGCCCTAGAGGCAATAATAAAATGGTTATTATCATATTTCCTTGTTCATGATAAAGGTTTATTATTCATGCTAGAATTGTATTGACCGGAAACTTAAATACATGTGTGGATACATAAACAAATACTGTGTCCCTAGTGAGCCTCTACTAGACTAGGTCGTTGATCAAAGATGGTTAAGGTTTCCTAACCATAGACATGAGTTGTCATTTGATAACGGGATCACATCATTAGGAGAATGATGTGATGGACAAGACCCAACCATAAGCTTAGCACCAGATCGTTTAGTTTATTTGCTACAGCTTTCTTCATGTCAAGTATCTGTTCCTTAGACCATGAGATCGTGCAACTCCCTGACACCAGAGGAATACTTAGTGTGTATCCAAACATCACTTCGTAACTGGGTGATCATAAAGGTGCTCTACAGGTATCTCCAAAGGTGTTTGTTGGGTTGACACGAATCGAGACTGGGATTTGTCACTCCGTATGACGGAGAGATATCTCTGGGCCCTCTCGGTAATACAACATCGTAAAGAGCTTGCAAGCAATGTGGCTAATGGGTTAGTCACGGGATCTTGTATTAAGGAATGAGTAAAGAGACTTGCCAGTAACGAGATTGAACTAGGTATGGAGATACCGACGATCGAATCTCGGGCAAGTAACATATCGCCGGACAAAGGGAATTGCATACGGGATTAACCGAATCCTTGACATCGTTGTCCAACCGATAAAAGATCTTCGTGGAATACGTTGGAATCAATATGGGCATCCAGGTCCTGCTATTGGTTATTGACCGGAGAGGTGTCTCGGTCATGACTACATGATTCCCGAACCCGCAGGGTCGCACGCTTAACGTTCGTTGACGCTAGAGTAGTATTGGGATATTTGATGATTGGTAACCGAATGTTGTTCGGAGTCCCGGATGAGATCCCGGACGTCACGAGGAGTCTTAGAATGGTCGAGAGGTAAAGATTTATATATGGGAAGTCATATTTTGGGTTCCGGAAAAAGGTGCAGTTTTTTCGGTATTGTACCGGGAAGCTTCCAGAAGGTTCCGGAGGATTCCGGAAGTCCACAAGTGGGTCCACCACGTCCCAAGAGCTGGCATGGGCTGAGGGTTGGCGCCCTGGCCTTATTGGGCTAGGCGCACCAAGTCCTCAAAAGCCCATGTGGCTAGGGAAGGGAAAAAAAGGGGAGTCCTAGTAGGAATAAGATTGGACTTGGAGTCCAAGTTCTCTCCCCCTTGGTTGCGCCCTAGGGCTTGGAGGGGCTGTTCCCCACGCCCCTCCACCTATATATAGAGGGGAGGGGGTGCCCCAAGAGGATAGACCAAGCCCTTGGCGCCCCTCTCTCCCCCGTTACTCCGTAGCTCCTCCGTCCTCGTTCTAGTAGCGCTTGGCGAAGCCCTGCTGAACTAGCTCCACCACCACCATCTCCACCACGCCGTCGTGCTGGTTGTGATCTCATCTACTTCTCTGCCTTCTCTTGCTGGATCAAGAAGGAGGAGACGTCATCGAGCCGCACGTGTGCTAAACTCGGAGGTGCCGTCCGTTCGGCACTAGATCGGTTGGATCGTGATCGGATCGCGAAGAGTACGACTACATCAACCGCGTTATATACGCTTCCGCTTTCGGTCTATGAGGGTACGTAGACATACTCTCCTCTCTTGTTGCTATGCTTCTCCTAGATAGATCTTGAGTGTTCGTAGGAAATTTTTTGATTTTCATGCTTCGTTACCCTACAGTGGCATCATGAGCCAGGTCTATGCGTAGATGTATATGCACGAGTAGAACACAAAAGTTGTGGGCGTTGATGCTCAAATTGCTTACCTCTCTTGTCTTATTTGGATTCGGCGGTATTGTGGGATGAAGCGGCTCGGACCAACCTTACATGTCCTCGCACATGAGACCGGTACCACCGACTAACATGCAACTTGTTTTGCATAAGGTGGCTAGCGGGTGTTTGTCTCTCCTACTTTAGTTGAATCTAATTTGATGAAGGCGGTTGATACGTCTCCAACGTATCTATAATTTATGAAGTATTCATGCCATGTTTATTATAGTTTTGTATGATTTTGGTGCACTTTTATATGGCTTTTATATGATTTTCATGGACTAACATATTGACCTAGTGCCCAGTGCCAGTTGCTGTTTTCTGCTTGTTTTTGGTTTTCCAGGAAATCCATATCAAATGAAGTCCAAATGCAGCGAAACTTTTTGATGATTTTTTCTGGAACATAAGAGACACTAGAAGCTTCGGGAGGAGGCCAGAAGACCCACAGGGGCTCCACGAGCCACCAGGGCGCGCCACCCCCCCAGGCGCACCCTGGTGCCGGCCCTTCTTCGCGTGATTCCAACGCTGAAAAATCATATATATTCAGAAACCCCTGAAAGTTAACCTAGATGAGTTTTTACGCCGCCGCAAGCCTCTGTACCTCCACGATCTCATCTACAGCCCTTTTTCGGCACCCTGCCGGAGGGGGGAATCATCACCGGAGGCCATCTTCATCATCCCGGCGGTCTCCATGATGAGGAGGGAGTAGTTCACCCTCGAGGCTGAGGGTTTGTACCAGTAGCTATGTGTTTTATCTCTCTCTTAAGTTCTTGATTTTGCACGATCTTGATGTATCGCGAGCTTTGTTAATATAGTTGGATCATATGGTGTTTCTTCCCTCTGTATCCTTGTTGTGATGAATCGAATCTTTTCCCTTTGCGGTTTCGTTATTGTCGGATTGAATATTTCAGATTTGAGAACACTTGATGTATGTCTTGCATATGAATACCCGTGGTGACAATGGGGTATTATATTGATTCACTTGATATATGTTTTGGCATTCAACTCGCGGATTCCCGCGTTGACATTGGGATAATCTATGCATAGGGGTTGATGCACGTTTTCATTATCTTTTCTCCGATAGAAACTTTGGGGGCTCCTTGGAGTTCTTTGTATGGATTGAATATTATGATTATGAAGTTGTTTGATGCATATCGTATAATCAACTCATGGATACTTGTGGTGACATTGGAGTATCTAGGTGGCATTAGAGTTGGTTGATGTGTATCATATGGTGTTATTTTAGTACGAACTCTAGGGCTATTTGTGACACTTATAGGAATAGCTCAATAGATCGATCGGAAAGGATAACTTTGAGGTGGTTTCGTACCCTACAAACAATTTCTATCTTATGTTCTCTGCTAATAGGAACTTGGGAGTGATTCTTTATCGCACGTTGAGGGATGATTATATGATCCAACTATGTTAGCATTGTGGAGAGATTGCACTAGCAAAAGTATGAACCCTAGGCCTTGTTTCTAAGCATTGCAATACCGTTTGTGCTCCATTTTATTACGTGCTACCTTGCTGTTTTTATATTTTCATATTACAAAAACCTATATCTACAATCCATACTACACTTGTATCACCATCTCTTCACCGAACTAGTGCACCTATACAATTTACCATTGTATTGGGTGTGTTGGGGACATAAGAGACTCTTTGTTATTTGGTTGCCGGGTTGTTTGAGAGAGACCATCTTCATCCTACGCCTCCCACGGATTGATAAATCTTAGGTCATCCACTTGAGGAAAAATTGCTACTGTCCTACAAACCTCTGCGCTTGGAGGCCCAACACGAGTCTACAAGAACAAGTTGTATAGTAGACATCAAGCTCTTTTCTGGCGCCGTTGCCGGGGAGGTGAGTGCTTGAAGGTATATCTTTAGATCTTGCAATTGAATCTTGTAATTTCTTGTTTATCACTAGTTTGGCTTATAAAAGAAAACTACAAAAAAATGGAATTGAGGTTGCTCATATTATTCATCTTTATAATGTCTTTCGTGAAAATGATGGAGCGGAAAATTGTGCTCAATTGATAGAAGAAGAATTCAATAAAATGTTTGGCATAAAATATTTGAATGATGAGCATGATTGCAATGTTGTTAGTATGAATTCTATGAGTATCCATGATGCTAATGATATGCAAAGCCACAAGCTTGGGGATGCTATGTTTGATGAAGATGATATTTTTAGTCCCCCAAGTTTTGATGAGAAAATTTATTATGATGATTGCATGCCTCCTATCTATGATGATTATTGTGATGACATGTATGCTATAATGAATAATGATAAATATGAAACTTGTCATCATGATTTTAATTTTCAATTGGATTATGCCAATCAAGTATCTCATGATAGTTATTTTGTTGATTTTTCTCCCACTATTATGAATGAGAAGAAAATTGCTTATGTGGAGAGTAGTAAAATTTCTATGCTTGTGGATCATGAAAATAATGCTTTATGTGATGGCTATATTGTTGAATTCATTCATGATGCTACTGAAAATTATTATGAGAGAGGATCATATGCTTGTAGGTGTTGCAATAATATCAAGTTTCCTCTCTATGTGTTGAAAGTTTTGAAGTTATACTTGTTTTGCCTTCCTATGCTAGTTGATTCTTGCTCACATAAATTATTTGTTCACAAAATCCCTATGCATAGGAAGTGGGTTAGGCTTAAATGTGCTTGTCATATGTTTCATGATGCTCTCTTTGTGTTTCAATTCTTTACTTTTATGTGAGCATCATCGAAATCATCATGCCTAGCTAAAAAGGCATTAAAGAAAAGCGCTTGTTGGGAGACAACCCAATATTTATACCTACTGTTTTTGTGTTTTCACATGATTAAGCTACTGTATTAATCATGTTTTATATGTTTTCTTTCAATAATGTGCCAAGTACAGCCTTTGGGATAGTGTGGATGCTTGTTGATTTGATTCTGTGCAAAAACAGAAACTTTTGCATCCAGTGCTAGAATTTCTATTCTGTACTGGAGCATGAGAAAATTATGAAATTTTTACACAGTATTGGGTTACAAATTTTTTACGTTGTCCTAATTTTATCAGAATTTTTGGAGGTACAGAAGTATGGTTTTTAAATCGCTCACTACACGCTGTTCTGTTTTTGACAGATTCTGTCTTCGGTGCATAGTTTGCTTGTTTTAGTGTTTCCATAGCTTATATTGTGTAATATAAATTGTGGAAATGATAGAATACAGTAGGCATTATGTTAGAACAATTATGAATCTTTTCTTGACAGTACCTAAGTTGATGATTTATTTTTATCATACTAACCTATCTCACGAAGTTCCGTTAAGTTTTGTGTGATTGAAGTTTTCAAGTTTTGGGTGAGATATCGATATGAGGAGAATAAGGAGTGGCAAGACCCTAAGCTTGGGGATGCCCAAGGCACCCCAAGGTAAAATTCAAGGAAGACTCAAGCGTCTAAGCTTGGGGATGCCCCGGAAGGCATCCCCTCTTTCGTCTTCAACACTATCGGTAACCTCACTCGGAGCTATATTTTTATTCGTCACATAATATGAGTTTTGCTCGGAGCATCATTTTCTTCTGTTTATATTTGCTTGGTGTTATCAATAATCATGTTTTGTATCTTTTAGTTCAATAAAATGCCAATTATAGCCTTTACCATGCTCAGTTTGCAAGTTCATGTGTTACTGTTTGAAAACAGAAAGTTTTCTGTTATGTCTAGAATATTCCTGAATATTCAGAACATGATAAAAATCTGAAATTTTTACACAGTAAGAATGCATGAGTTCTCTGTCACGTGGTAATTTTTCAGAATTTTTGGAGTTAGGGAAGTATGGATTCTTATTCACCCTTTACAGACTGTTCTGTTTTGGCAGGTTGCTGTTATAGTTGCATTGTTTGCATATGTTTACTTGTTTAATGATTCTATTTGAGGATAGGATTATTAAATATGCAGAGGCATTTAGTTTGCAATGTTAAATTATAATTTTAGTGATTTGCTACAGTAGGGAATGATAAGGTTTTGTATTGATTTATACTACCTTATCTCATGAGTTCTTGTTGAGTTTTGTGTGGATGAAGTTTTTAAGATTTAGGAGAAACCGTGATATGAGAGGAATTAAGGAGACACAAGAGCTCAAGCTTGGGGATGCCCAAGGCATCCCATATTAATATTTCAAGAAGTCTCAAGCATCTAAGCTTGGGGATGCCCCGGTAGGCATCCCACCTTTCTTCATCAACAACTATCGGTCAGTTTTGGTTGAGCCTAAGTTTTGCTTCTTGACATGATATGTGCTATCCTTGGAATGTCATTTTATTTTGTTTTCTTTGCTGTTTGAATAAAATACTTAAGATCTGAATTTTTTTAAATGAAAGAGAGTCCTCACATAGCTACCTATTTACTTAACTACTCATTTGATCTTCACTTATATCTTTTTGGAGTAGTTTGTCATTTACTCTTGTTCTTCACTTATATCCTATGAGTAAATTGTTGAAATGAATTGAATATCATAAAGTTAAAATTTATATGCTTCATATGCTTGTCCCATGGGGAGTAGTGACTTCACATACAAGAAGTATAAGTGGTAAAATTTATTGAAAGTTAACAAACATAGCATTGGTCACTTGAACAATTCATGAAAGAATTTTGAAGGAAGAGAAATTTCACATATAAATATACTATCTTGGACATCTTCTATGATTGTGAGCCCCCATTAATTATTTTCAAGCTTGATCAAGTAGTTGACGTTGGACAAGGAAGACAACGTAATGAGCTATGTTTGTTTATATTCACATAGAAGTTATATTGTCATGGATCCTCTAACATGTGGTGCTTGCTTTGGATCTTTTGCTAGCCAAAAATTCGTACTAAGTAGAGATACTACTTGTGCATCCAAAAACCATTAAACCCAGTTTCTTGCCATGAGTGTCCACCATATCTACCTATGAATTGAATAAGATCCTTCAAGTAAGTTGTCATCGGTGCAAAAAGCAATAAAAATTGCTCCTAAAATATGTATGATCTTTTATTGTAAGGGAAAATAAGCATTGTACGAACTTGTGATGGTAAAGAAATAAAAGCGACGGACTGCATAATAAAGGTTGCTATCACAAGGGGCAATATAACGTGACGTTCCTTTGCATTAAGAGCTTGTGCATCCAACAACAAAAAGCGCATGACAACCTCTGCTTCCCTCTACGAAGGGCCTATCTTTTACTTTTTTGTATTTACTTTTATGCAAGAGTCATTAATGTTCATCCCTATTCTGCTCTACTTATTCTTTAGTTGGCAAGCATCATGTGGTAGGGAAAGATCCAGGCACATATATCCAGTTGAATATAGGTGATCATGAGTTATTATTGTTGACATTATCCATGAGATAAATAAGTTGGGAGGCAAAATATTAAGCCCCTATCTTCCTATGTGTTTGACTGAAACGGTTTGTTCTAAAAATATGCTTTGAGTGTCAGTAATCATGGAAGACTAAATGATGGTTGAGTATGTGGAATTTGCTAGATCAAAGCTCTTACATAGACCCTTCCTGAAAATAAGATGAATTGAAATTGTTTGATGACTCAGAACATAGTTTGTTAGTTTTCAAGAAAGTTTATGGCCTATACTTTAAACATGTGAATAGCTTGCTACTTGATCATGAGAAGTTTTATGAGATGAGCTACTGATTATGATATATATTGATGCTAGAAAAAGCGATTGAAATTATCATTGATCAAACTTATGCACTATGCTAGCATTCACACTTCATAAATTATTTCTTTTATCATTTCCCTACTCGAGGACGAGCAGGAATTAAGCTTGGGGATGCTGATACGTCTCCAACGTATCTATAATTTATGAAGTATTCATGCCATGTTTATTATAGTTTTGTATGATTTTGGTGCACTTTTATATGGCTTTTATATGATTTTCATGGACTAACATATTGACCTAGTGCCCAGTGCCAGTTGCTGTTTTCTGCTTGTTTTTGGTTTTCCAGGAAATCCATATCAAATGAAGTCCAAATGCAGCGAAACTTTTTGACGATTTTTTCTGGAACATAAGAGACACTAGAAGCTTCGGGAGGAGGCCAGAAGACCCACAGGGGCTCCACGAGCCACTAGGGCGCCCCCCCCAGGCGTGCCCTGGTGCCTCGTGGGCCCCCTGTGGCCCTTCTTCGCGTGATTCCAATGCTGAAAAATCATATATATTCAGAAACCCCCGAAAGTTAACCTAGATGAGTTTTTACGCCGCCGCAAGCCTCTGTACCTCCACGATCTCATCTACAGCCCTTTTCCGGCACCCTGTCGGAGGGGGGAATCATCACCGGAGGCCATCTTCATCATCCCGGCGGTCTCCATGATGACGAGGGAGTAGTTCACCCTCGAGGCTGAGGGTTTGTACTAGTAGCTATGTGTTTTATCTCTCTCTCTCTCTCGTGTTCTTGATTTTGCACAATCTTGATGTATCGCGAGCTTTGTTAATATAGTTGGATCATATGGTGTTTCTTCCCTCTCTATCCTTGTTGTGATGAATCGAATCTTTTCCCTTTGCGGTTTCGTTATTGTCGGATTGAATATTTCAGATTTGTGAACACTTGATGTATGTCTTGCATATGAATACCCATGGTGACAGTGGGGTATTATATTGATTCACTTGATATATGTTTTGGCATTCAACTCGCGGATTCCCGTGGTGACATTGGGGGTAATCTATGCATAGGGGTTGATGCACGTTTTCATTATCTTTTCTCCGATAGAAACTTTGGGGGCTCCTTGGAGTTCTTTGTGTGGATTGAATATTATGATTATGAAGTTGTTTGATGCATATCGTATAATCAACTCATGGATACTTGTGGTGACATTGGAGTATCTAGGTGACATTAGAGTTGGTTGATGTGTATCATATGGTGTTATTTTAGTACGAACTCTAGGGCTATTTGTGACACTTATAGGAATAGCTCAATAGATCGATCGGAAAGGATAACTTTGAGGTGGTTTCGTACCCTACAAACAATTTCTATCTTATGTTCTCCGCTAATAGGAACTTGGGAGTGATTCTTTATCGCACGTTGAGGGATGATTATATGATCCAACTATGTTAGCATTGTGGAGAGATTGCACTAGCGAAAGTATGAACCCTAGGCCTTGTTTCTAAGCATTGCAATACCGTTTGTGCTTTGTTTTATTACATGCTACCTTGCTGTTTTTATATTTTCAGATTACAAAAACCTATGTCTACAATCCATACTACACTTGTATCACCATCTCTTCGCCGAACTAGTGCACCTATATAATTTACCATTGTATTGGGTGTGTTGGGGACACAAGAGACTCTTTGTTATTTGGTTGCAGGGTTGTTTGAGAGAGACCATCTTCATCCTACGCCTCCCATGGATTGATAAACCTTAGGTCATCCACTTGAGGGAAAATTGCTACTGTCCTACAAACCTCTACGCTTGGAGGCCCAACACGAGTCTACAAGAACAAGTTGTGTAGTAGACATCAGCGGTCCTTATAGAAGGTTAAAAGGCAACTTGATTATCACCGTTGTGGCTTTGCGTAGGTAAGAACGGTTCTTGCTAGTTGCCCATAGCTGCCACGTAAAATTTGCAACAATAAAGTAGAGGACGTCTAACTTGTTTTTGCAGGGCATGTTGTGATGTGGTATATGTGATATATGTTGATGTATGAGATGATCATGTTTTGTAATAGGTTCACGACTTGCATGTCGATGAGTACGGCAACCGGCAGGAGCCATAGGGTTGTCTTTAATTTATTAATCGCCATGTAATTGCTTTAATTTATCGCTATGCGTTAGCAATAGTTGTAGAAGCAATAGTTGGCGGAGACGACCACGTGACGACATGATGATGGAGATCATGGTGTCATGCCGGTGACGATGGAGATCATGCCGGTGCTTTGGAGATGGAGATCAAAGGCACGAGATGATAATGGCCATATCATGTCACATATTGATTGCATGTGATGTTTATCCTTTTTATGCATCTTATTTTGCTTAGAATGACGGTAGCATTATAAGATGATCCCTTCACCTAATTTCAAGAAATTGTGTTCTCCCTAAGTATGCACCGTTGTATAAGTTCGTCGTTTCGAAGCACCTCGTGATGATCGGGTGTGATAGACTCTACGTTCGCATACAACGGGTGTAAGCCAGTTTTACACATGCAGAATACTTGGGTTAAACTTGACGAGCCTAGCATGTACAGACATGGCCTCGGAACACAGGAGACCGAAAGGTCAAACATGAGTCATATAATAGATATGATCAACATGGAGATGTTCACCATTGATGACTACTCCATCTCACGTGATGATCGGACATGGGTTAGTTGATTTGGATCATGTGTCACTTAGACAACTTGAGGGATGTTGATTTAAGTGGGAGTTCATTAGTAATTTGATTAACTAAACTAAATTATCATGAACTTAGTCTTAATTGTCTTTGCAAAATTTGTGTTGTAGATTAATGGCCCGCGCTGTAGTTCCCCTGAATTTTAATGCGTTCCTAGAGAAAGCTAAGTTGAAAGATGATGGAAGCAACTATGCGGACTGGGTCCGTAACTTGAGGATTATCCTCATTGCTGCACAGAAGGCTTATGTCCTTGATGCACCGCTAGGTGATGCACCCCCTCCAGCGTCGTTTGTGGATGTTGTGAACATCTGGCAGGCACGTTCTGATGACTACTCGATAGTTCAGTGCGCCATGCTTTACGGCTTAGAACCGGGGCTCCAAAGACGTTTTGAGCACCACAGAGCATATGAGATGTTCCAGGAGCTGAAATTTGTATTTCAAGCTCATGCCCGGGTCGAGAGGTATGACATCTCCGACAAGTTCTTTAGCTGTAAAATGGAGGAGAACAGTTCTATTAGTGAGCATATACTCAGAATGTCTGGGTTGCACAACCGCTTGACTCAATTGGGAGTTAATCTTCCAGATGATTCGGTTATTGACAGAATTCTCCAATCACTGCCACCAAGCTATAAGGGCTTTGTGATGAACTATAATATGCAAGGGATGGAGAAAACACTTCCCGAGCTCTTCGCGATGCTTAAGGTCGCGGAGGTAGAAATCAAGAAGGAGCATCAAGTGTTGATGGTTAAAAAGACCACTAGTTTCAAGAAAGGCAAGGGAAAGAAAGGGAACTTCAAGAAGAACGGTAAAGCAATTGCCGCTCCCGTGAAGAAACCCAAGGCTGGATCCAAACCTGAGACTGAGTGCTTCTACTTCAAGGGGAATGGTCACTAGAAGCGGAACTGCCCCAAGTACTTGGCAGATAAGAAGGCTGGCAACGTCAACAAAGGTATATTTGATATACATGTTATTGATGTGTACCTTACTAGTGCTCGTAGTAGCGCCTGGGTATTTGATACTGGTTCGGTTGCTAATATTTGTAACTCGAAACAGGAGCTGCGGAATAAACGAAGATTGGCTAAGGACGAGGTGACAATGCGCATCGGAAATGGTTCCAAGGTTGATGTGATCGCCGTCGGCACGCTACCTCTACATCTACCTTCGGGATTCATTTTAAACCTAAATAATTGTTATTTGGTGCCTACGTTGAGCATGAACATTATATCTGGATCTTGTTTATTGCGAGACGGTTATTCATTTAAGTCAGAGAATAATGGTTGTTCTATTTATATGAGTAATATCTTTTATGGTCATGCACCCCTTGTGAATGGTTTATTCTTGTTGAATCTCGATCGTAGTGATACACATATTCATAATATTGATGCCAAAAGATGCAAAGTTAATAATGATGGTACCACATATTTGTGGCACTGCCGCTTAGGTCATATTGGTGTAAAACGCATGAAGAAACTCCATGCTGATGGACTTTTGGAATCTCTTGATTATGAATCATTTGAGACATGTGAACCATGCCTCATGGGCAAGATGACTAAAACTCCGTTCTCCGGAACAATGGAGCGAGCTAGTGACTTATTGGAAATAATACATACTGATGTATGCGGTCCAATGAGTGTTGAAGCACACGGTGGATATCGTTATTTTATTACCTTCACAGATGGTTTGAGTAGATATGGGTATATTTACTTAATGAAACACAAGTCTGAAACATTTGAAAAGTTCAAGGAATTTCAGAGTGAAGTGGAAAATCATCGTAACAAGAAAATAAAGTTTCTACGATCTGATCGTGGAGGTGAATATTTGAGTTACGAGTTTGGTATGCATTAGACAATGTGGAATTGTTTCACAGCTCACGCCACCTGGAACACCACAGCGTAATGGTGTGTCCGAACATCGTAATCGTACTCTATTGGATATGGTGCATTCTATGATGTCTCTTACCGATTTGCCACTATCGTTTTGGGGTTATGCATTAGAGACAGCCGCATTCACTTTAAATAGGGCACCGTCTAAATCCGTTGAGATGACACCGTATGAGTTGTGGTTTGGCAAGAAACCTAAGCTGTCGTTTCTTAAAGTTTGGGGATGCGACGCTTATGTTAAGAGGCTTCAGCCTGATAAGCTCGAACCCAAAGCGGAGAAGTGCGTCTTCATAGGATACCCTAAAGAGACCATTGGGTATACCTTCTACCACAGATCCGAGGGCAAGATCTTTGTTGCCAAGAATGGGTCCTTTCTAGAGAAGGAGTTTCTCTCGAAAGAAGTGAGTGGGAGGAAAGTAGAACTTGATGAGGTAATCGTACCTTCTCTCGAATTGGAAGGTAGCACATCACAGAAAACAGTTCCCGTGATGTCTACACCAACCGAAGAGGAAGCTAATGATGATGATCATGAAACTTCGGATCAAGTTACTACTGAACTTCATAGGTCGACCAGGGTACGTTCCGCACCAGAATGGTACGGTAATCCTGTCCTGGAAGTCATGTTGTTAGACAACGGCGAACCTACGAACTATGAAGAAGCTATGATGAGCCCAGATTTTGACAAATGGCTTCAGGCCATGAAATCCGAGATAGGATCCATGTATGAGAACAAAGTATGGACTTTGGTGGACTTGCCCGATGATCGGCAAGCCATTGAGAATAAATGGATCTTTAAGAAGAAGACAGACACTGATGGTAATGTCACCGTCTATAAAGCTCGACTTGTCGCAAAGGGTTTCTGACAAGTTCAAGGGGTTGACTACGATGAGACTTTCTCACCCGTAGCGATGCTTAAGTCCGTTAGAATTATGTTAGCTATTGCCGCATTTTATGATTATGAGATCTGGCAAATGGACGTCAAAACGGCATTCCTTAACGGGTTTCTTAAGGAAGAATTGTATATGATGCAACCAGAAGGTTTTGTCGATCCTAAGGATGCTAACAAAGTATGCAAGCTCTAGCGATCCATCTATGGACTGGTGCAAGCATCTCGGAGTTGGAATATACGCTTTGATGAGGTGATCAAAGCTTTTGGTTTTATACAAACTTACGGAGAAGCTTGTATTTACAAGAAAGTGAGTGGGAGCTCTGTAGCATTTCTAATATTATATGTGGATGACATATTGTTGATTGGAAATGATATAGAATTTCTGGAAAGCATAAAAGGATATTTGAATAAGAGTTTTTCAATGAAAGACCTCGGTGAAGCTGCTTATATATTGGGCATCAAAATCTATAGATATAGATCAAGACGCCTAATAGGACTTTCACAAAGCACATACCTTGACAAAGTTTTGAAGAAGTTCAAAATGGATCAGTCAAAGAAAGGGTTCTTGCCTGTATTGCAAGGTGTGAAGTTGAGTAAGACTCAAAGCCCGACCACGGAAGAAGAAAGAGAAAGGATGAAAGTCATTCCCTATGCTTCAGCCATAGGCTCTATAATGTATGCCATGCTGTGTACCAGACCTGATGTGTGCCTTGCCATTAGTCTGGCAGGGAGGTACCAAAGTGATCCAGGAGTAGATCACTGGACAGCGGTCAAGAATATCCTGAAGTACCTGAAAAGGACTAAGGACATGTTTCTCATTTATGGAGGTGACGAAGAGCTCGTTGTAAAGGGTTACGTCAATGCTAGCTTTGACACGGATCCGGATGACTCTAAGTCTCAAACTGGATATGTATTTATATTAAATGGTGGAGCGGTCAGTTGGTGTAGTTCCAAGCAGAGCGTCGTGGCGGGATCTACATGTGAAGCGGAGTATATAGCTGCTTCGGAAGCAGCATAAGAAGGAGTCTGGATGAAGGAGTTCATATCCGATCTAGGTGTAATACCTAGTGCATTGGATCCAATGACTATCTTTTGTGACAACACTGGAGCTATTGCCATTGCCAAGGAGCCCAGGTTTCACAAGAGAACCAAGCACATCAAGCGCCGTTTCAACTCCATTCGTAATTATGTTAAGGATGGAGACATAGAACTTTGCAAAGTACATACGGATCTGAATGTACCAGACCCGTTGACTAAACCTCTTCCACGGGCAAAACATGATCAACACCAGGACTCCATGGGTGTTAGATTCATTACAATGTCAACTAGATTATTGACTCTAGTGCAAGTGGGAGACTGTTGGGAATATGCCCTAGAGGCAATAATAAAATGGTTATTATCATACTTCCTTGTTCATGATAAAGGTTTATTATTCATGCTAGAATTGTATTGACCGAAAACTTAAATACATGTGTGGATACATAAACAAATACCGTGTCCCTAGTGAGCCTCTACTAGACTAGCTCGTTGATCAAAAATGGTTAAGGTTTCCTAACCATAGACATGAGTTGTCATTTGATAACAGGATCACATCATTAGGAGAATGATGTGATGGACAAGACCCAACTGTAAGCTTAGCACCAGATCGTTTAGTTTATTTGCTACAGCTTTCTTCATGTCAAGTATCTGTTCCTTAGACCATGAGATCGTGCAACTCTCTGACACCAGAGGAATACTTAGTGTGTATCCAAACGTCACTTCGTAACTGGGTGATCATAAAGGTGCTCTACATGTATCTCCAAAGGTGTTTGTTGGGTTGGCACGAATCGAGACTGGAATTTGTCACTCCGTATGACGGAGAGATATCTCTGGGCCCTCTCAGTAATACAACATCGTAAAGAGCTTGCAAGCAATGTGGCTAATGGGTTAGTCACGGGATCTTGTATTACGGAATGAGTAAAGAGACTTGCCAGTAACGAGATTGAACTAGGTATGGAGATACCGACGATCGAATCTCGGGCACGTAACATATCGCCGGACAAAGGGAATTGCATACGGGATTAACCGAATCCTTGACATCGTGGTTCAACCGATAAAAGATCTTCGTGGAATATGTAGGAATCAATATGGGCATCCAGGTCCCGCTATTGGTTATTGATCGAAGAGGTGTCTCGGTCATGACTACATGATTCCCGAACCCGCAGGGTCGCACGCTTAACGTTCGTTGACGCTAGAGTAGTATTGGGATATTTGATGATTGGTAAAAGAATGTTGTTTGGAGTCCCGGATGAGATCTCGGACGTCACGAGGAGTCTCGGAATGGTCGAGAGGTAAAGATTTATATATGGGAAGTCATATTTTGGGTTCCGAAAAAAGGTGCAGTTTTTTCAGTATTGTACCGGGAAGCTTCCAGAAGGTTCCGGAGGATTCCGGAGGGGTCCGGAAGTCCACAAGTGGGTCCACCACGTCCCAAGGGCTGGCATGGGCTGAGGGGATGCGCCCTGGCCTTATTGGGCTAGGCGCACCAAGTCCTCAAAAGCCCATGTGGCTAGGGAAGGGGAAAAAAAGGGGAGTCCTAGTAGGAATAGGATTGGACTTGGAGTCCAAGTCCTCTCCCCCTTGGATGCGCCCTAGAGCTTGGAGGGGCTGTTCTCCACGCCCCTCCACCTATATATAGAGGGGAGAGGGCGCCCCAAGAGGACAGACCAAGCCCTTGGCGCCCCTCTCTTTCCCGTTACTCCGTAGCTCCTCCGTCCTCGTTCTAGTAGCGCTTGGCCCTGCTGAACTAGCTCCACCACCACGCCGTCGTGCTGGTTGTGATCTCATCTACTTCTCCACCTTCTCTTGCTGGATCAAGAAGGAGGAGACGTCATCGAGCCGCACGTGTGCTAAACTCGGAGGTGTCGTCCGTTCGGTACTAGATCGGTTGGATCATGATTGGATCGCGCAGAGTACGACTACATCAACCGCGTTATTGTGACGCCCTTGCTCGACCGTGCACTAATCATACACTCAAACGTGCACGCTCGAGATCAGAGACTCACGGGAGGATATCACAACACAACTCTAAACACAAATTTAAACATAAATCTTGATATTACAAACCAGGGGTCACGAGGACCCGAATACATAAGTCATACAAACAAATAATATCTGGGTACAGACATAGTTAGTCAAGTTTGCCTTAAGAAGGCTAGCATAACAGCGACACTGATCGAAAAGGCGAAGGTCTCCTGCCTAGGGCCTCCGAATTACTCCTGGTCGGCGGGCTCAACGTAGTAGTAGGTGCCTCCGGGGATCTCCTGCTCCTGGGCTCCGTCGTCTGATCGCAGCAATCGGGTATGGGAAAAAGAGGTAGCAAAGCAACCGTGAGTACTCATCCAAAGTACTCGCAAGACTTACATCAGAACTATACTAAGTATGCATCGGTATCAAAGGAATGGGGCTATATCTCTGGACTAAACTGCAGAAATGCCTGAACAGAGGGGGAAAGGCCTAGCCTATCGAAAACTAGCATCTTGAAGCAATCTTGCAGCATCAGAAGAGAGTAGAGTATAGTAACATATGATAGCAATTATATTTTAGTAATGCCCTGAGATCCTTCCTCGACTACCCTGCGAGAAAGTGATCCCGAGAGCAGTAGTAACATTTTATCATTGTAACAGTATCCATTCATAGTTGTAGCAGATCAGGATACAACTCTGAGCGTCCTGTTACCGTGGACATGGCTATTCGAATAGATAACTTCCCTGCAGGGGTGCACTACTGTTACCCAGCACGCTCGATTACATCTGGTCGGACACACTTGTTGGGTAATGCCCGGCCTCGGGTAATCGACACGCCGTAGACCAACCTAGACTCTCCAGAGAGGTCAACACGCTGGTCTAAATCCTAAGTGCGAAGGGGTCTTAGGCCCATCGCCCTCTGCACTCCTGCACGTTGCGAGACTGGCCGGGGCCCAGGCGCGACACTGTATACACAAGTGACGTAACCAGCCCACCCCAGCAATCAGCTCGCATCTCTGAACTGTGACATCTGAAGAGCTTTCAGGAGAAACGTACAACGTAGAGGGTCCCATAACCATTATCCCACGTGGTGGTAGTGCGTATAGGCCAGCGGCCAACTCAGATCAAATACCCAAATCCGTTAGGCGTGTTTAGTAACTCACAGAGACGAACAGGATCCCTGTCGCTCCGACTTGGTAATCCACGGACTACGACCAAGGACCAGGCCCACCCCTTTCCTAGGTGGTCTCCGCCTGCCCTGTCGTTCCGCCTCAATATCACTCGCGGGTGCTCTTGGAGCCGACCCATCTTTAATATTATTCTCTCGCGGGCACTCTTGGAGCTGGCCCGACTTTAACAGTTTAAAGTTTTGCAGAAATGTAACATTTCCGTGATCATCACCCAGAGTGATCACGGCCTGATAACAAGCATGGCAAACGGACAAGGGTGAAGGGCCACAGATGGATCAATAGCATAGCTAACTAAGCATCATGGGACAGCAGGTAGGTATCAACAACAGGCGACGAAATCAGGCTATGCATCAGAATAGGAGCTATCGGAGCAACAACAGAAGCAATTCTAATGCATGCATAAGAGAGAAAGAATGGGCGATATCTGATGATCAAGGGGGTTTTGCTTGCCTGGAAGCTCAGCTGAAGGGGTCTGGTCGTCAACGTCGTAGTCGTACTCAGCAGTGTCGTCGGCAACATGCTGTGCTAGGGGTGTTCTAATGCAGCACTACGCAAGTTAGTTGGAGCGGGAAAACATCTGGAGGTGTTTTACCAGCTCCAGGCAATTATCGGTCAGATGAATCGGAGGTAAAGGTTCCATGTTCATCATGTTAGAGAGGGCTGATAGGTATGTGGGTAGCGTATTCGTATTCGTCATATTTTTCTGATCGTTTTTCATATATAAATTATTTTCATCCGGGTTACGGTTTATTTTATATGATTTTTCAAAGTTTTATTGAATTTTTGCAATTGTTTTAATTATTAAATCCGAATTATCCAAAACAATGATCTGTGATATCAGCATGACGTCAGGGTGACGTCATCGGTCAAACCCAGCTGGCCAGGGTCAAACCTGACCTGTGGGTCCCACCTGTCATAGACTGACTTAATTAAACAGAGGTTAATTTAACTAACTAACCTAATTAACTAGTGGTGCCCATCTGTCAGTGTCACATTTAGTTAACAGATTAGTTTAATTAGTAAATTAGTTAATTAGTGGCGTGGGGCCTGCATGTCAGTGGCAGTGCCAGCCCAGTCAGCAGTCAGCGGCGACCGTTGACCGGTCAACTGGGCCCGCGGGACCCAGCGTCAGCGACTCGGGGGTGGGGCCCAGAGGTGCCCACGTCAGCGCCATGTCGGCATCGACCGGCGACTCGCCGCCGGCGACCAAAATGACGGCGGCACGCACGGGAGGGCGTCGGATTTCGTCCTCCGGCCACCATTTGGCGCGCGGAGGGTCGCTTTCGAACGAGCGTGAAGAGGCGCATCGCGTGGTGGTGGTGGTCCGCTCGGGGATCGCCGGAAACGTCGCCGGCGACGAGCGGAGGCGGAGGTGCCTACGGGAGCTCGGCGAAAACGGCGATGCGGGCGCGCGCGAGCGATGTGAGGGGCTAGGCGGGGTCTACGATGCTCTAGGAGCACGTTGGCGCTACTGGCTCGAGCCATAGGGGCTCAGGAGCGTGGCGATGGCTGCACGGCGGCGGGCAGAGCACGGGCACGGCGGCGAGCAACAGCAGCAGCTAGGAGGCCAGTAGGAGAGAGGGGAGAAGAGTGGCGCTCACCGCGTGGCACAAGAAAGGCCGGCGATGGCTTTGTAGGAGCAGAGGGTGGCCGGAGTTGGAGGAGATCGACGGCGGATCCGAGGTGGACGACGACGGCGTTCGGGCGATGTAGTGGTCTCCGACTCGATCGCGTAGGCGGAGAGGATGTAGCGGAGGCTGGTGGTCCTGGCAGACAAGGAGAGGCGACGAAACGGCAGCGGTGGCTACGCGGGCGAGCAGCGGACGGCGACGGCCGCGTCGGCCATGGCGGGGAACGAGCGAGGGAGAGGTAGAGGAGTGGCGAGGGGGAGCCAGGGGGTGCGGTGGCTCTGCCCTTATCTACCAGGAGCGGGCGAGGGGCGCGCTGTCGACCAGGCGAGAGGGGGGGCCGGTTTCGGGCATGCACGCGCGCGGCAGAGGACGAGAGCGAGGAGGAGAGAGAAGCGGGAGGTGGGGGAAGGCGCTGCGCGGACTGGGCCTGCTGTTTGACTTAGGCCCAGGTGCGGTGGGCCTTTTTCTTTTCTCTTTTCCTTTTTCTGTTTTTCTTTTTGCTTTTCTGTTTTGCAAAATGTTTGGCCACCAATTTGATTTTTGTAAAATATGTGACTTAGCTCAATAAATACCATGCAATATTTACCACTGCCAGAAAATGGTTTGGAGACAAAATGATTTCATTTGAATTTTTGTTAAATAAAATGGGATTAAATATTGTTGTTTTGGTACTGTTTTTGGATGTTAGAGTCATCTAGGGAATTTAGGTGATGTTGTTTTCCTGAACATTATTTATAATGGAATATTTCCAAAATTATGAACTATTTAGTTTTCAAATTTGAACAACTTTTATTTTTACTTCATATTTGAATTTTCAATTTGATTTGGAATTTGAAATGAGATAGGACTCAAATGATGATCAAGCACAGTTAGTCATGGTGACTTGGCATTATCAAAAGGGTGATCACTGTAGCTTAATACATGGGGATGTTACAATTCTCCTCCTCTAAAAGAAATTCTCGTCCCGAGAATTAAGAGGTAGACTGACAGAGAGCGGGGTATTCTTCACGAAGACGATCTTCGCGTTCCCAAGTGGCTTCATCTTCAGAATGATTCGACCACTGAACTTTAAGGAACTTGATTGACTTCTGACGGGTTCGACGTTCCGCTTGATCAAGAATGAGGATCAGATACTCTTGATAAGAAAGATCCTCTTGTAGCTCAAGCATTTCATGGTCCACCGCTCGGATAGGATCCTTGAAGCAGCGATGGAGTTGCGACACATGGAAAACATCATGAACTTGAGAAAGGTTCGGCGGCAATTCCAACTGATATGCCACTTCTCCACGTCTTGCGAGAATACGGAACGGGCCAATGTAGCGAGGAGCTAACTTGCCCTTGATTCCAAATCGATGAGTGCCCTTCATCGGAGTGACACGAAGGTAAGCTTGTTCGCCGGGTTGATAGACCATTACCTGGTGTTTTCGGTCATAATTGCTCTTCTGACGAGACTGGGCAGTTTTCAAATGTTCACGGACAATGCGGACTTGTTCTTCAGCTTGTTGGATAATATCCAGACCGAAGAGTGACCGTTCCCCAGTTTCTAACCAATTCAGAGGGGTTCGGCACTTACGTCCATAAAGAACTTCAAATGGTGCCATCTTCAGACTAGCTTGATAGCTATTATTGTAAGAAAATTCAGCATACGGGAGAGATTCCTCCCATTTCTTACCGAATGAGATGACACAAGCTCGAAGCATATCTTCTAGGACCTGATTGACTCGTTCAACTTGTCCCTGGGACCGGGGGTGAAAAGCGGTGTTGAAGGACAGATGAGTTCCCATAGCTTCTTGAAAACTATTCCAAAACCTTGAGGTAAAGAGGCTACCACGGTCTAAACTGATCTCCAACGGAACACCGTGGAGTGACACGATTCTGGAAACATACAAGTCTGCTAACTGACTAGCAGTGATTGTCTCCTTGACTGGCAGAAAGTGAGCAACCTTGGAGAATCGGTCAATGACGACAAAAATAGCGTCATGACCCTTCTGCGATCTGGGAAAACCAGTAATGAAATCCATTTCGACTTTGTCCCATTTCCATTCAGGAATAGCAAGTGGTTGCAGAGTTCCAGTAGGCCTTTGATGTTTTGCTTTGATGCGACGGCAAACGTCACACTCAGCAACATAACGAGAAATGTCTCGCTTCATATCAGGCCAGCAATATCTCTGTCGAATGTCTTGGTACATCTTGGTACTACCAGGGTGAATTGAAAAAGGTGTATCATGAGCTTCTTTCATGACGTGCGGGGTCACATCCAGGTTGTCCTTTCTAGGAACCACTAAGCGATTTTTGAAGAACAAGGTGCCATCATCATCAATAGTGAAGAATGAGGGCCTTCCTTTTGCGAGATCGCGCTTAATCTTCTCGGCCTCGGAGTCAGCTTTCTGTATATGCTTGATGAGGCCCTCGAGATCCGGTTCAACTACCAGGGTATTAAGAGAACCCTGAGGAACAATATGGAGGTTCAACTTGCGAAGTTCTTCATAAAGAATAGGTTGTGCTTGCTGAACCATGAGGTTGTTGCAATATGACTTGCGACTCAAAGCATCGGCCATTACATTAGCCTTGCCAGGGGTATAAGAAATATCCATGTCATAGTCAGCTATTGTCTCGAGCCACCTTTGTTGACGGAGGTTCAGATCTTGTTGGGTATACAGATACTTCAGACTTTGGTGGTCCGTGTATATCTCGCAATGATTACCAAGAAGGTAATGTCGCCACAGCTTCAGAGCATAGATAACTGCTGCTAACTCGAGATCACGAGTTGGATACTTATCTTCGTGAGGATGCAACTGACGAGAGCCATAGGCAATCACCTTGCGCTCTTGCATTAGGACACAGCCTAATCCTTGACGAGACGCGTCACAGTAGATCACGAAGTCCTTTCGGGAATCCGGGGGTGCTAGCACGGGGGCAGATGTCAACTTATCTTTAAGTGTCTGAAAACTTTCTTGGCACTTTTCCTCCACTCAAACTTCTTGCCTTTGTGGAGCAAATCAGTCAGTGGCTTTGCAATCTTGGAGAAGTTTTCGACACAACGGCGGCAATAGCTGGCGAGACCGAGAAAACTTTTGACTTGCTTAACAGTCTGCGGAGGAGTCCAGTCAAGAATGGCCTGAACTCATTCTGGGTTAACAACAATGCCATCCTTGGAAATCACATGACCAAGATAAGTCACCTCAGATAACCAGAATTCACATTTGGAAAATTTGGCATATAGCTGCTGTTCTCGAAGTTTCTCCAATACAAGCCGAAGATGTTCGGCGTGTTCTTCTTCATTCTTAGAATATATAAGGATATCATCCAAATAAACCACAACGAATTTGTCGAGGTAGTCCATGAAGATATAGTTCATCAATCGAGAGAAGGTTGCTGAAGCATTAGTTAAACCGAAGGACATGACGGTGTACTCGTATGATCCATAACGGGTAACGAAGGCGGTCTTCGGAATATCCTCTTTACGAACTCGGATCTGATGGTAACCCAACCTTAAGTCGAGTTTAGAGAACACAGAGGATCCAGCAAGTTGATCATAAAGATCGTTGATCCGGGGAAGTGGATATTTGTTCTGGATTGTTGCTTGGTTAATAGGCCGATAGTCCTGGACCAATCGGTTTGTTCCATCCTTCTTCTTAACAAAGAGAGAAGGTGCTCCCCACGCAGAGGAACTTGGACGAATGAAGCCTTTACGAAGTGATTTGTAAATCTCCTCCTTAAGTTCAAGGAGTTCATGTGGCGGCATCTTATAGGGTCGTTTAGCAATAGGAGTGGTGCCAGGTTTCAAGTCGATAACGAACTTGACAGCTCTAACCGGGGGTATTCCTGGAAGTTCTTCTGGAAAGACGTCTGGAAAATCATGAACGACTGGAACATTCTCAATTCCCTCAAGAGGTGAAGAGTTCAAAGCATTCAGAGCATATATCTGAGCTTCGGCATTCCGGATAACTCGGGCGGTGTAGTTCACTATCTCGTCGGAGGGGTGAAGGAGTTGGACGACTTTGGTGGCACAATTGATTGAAGCAATGTGAGCTTTCAACCAATCCATTCCCAGAATGAGGTCTATGGTGGAAGACTTCAGAACGATGGGGGAGGCAAGGAATTCTAATCCTTCAATTTCGACGGTGACGTTATGTGCCATCATGTCAGCATGACAATGGGCCCCGGGAGTACTAACGACTAATGGAGTATGCATCTTTTCATATTGTATGCCATGCATGAATGCAAATGCTCCAGAGACGAATGAATGTGATGCTCCTGAATCAAATAAAACAGAAGTGTGTACTGAGTTAACGAGAAGGGTACCCATCACAGTAGCAGGTTGATCCTGAACTTCTTCAATATCAATGTGGTAAGCCTGTCCACGACCATAAGCAGAAGACCCGGTATTATAGTTGCGGGTCTAGTTGTTACCACGGTCATTTCCACGGCCAGTAGGAGGAAGTGCCAACTGATTCTGATTCTGGCGGCAGTCCTTGGCACGGTGACCTGGGCGGCGACACTTGAAACACAGACCATCTTCGGGACGAAGAGCAGTAGCATTTGGTGGAGCAGCTTGAGCTCTCGGCTGCCTCGGCGGTGGAGGAGGCAAACGGGGTGTAGCATAGGAAGGCCTTAGCGCAGGGGCAGCTGGACGATACATGCTGTGGGGAATCCAGATTCGACACCTTTGTGCTGAGCTCGAAGACGAGCCAACGTCACGATAGCGCTTCTGTGACTCCTTGTGCTCCATCTGAGCGGTCTCAACCTGGATAGCCTTGTTCACCAGGGTGGCGAAGTTGGAGAAGTCATGAACATCAAGTGCAAGCTTGAGGTCTGGGTGGAGTCCGTCACGGAACTTTTCCTGTCTGCGGGCATCAGTGGCAATGTCTTCTTCAGCATAGCGGGATAGGTCAAGGAATTCCCGCTGATAAGCTTAGACAGTTTTATTGCCCTGAGTGAGGTTGCGAAACTCTCTTTTCTTCCGGTCCATGATTCCCTGAGGAATGTAACGGGCACGAAAAGCAGTCTGAAACTCGATCAAAGTAATGACTGTCCCAGCAGATAGTGAACGCCTATGGGTGTCCCACCATTGAGCAGTGGGACCCTTCAAGAAGTAGGACGTGAAGGTGACAAGGTTGGCAGGGGCGACATTGGCAGATTCCATCTCGAAGGCGATGTCACGAAGCCAGTCATCAGCATCCAGTGGCTGTTCAGAATTGCGGAAAGTAGTAGGGCTGAGACACACAAACTCCAGCAGAGTTATTGAAGCAGGGTGCTGATTCTGAGCATTCTGGTTCTGGTGTGGAAACTGAGCCATGATTCCAACCATGAACTGACGGTTCAGCTCGAACTGCTGCATCATAGCTGCCATATAGTCTGGCGGGGGTGGATCGTTGGAACCACGGCCACGACCACGACCACGAGCACCTGGCCTAACCATCCTGCTAAAACTCAACAGGGGGTAGTTTAGCAACGAGTATTTGCAGGTGTAAGGAATCATTCATGAAGTAATACGCACAACAAAAGGAAGTGCAATAGATACATCACCATAGTCCAACACGACATATAGATCCGTACATAAGTTCGGTTACAGACCAGCGTTACGACAGCGAAAAGGAAAGCTAGACACACTAGGCGGCACGCAGGTACGCGGTGGAGGGATACAACAACGGGACATAGCGATAGCTATATCAACGTCGGAGAAAACCACTGAAGCCAGGTAACTGCAAGTGACGACGCAGGGTACCCTTGATATAAGGATCTTGCGCTCCGTGAACACTCTGATGCAGAACCTGGTCCTGAACTGCAAGAAGAGGACCATGTGGAGGAGTAAGTCCTCCAACAGCAGGCCACTCAAGACCTGGTGGCATCTCCGTCCTGCGCGGGTAAAGAACGTACTCTGGGTGCATCCATGCACTGACTGCTGGCAGCAACTATGTCAGAGTGTCGTAAAGACGAGCATGAGTGACGTGCAACTCGACAGCAAGAGCTCGAGCAGTGCGATCCAGGGTCTGAGTGTACTGAACCAAAACCTGCGGGTCATAACGACGCGGCGCGTAAGGAGTACAAACAGCAGTGTAGTATACAGTCTCGTCCCCAGCGGGAGCATACGGGATATATCTGAATCCAGTCTCCTCCAAGCGGGTATGCTCTCCACGGAGACGGGAAATAGCAGTATAGGCAGCATCATGTACGGCCATATCAACAGTCACTTCAACACCGTGGAAAGTGTGCAACTCGGTGATGGATCTATCCTGCCGATCAAAGATACGGACCACAGCATGGTACTGCTCCTGGTTGAACTCGCGGTAGTCCTCGTAAACAGTGTACTCGGGGTACCAGCGATATCCCAGTCTGGTCAAGAGACCGACCAAGATAGCAGGGAACCCAGTCGCATCGACAGCCATAGTGTGACGTACGAGCTGTCTTGCGGGACGCATCTGAAACAAGGGAGTGCAAAATGTCATGAGACAGTGTGAGAAGCATAAGGTAACTTTGAAAGGAATGATTGCAGATAATCCAGCTCTCCGGGTGAATGTGATCACGAGAACCTAATGTTAGAGTTAGTAAAATCATTTAACCCGAAAGAAGAGAGATCAGAATCCCAGAGTAAGGAAGAGGAATAAAAGATCCTAATCCCATCCATTGGCGACATGGGCCCATAAGCCACACAACCATGTTAGTAAAACAGTTTTTCAAAGACTAGACTCAACTTCGACCAAGGAATCGGAAGGGGGCTTCCTACAGGCAGTCGGCTCTGATACCAACTTGTGACGCCCTGGCTCGACCGTGCACTAATCATACACGCAAACGTGCACGCTCGAGATCAGAGACTCACGGGAGGATATCACAACACAACTCTAAACACAAATTTAAACATAAATCTTCATATTACAAACCAGGGGTCACGAGGACCCGAATACATAAGTCATACAAACAAATAATATCTGGGTACAGACATAGTTAGTCAAGTTTGCCTTAAGAAGGCTAGCATAACAGCGACACTGATCGAAAAGGCGAAGGCCTCCTGCCTAGGGCCTCCGAACTACTCCTGGTCGGCGGGCTCAACGTAGTAGTAGGTGCCTCCGGGGATCTCCTGCTCCTGGGCTCCGTCGTCTGATCGCAGCAATCGGGTCTGGGAAAAAGAGGTAGCAAAGCAACCGTGAGTACTCATCCAAAGTACTCGCAAGACTTACATCAGAACTATACTAAGTATGCATCGGTATCAAAGGAATGGGGCTATATCTTTGGACTAAACTACAGAAATGCCAGAACAGAGGGGGAAAGGCCTAGCCTATCGAAGACTAGCATCTTGAAGCAATCTTGCAGCATCAGAAGAGAGTAGAGTATAGTAACATATGATAGCAGTTATATTTTAGTAATGCCCTGAGATCCTTCCTCGACTACCCTGTGAGAAAGTGATCTCGAGAGCAGTAGTAACATTTTATCATTGTAACAGTATCCATTCATAGTTGTAGCAGATCAGGATACAACTCTGAGCGTCCTGTTACCGTGGACACGGCTATTCGAATAGATAACTTCCCTGCAGGGGTGCACTACTGTTACCCAGCACGCTCGATTACATCTGGCCGGACACACTTGTTGGGTAATGCCCGGCCTCGGGTAATCGACACGCCGTAGACCAACCTAGACTCTCCAGAGAGGTCAACACGCTGGTCTAAATCCTAAGTGCGAAGGGGTCTTAGGACCATCGCCCTCTGCACTCCTGCACGTTGCGAGACTAGCCGGGGCCTAGGCGTGACACTTTATACACAAGTGACGTAACCAGCGCACCCCAGCAATCAGCCCGCATCTCTGAACTGTGACATCTGAAGAGCTTTCAGGAGAAACGTACGACGTAGAGGGTCCCATAACCATTATCCCACGTGGTGGTAGTGCGTATAGGCCAGCGGCCAACTCAGATCAAATACCCAAATCCGTTAGGCGTGTTTAGTAACTCGCAGAGATGAACAGGATCCCTGTCGCTCCGACTTGGTAATCCACGGACTACGACCAAGGACCAGGCCCACCTCTCTCCTAGGTGGTCTCCGCCTGCCCTGTCGTTCCGCCACAATATCACTCGCGGGTGCTCTTGGAGCCGACCCGTCTTTAATATTATTCTCTCGCGGGCACTCTTGGAGCCGGCCCGACTTTAACAGTTTAAAGTTTTGCAGAAATGTAACATTTCCGTGATCATCACCCAGAGTGATCACGGCCTGATAACAAGCATGGCAAACGGACAAGGGTGAAGGGCCACAGATGGATCAATAGCATAGCTAACTAAGCATCATGGGACAGCAGGTAGGTATCAACAGCAGGCGACGAAATCAGGCTATGCATCAGAATAGGAGCTATCGGAGCAACAACAGAAGCAATTCTAATGCATGCATAAGAGAGAAAGAATGGGCGATATCTGATGATCAAGGGGGTTTTGCTTGCCTGGAAGCTCAGCTGAAGGGGTCTGGTTGTCGACGTCGTAGTCGTACTCAGCAGTGTCGTCGGCAGTCTCGGGGTCTATCGGGAGAGAAGGAGGGGGAAGAAACAATAAATACACGGCAAACAATGCAACAAGTATGCATGACATGTCAACATGCTGTGCTAGGGGTGTTCTAATGCAGCACTACGCAAGTTAGTCGGAGCGGGAAAACATCTGGAGGTGTTTTACCAGCTCCGGGCAATTATCGGTCAGATGAATCGGAGGGAAAGGTTCCATGTTCATCATGTTAGAGAGGGCTGATAGGTATGTGGGTAGCGTATTCGTATTCGTCATATTTTTCTGATCGTTTTTCATATATAAATTATTTTCATCCGAGTTACGGTTTATTTTATATGATTTTTCAAAGTTTTATTGAATTTCTGGAATTGTTTTAATTATTAAATCGGAATTATCCAAAACAGTGATCTGTGACGTCAGCATGACGTCAGGGTGACGTCATCGGTCAAACCCAGCTGGCCAGGGTCAAACCTGACCTGTGGGTCCCACCTGTCATAGACTGATTTAATTAAACAGAGGTTAATTTAACTAACTAACCTAATTAACTAGTGGGACCCATCTGTCAGTGTCACATTTAGTTAACATATTAGTTTAATTAGTAAATTAGTTAATTAGTGGCGTGGGGCCCGCATGTCAGTGGCAGTGCAATCCCAGTCAGCAATCACCATTTGATCGGTAAACTGGGCCCGCGGGACCCAGTGTCAGCGACTCGGGGGTGGGGCCCAAAGGCGCCCACGTCAGCGTCGACCGGCGACTCGCCGCCAGCGACCAAAACGACGGCGGCGCGCACGGGAGGGCGTCGGATTTCTTCCTCCGGCCACCATTTGGCGCGCGGAGGGTCGCTTTCGAACGAGCGTGAAGAGGCGCATCGCGTGGTGGTGGTGGTCCGCTCGGGGATCGCCGGAAACGTCGCCGACGACGAGCGGAGGCGGAGGTGGCTACGGGAGCTCGGCGAAAACGGCGATGCGGGCGCGCGTGAGCGATGTGAAGGGCTAGGCGGGGTCTACGGTGCTCTAGGAGCACGCTGGCGCTACTGGCTCGAGCCATAGGGGCTCGGGAGTGCAGCGATGGCAGCACGGCGGCGGGCAGAGCACGGGCACGGCGGCGAGCAACAACAGCAGCTAGGAGGCCAGTAGGAGAGAGGGGAGAAGAGTGGCGCTCACCGCGTGGCACAAGAAAGGCCGGCGATGGCTTTGTAGCAGCAGAGGGTGGCCGGAGTTGGAGGAGATCAACGGCGGATCCGAGGTGGACGACGACGGCGTTCGGGCGATGTAGTGGTCTCCGGCTTGAGCGCGTAGGCGGAGAGGATGTAGCGGAGGCTGGCGGTCCTGGCAGACACGGAGAGGCGACGGAACGGCAGCGGTGGCTACGCGGGCGAGCAGCGGACGGCGACGGCCGCGTCGGCCATGGCGGGGAACGAGCGAGGGAGAGGGAGAGGAGTGGCGAGGGGGATCCAGGGGGTGCGGGGGCTCTGCCCTTATCTACCAGGAGCGGGCGAGGGGCGCGCTGTCGACCAGGCGAGAGGGGGGCCGGTTTCGGGCGTGCACACGCGGCAGAGGACGACAACGAGGAGGAGAGAGAAGCGGGAGGTGGGGGAAGGCGCTGCGCGGGCTGGGCCTGCTGTTTGACTGAGGCCCAGGTGCGGCGGGCCTTTTTTCTTTTCTCTTTTCCTTTTTCTGTTTTTCTTTTTGCTTTTCTGTTTTGCAAAATGTTTGGCCACAAATTTGATTTTTGTAAAATATGTGACTTAGCTCAATAAATACCATGCAATATTTACCACTGCCAGAAAATGGTTTGGAGACAAATGATTTCATTTGAATTTTTGTTAAATAAAATGGGATTAAATATTGTTGTTTTGGTACTATTTTTGGATGTTAGAGTCATCTAGGGAATTTAGGTGATGTTGTTTTCCTGAACATTATTTATAATGGAATATTTCCAAAATTATGAACTATTTAGTTTTCAAATTTGAACAACTTTTATTTTTACTTCATATTTGAATTTTCAATTTGATTTGGAATTTGAAATGAGATATGACTCAAATGATGATCAAGCACTGTTAGTCATGGTGACTTGGCATTATCAAAAGGGTGATCACTGTAGCTTAATACATGGGGATGTTACAGTTATATACGCTTCCGCTTTCGGTCTACGAGGGTACGTAGACACACTCTCCTCTCTCGTTGCTATGCTTCTTCTAGATAGATCTTGGGTGTTCTTAGGAATTTTTTTGATTTTCATGCTTTGTTACCGTACAGATACGTCTCCAACGTATCTATAATTTTTGATTGTTCCATGCTATTATAGTATCAATCTTGGATGTTTTATATACATTTACAAGCAATTATATATTATTTTTTGGGACTAACCTATTAACTTAGTGCCCAGTGACAGTTGCTGTTTTTTGGCTGTTTTTGGTTTTCCAGAATATCAGTACCAAACGAAGTCCAAATACCATGAAACTTTGATTTTTTTTCTGGACATAAGAGACACTAGAAGCTTCGGGAGAGGGCCAGAAGACAGAGGAGGTGGCCACGAGCCACCAGGGCGCGCCCTGGTGCCCCGTGGGCCCACCTCTGCTCCGTTTGAAATAATTCCACCTCTATAAATTCTCTAAAATCGGGAAACCAACGGAGGAGTCCACGAAATACTTTTTCCGCTGCCGCAAGTTCCTGTTCTCGAGAGATCCCATCTGGAGGCCTTTTCCGGCACTCTGCCGGAGGGGGATTCGATCATGGAGGGGCTCTCCATCAACCTTGCTGCCCTTCCGATGATGCGTGAGTAGTTTACCACAGACCTTCGGGTCCATAGTTAGTAGCTAGATGGCTTCTTCTCTCTTTTTGATCTTCAATACAATGTTCTCCTCGATGTTCTTGGAGTTCTATCTGATGTAATCACTTTTTACGGTGTGTTTGTTGGGATCCGATGAATTGTGAGTTTATGATCAGATTATCCATGAATATTATTTGAGTTTTCTCTGAACTCTTTTATGCATGCTTGTTATAGCTTCATATTTCTCTCCGATCTATTGATTTGGTTTGGCCAACTAGATTGATTTATCTTGCAATGGGAGAGGTGCTTTGTAATGGGTTCGATCTTGCGGTGTTCAATCCCAGTGACAGAAAGGGACATGACACGTATGTATCGTTACTATTAAGGGTAAAAAGATGGGGTTTATTAATGCGTGAGTTTATTTTGTCTACATCATGTTATCTTGCTTAAGGCGTTACTCCGTTCTTTATGAACTTAATACTGTAGATGCATGCTGGATAGCGGTCGATGTGTGGAGTAATAGTAGTAGATGCAGAATCGTTTCGGTCTACTTGTCTCGGACGTGATGCCTATATACATGATCATTGCCTTGGATATCATCATGATTATTTTCTTTTCTATCAATTGCCCAACAGTAATTTGTTCACCCACCGTATGCTATTTTCAAGAGAGAAGCCTCTAGTGAAAATTATGGCCCCCGGGTCTATCTTAATCATATATTGAAAATCCTAAAAATATCATTGCTGCAATTTTACTTTATTTATTTTATTTTGTATTTTTGTTTGATCTATCTATATATATATATATATATATATCACCATACAATTTAATCTTGCAATTAATCGCCAAGGGATTGACAACCCCTTGTTCGCGTTGGGTGTGAGGATTTGTTGTTTTGTGTGCATGTACTGTTAACGAGTTGTTGCGTGATTCTCCTACTGGATTGATAACCTTGGTTTCATAACCGGGGGAAATACTTATCTCTACTGTACTGCATCATCCCATCCTCTTCAGGGAAATCCCAACGCAGCTCACAAGTAGCAGCACTCACAACTCGATGGCGGCCAAGTCCAAAAGTCTCGATGGAAGGAAAAAAGACAAGGGCACAAAGGCCAGCGACAATGATATCAAAGAATCACTCGAAGCAATCGTCAATGCAAGGAAGATGTATGCCGAGGAGAAGAAACTTTTGAAGATAAAAGAGATGGAGGAGAGGGCGGCGGCCGAGCTGTGAAGGCGGCTGCCGAGGAGAAGAAGGTGGCTGCCGAGGAGAAAAGGGCGGCTGCCAAGGAGAAGGTGGAGGCCAAGCACCGCAGAGTGCAACTATAGGAGAGGAAGGCGGCGACGGCGGAGGAGAAAGAAGCAAAGGCGGCCTCATCGGAGCCATGGGGCACCGCCTCGCAGGCATGCATCACCATCATCCACTACTGGAATTCACTTGTTTGCCGAGTGCCAGAAACACTCGGTAAAGGGCCAAATACACTCGGCAAACCCTTTGCCGAGAATTGTTCTCGGCAAAGGCCACCCAGCGTACACCTCTCAGGCAAACAGATTTTTGCCGAGAGCCATTTATCGGACACTCGGCAAAGACTTTGCTGAGCTTCAAATACAGGGACTCGGCAAAGAAAAGAGATAAAACGAAACGGAGCAAACGGCACCGTATCCACGTGGCGCCGTGGTTTGCCGAGAGCACCACTCGGTAAAAGGAGTAAATAAAAACAAAAAAAATTGCGCCGCCCGACCCCGTCCCAGATGCAATCGTGGTCAAATCTGGTCGCCGGCGCTGCTCCCATCACGTGTGTACCGCCATGCACCCGTGCTGGTCGCCGTAGTGCCGCACTGGCCGCGTTGGCGAGCTGCGCGCAGGCCTCCGGCGTCCAGGGAAGGCACAGATCGAGAGGAGAACGGCTAGTGGCAGCGTTGCACGGAGCAGCCGCCTCCTCACGCCTCGCGTCAAAGCCACCGGACCGATGCTGCTTGCACGCGTGCTCGAGCTCCTGTTGCTGCCGTGGCCAAGGAAGAGGAGCAGCAGCGGCGGCCGGGGCTGTTGTTGCTTGCGCGTGCTTGCTGCTGCTTGGTGCTTCTGCCGGCAGCTAGCGTTGCTCCCCTGCTGCCTATAGCTAGCTGCTACGGCCAATGCTTGCGGCTGCGCCGCTGCTAGTTGCCGCTGTTGTCCGGCGAGGAGCAGCGAGTGTAGCCTGCTGCTGCTGCTTGGGTGAAGAGGAAGAAGGGGACAGGACCTGTGGCGGCGCGAGGAGCAGCGTCTCCGGCGAGGAGCGACGTCTCCGGCGAGGCAGCGAAGAGATGATGCGTGAGGTGCTGGCTGCGGCTGTGCACTTGAGGAGATAAGGGAGAGAGATGAACCAGGAGCACCAATCAGGACATGCCATGTCATCGATCCATGTCTTCAAGCATTGGCCAATCAGAAGCAAGCAGCTGAATGTGTGCTTCTTTGTCCATTCTAAAAATAAAAAAGAAAATGAATAAAATTTCAAAAAATCAAATCCTTTGACACTGAGTCCTTTCACGTGTAATAGTTGCCACGAAAAATTGTAAACTTAGAATAAAACAATTTTCTTACTTCATTTGCCTTTTTGCAAATAAAAAAACTAGTTTTTGACACATAGAAAATGAAAAATTGAATTTTTTTGTATAAAAAAGTTCTAAAATCTATTTGGCAACATTGTTTTTAATGGCGAGATGTACCTATGTGCCGATTTTCAGCACATTATCATAAAATTCGCAATGAATATGACCTTCGCCTTAGTCATTTGGCTTGAAAGTCATAAATGTTTATACTTGCTAGGCTGATTTGTGAAGATTTTTTTTCAACATTGTCATATTGCATGTTTGGTATTTTTTTCTTGCAAATAGTACACATAAAAGGACTCCATGCGAAAGGATTGCATTTTTTTTAACTTGTATTCTTTTTCTTTCATTTTTTCCAAAACGGGGGTCAAAATAGACGGCATGGCTATTCATGGAAAGGGGTCGAATTTCTCAAAACTTTAAGTGGTTCTTACATATAATGACTACTTGGGTACCTAAAAATATTTTTTCTAATTTTTAGGACATAGCTATCACACACTTACAATTCAAATTTAAATTACTTTCGGGAAATTGACATAAAGTCATTTAAATGTGCGAAAGTAGCTAGAAAACTAGAAAATCTATGAAGCTTTGGAATTGTGCATAAAATATGGTCTACTTACTGTGATAATTGGAGTGGTGCCATTTTACACCCTATTTTTTGTACTTGCTTCACAAAAGACACCCATTTTTGGCACTTAGAAAATGAAAATTGATTTTTTTTAACAAAAAAGTAGGAAACTCTATTTGGCAACATTGTTTGTAATGTCAAGATGCACCTATGTGTCTAATTTTGGAACATTATAATAAACTATGCAGTGAATATGACCATCACCTTGGTCCTTTGACTTGAAAGCCATGAATGTTCATACACGATAGCCCGTTTTGTGAAGGGTTTTTTTTTCAAATTTGTTATATTGAAAGTTTGGTATTTTTCCTCGCAACTAGTACACATAAAAGGACTCCATGCGAAAGGATTGCATTTTTTAAACTTGTATTCTTTTTCTTTCATTTTTTCCAAAACATGGTCAAAATGGTCGGCATGGCTATTCATCACAAGGGGTTGAATCTCTCAAAACTCTAAGTGGTTCTCCCATATAATGACTACTTGTGTACCTAAAAATATGTTTTGCTATTTTTATGACTGAGCTATCACACACTTGCCGTTCAATTTTGAATTACTTTCGAAAAATTGACATAAAGTCATTTAAATGTGCGAAAGTAGCTAGAAAACTAGAAAATCCATGAAACTTGGGAATTGTGCATAAAATATGGTCTACTTACTGTGATAATTGGAGTGGTGCCATTTTGCACCCTGATTTTTGTACTTGCTTCACAAAAAACACCACTTTTTGACACTTAGAAAATGAAAATTGATTTTTTGTACAAAAAAGTAGGAAACTCTATTTGGCAACATTGTTTGTAATGTCAAGATGCACCTATGTGTCTAATTTGAGAACATTATAATAAACTATGCAATGAATATGGCCATCACCTTGGTCATTTGATACTATATTAATATTTGACATGCCAAAAAGTGTAATTAATATGGCCTAAAATGAAAAAGTTCTCAACATGTAAGTTGTCCGTCTCATCAAAATGAACAACTTTGATTTTTGGACCATCTTCATCCGAGGTCGTATGCAACCTTTACAGCCAAAACCATGCAGTTTAGCAAAGACCCCCTTTTGCCGAGTGCGACACTCGGTAAAGACCCCCTTTTGCTGAGTGTAGCACTCGGCAAAGTCCTGTTTGCCGAGTTTTGTTGTTTTACCGAGCGTTTTGTCCACGACACTCGGCAAAGTGCTTGTTTGCCGAGTTTCGTGTTTTTACCGAGTTAGGTACTCGGCAAAGATACTATTGCCGAGTGCCCGACATAATGCACTCGGCAAAGAGCCTAACACTCGGCAAAGAGGAAAATTCCAGTAGTGATCTAGTCAACATCTGTGACGCGTATGAGCATGGCAGCGTCAACGTTATTGTTGGGAGGCCCAAGTGCCGGACATGATGATGAAAACGAAGCTGGAATGCAACAGCGCCAGAGCAGGAGGACGAGGCGAATACCAGATGATCATAATACAAACTTGTACTATATAATAATCAAGAAGACAATGTTTGGCGCGGCGTCACCAAAAACTGGGCGTGCTCTACGACATGCTTTAAAACAAATCATGTTTGTATATAATTTTTTTTTCCAGTGGCAACGTACGGGTATTTCGGTAGTATATATTACTAGTAAAAAAAAAGTTTTTGACGTTTTTTCTATTAACTTACATGCCTTCTTGATGTAAAAAAAAACTTACATGCCTTCTTAACGTAAACCAAATGAGTACAGGTAAATCTTTTCTGGCAACCAAACACCAGGCGGCGGTGTGAAATACCACACAAGCCTGCCAATATCCGAGCACATAAACCAGTTCGGCAGGTTGTGCACAGATACCCAGTGGTGATCCCCGGGCTTGGCGTAGACGACGTGCAATGGCCCATTATTTCTCACGCAGAAAACAAGAGTGGGTGGGGAGGTCGAGTCGTCGATGCCGGCGAAATAGCGGAACTTGTTGGGGTCGGAGAAGTATACCTTCAAGCCGTCGATGGCTTCGCTGGATTTCGGTTCGGAGCCATCGTACGCCCGCACCTCGGTGATGGGTGGGAACTCGGTGAGGCTGCCGGTGAGGGGGTTGAGGAGGCGGACGACGTCGGCGGACTGCTTGTCGCGCAGGACAAGGAGGCCCTTGGCCACGGCAAAGATGTAATTGCTGGAGAGCGCGTCGAGTTCGACATAGGTGCGGACGCCGGAGTCGTGGCGGAGGCGGCAGCCCGACGTAGGCAGTCGATCGCGTACTGGCGTCCAGCCGCGGGGGCGGAAGCGGATGTCCATGCTGCAAACGGAGCGCGGGTCGTCGGTGGACTCGCGCCAGGTCCAAACGGCCCGCAAGCGGTTGTACTGCGCCGCCGGCCATGGAGAATCTGAGTCTGAGCACAGACGGCCGGCGACGTCCCTGACGAGATCGGTCGTCAGGTTGGCCCAGTCCCTCCTGCCAGAGGGTTACCACAGTGAGCTGCCAGCCTGACAGGCAAAGAAAAACTACTGTAGAAGGGAGGAGGACTCCGGCCGACGGACATACCATTCTTTCACTCGCGGCGGTCGCTTCCTTGAACGAACAGACTCGCTGCCACTGCGAATGCAAGCCAGCGGCAGAAGATCGGCAACTCCACAGCGGCGGCGCCGCGCTCGCGTCATCACGCCCTCGAATCTCGGGAGACGATCGCTGCCGCCAGTGCCCGGAGATGCACCGCCAAGTCTCCGGCTCTGCGACCGTGTCCTCATCGATCTTGGTCTTGAAGATGAGTTGAACATGAGGAAGGGATCTAGAAGTCTAGGTGAATGGACGTGATTGGTACTACGAGTAGTTTTTATTTCTGGAATGCGATACTAGTTACCCTAACAAGACGTCCGATAATTCGGGAGATGTGATTGTTGGAGATTTCCATCCTCGACACAAGGTGAATCAGATTATTGGAGCATTATCCAAACGTCCGTTTTCTACCGGTTTCCTTTTTATTTTATTTTCAAATTAAAATCATGTTTATTTTATTTTTCCCATTCGAAAAAATGAATGTAAGAAAAAATTACATTCGCCATGAAACATAAGGAAAGTGCTTGTGCATTTGAAGAAAAAAAATGCTCAACATGTTTTTCAAAAATGTTACACGTGTGTTAAAAATTGTCGACGTATTTTGAAAAATGTTCGTCATTCATTTCACGTGTATTAAAATAATATTGTGTAAAATTATTATCACATTTGAAGAAACACATTGATTTTTAATACAAGTTGAACGTTTTTAATACATTTCTAGGTTTATTACTACACAATAATTTTTAATACACGTTGACTATTTTTTAAAATACACGTTGTCATTTTTTTTTAATAATTGTGCATTTTAAAACAAATACTCTCTCCGTCCCAAAATAAGTGTCTCAACTTTAGTACTACATCCGTCCGGGTTTATTAGGCCCCTTTGTATTTTGGGTCCAAGTTTGACCATGTATCTAACTAAAAATATATAAAGTATATGCTACCCAAAGTATATTGTTGGATTTGTATTTGAAAGAGGTTTTCTATGGTATAGTTTTCGTGACATATAGTTTATATTTTATTAGTTAAGTTCATGGTCAAACCTTGGCTCAAAATGAAAGGGGGCCTAATAAACCCGGACGGAGGGAGTACAACTTTGTACTAAAGTGTATTGAGGCACTTATTCTAGGAACGGAGGGAGTACAATGAATACACAATAATTGTGCATGCTTGTGGTCCTAATTGAAGATACGAAAATAAGCACGGACTTGAAAAAAAAAAGGTAATTGGGCATATAATAGGGCAAAAAGATAACCTAAAATCACGCTGAATATTATTCAAAATACACGTTTTCAGTTTTTAAAATAATTATGTAATTTAAAAATATAATAAGGATAAATAATAATTATTGTATTTTTATATGGGAAAAATGGACAAACCCTGAGAGAAAATAAAAAGGAAGTCAGAAGAAAACACATCAGGAGAATACTAGCGTTCTAGCTATTCGTTACGCTGGAAGCGTTGCTTGGACTTGGCTAGCTTATGTTGTCAAAAGAGATGTCAGGTTCGAATCCCGCGTGCAATTTAGTTTTTTCCTTCTTATTTCTCTCTGGCATACTGACATGTGCTCACTGTCCAATCTGTCCGAACAAAGTTAGGCATTCCTTCAAGATCCTAGTTGGCTACGTACAGGGAGGCCGAGTGCTCCACTGATCCAGCATCTTGTCGTGCACGGCAAATCTTCTGGACCTTCTGATTATACGCCAAGGGCCGCCCGATGTGGCCCAGGTTGGAACCGACAAGGGGTCCTCAGCCTGGCACACCAGGCCAGGAGTCGACATGATAAGAGACCCCTCAGCTGGGACACCGTCATTTGGTAAGCTACTTTGGAGGACTGAAAAGCTGCATATTAGCATTGGAGCCGCGTCGAGCTCGAGTGAAGAGGTGATCCTTTTTTTTCCTTTGGTGGCTGATGAGATGGTGCTGGAGGCAAGTGACGGGCGTTGGAGTCAAGCTCAAGGATGTAGTCGGTCTTGATTGTAATTTTCTTTCTTGGCTGATGGTCCTTTGTGCAAAGGCTAACGTTCTACCGTCTTTTCATTTTTTTCATGTCGGTGTCTACGTGGCTTGTATTTGATCTTTTTATATGAACGAGACATATTACCATGCAAAAAAGAAGAAGAGTGAAGTGCACTGTAGGTCCTCAAACTATTTCAGGGGTGTCACGTAGGTCCTCAAACTATGAAAATCGTCATCCAGGTCCTCGAAGTGCAGTAAGTGTGTCATTCAGGTCCAAAATCTCCCTGACCCCCTCTAACTGGCCAGCTGGCGCCGTTAACCTTGAACACTGAACAGTAAACCGTGAACAGTAAAATAGCGTTCCAGTTCCAACATCATTTCTGTACGTGATGAACAGTAAAAAATAAATTCTTTGGCATCGAAGATACCCTGGTGAGTGAACAGTAAAAATGTTCATTAATTCAAAAAAATGTTTGTGAATATGGAAAAGTTATTCGCGACTTTAGAAAAATGTTCACAAACAATAAATTTGAAAATATGTTCGCGAACCACAAATATTGTTCGCGGGTATGGAAAAAATGTTCGCGACTTTAAAAAATGTTCACGAACCACAAATATTCGCGACTTTAAAAAAATGTTAGTGAACTTTTTATTAAAGTCGCGAATATTTTTTCCATACCCGCGAACAATATTTCAGATTTTTTAATATTTTTTTAGATTTTTACCGTTCATCGTGCACTGTTCATCGCGTACGGAACTGAACGCTATTTTACTGTTCACGGTTCACTGTTTCACTGTTCGCGTTTAACGCCGCCAGCTGGCTGGTTAGAGGGGGTCAGGGAGATTTTGGACCTGGATGACACACTTACTGCACTTCGAGGACCTGGATGACGATTTTCATAGGTCGAGGACCTACGTGACACCCCTGAAATAGTTCGAGGACCTACAGTGCACTTCACTCAAAAAAAAAAGATGACTTGCAATGTTATATTTGCTTTGCACGTTATTTTTTTTGGTAGAACTTTTAGGGTAATAGAATCATCATGCGTTCTTGCAAAATAACTAAAAACAAGCTAGCATTCTCTGTGTTGTACTACTGACAATAGTTCATGCATGTTAACTAAAGCTTAGCAAATGTGTGTAGAATGCTCTATGCAGCGGCTTTCTTTTTTCAAACCATGCAGAAGGCCTGCATGTGAAATACATAGAAGAAGAAAAGGACCAAAGGCACTAAGTCAGTGGCGGAGCTTGACAAGAACATCTGGGGGGGCCAATGACGAAAAAAAATTAACCAACGGCAACAAACAAGAACTTGCAGCCTCCAGGCAAATTTATACTTATATTACTCATATTGCTCGCAAAATACATGTATGATTAGCAATATATACTCCATATGAGAACTAACTACACCAAAATATACGACTTGTCTACTTGTACCGCTCAGCCTTCAAACTTCAAAGACATTCTATGAGCCAACTAAGAACTACAAAAGGAGTGTACTACAGATCAACTTTTCTATCACTTATGCTCTTGAATTCCGCTAAAATGTCCTCAAAGGTGTACTTCTCTGCGATTTCACGCTCTATGTGAACAACCAAGTTATTGGCAAGATTCTCATCTTCCATCTTATTACGCAGCCTTGTTTTGATGATCTTCAAACTGGAAAATGCACGTTCAGCACTAGCTGTAGAAACTGGAAGAGTAACAAGTAGACGGAGTAGCCTGTCAATTAGATGGTAGATCCTATCTCTTCCTGTCTCAACAAGGAGTTGGCAAAGGTCAGTCAATGTTGATACATTTTTCAACTCTACATCACTGGAAGCATCAGGAACAAAGAGTTTTAGTTGGTTTTCCAAGCCATACACGTCTTGTTGACTAAAATCTGCTGGGTAATACTTCTTCACCAACTCACATATATCACTACCTTTAAAAGATTTAAATTTATTTCTAGGAATTAATGTGGCACTGGTGGATAGAAGATCCATCATCTTCTCATTGAACCTGCGATCCAATTCATGTAGTTGGCTGTCAAGAGTTGCACGGAATATCTCCACTAAAAAATATTGCTCCTTAGTGAAATGATCAGGCTGATGCCGTGCACGGCCACCACGCATGATATAAGTTTCCTTCATGTCTGGAATTTCAGTGTCATGATTCACACAAAATTCAACAACTGTGCAAAAGAATTCCTCCCAGCCATCGTCTGATCTCAACTGACGAAGACACTCTTTTGTTGCAAACACTAGACGAACAGCATTTACAATGTCTTGTGACCTCTTTTGTAAAGCCTGACCAAGTCCTTCAGTTATCCCTAATATCTCCTTCATCATACATAAGATAAAGACAAACTCGAACGAGGACAAATAGCTGAAAGAAGTGTCAGCATCAGCACGTCATGGCATTTTGATGAGGAGTCAACAGTATTTATAATGAAGATCAATTTTTGAAAAAACTGGGCAACAGGAACCACCTCTTTGGATGCATCTACTAGTGCTAGTTGCAATCTGTGAGCATAACAATGAACATAGTATGCATATGGGCATACCTTGAGAAAAAGAGACTACAATCCATTCAGCTCTCCTCTCATGTTGCTAGCCCCATCGTATCCTTGTCCACGAAGATTCTAAATATCAAAACCATTTAATGATAATGCAGAGCACAATTTATCTTTCAATGTCATGGCCTTAGTGTTGGCCACATGTATCAAATCAAAGAACCGCTCTTGTGAAAAGCCAGCTTTATCAACAAATCTAAAAACCAATGCCATTTGTTCTCTTTTAGCCACATCACATGTCTCATCCACCAGAATAGAGAATTTGGAATCCCCAATTTCTTCACGGATATGTTTCCTAACTTTAGATGCATATATGGACAAGATTTCCTTTTGAATATCTGGAGATGTGTACTTTGAGTTGTATGGAGAATTCCCCAAAATGACTTTGGCAAGATCAGGATTGAACTCTGCGAGAAGCCCTAACAATTCGAGAAAATTGCCTTTATTCTTCGACTCAGCTTTCTCATTATGTCCTCTAAAAGCGCAAGACTGAAATGTGAGCCACCTAACAACCGCAACAGATGCTTTTAGCCTTAAACGGTTTCTTTCTACCTTTTCATCATCCTTTGCTGCTACAACATTTTCTAAATGGCCTGCCTGGTTCAACAATGCTTGACGTTCTATGACTGCATTGTTGTGTGGTGAGCATGGTGTAGAACCTTCATGGCCTAAGAGTGCACAATATTTTCCATCATTCACCTTCTTCCAGTTATCAAATCCATGTACTGCGAATACATCAGAGCCTCCTTTTGCTAAGATATTTCTGCTGGAAACAAAGCAGAGTAAACAGTATGCGCGATGACTGTCCTCTGAGTACTCTAGCCATGATGGGAAACTATCAAACCACTTATATTGGAAGCGACGCTGATGTCCCTTTTTACCAGAAGCTCTATACTGTTTCAGTTTTGGTTGCATGGGGCCTAGCTTCAAATATGCTCTCCGCACACTATCTCTCTGATTTGGTGGGTATTGCCAAATTTGTGGTCGCAGTGCGGGGTCTCGCTCCAAGAATTCCTTACCTCGGAATACAACAGGAAGAGGAACTGAATTATTTGTTTGAGGCTCTTCATCTTGATTTTCTTGTTGTTGTTCCAATTCAAGAAGCAGAGGTAAAGATTGTGCAGCTGGAGGATCTTCTGCTACTGTCTCTGTTCTTTGTCTTTTGAAGTACGACTGAATGTTGCCGCTGCTGCCTTTAACCATGGTCACTTGATCTGTTGAGCAGTCTAATATCCTTTTGAGTCCCAACTCCCAAGTCAAGCAACCGGTAGTAATTACTCAGAAGAACAAATCTGTGGTGCATTGTGCAAGCAACAAGATATCTGATTAGATCAAATGAATAGGCTATAGGCATACTAAATTACTAATTGCTAAATTACTAATTAATCAGACATTCAGACTCGTACAGGTACAGGCGTGCTACCCCCAATCTACTCGTACAGGCAACACTACAAAAGGGGATCCAGTGGTTTCATGTTGTAATTTGAGCTGGGTAGATGGTACTTACAGAATCCAGTAGCCAAATTTGTATGGGGGGCGGCCAGCAACGAGCCGATGGCCTGCCGGCCGGCGGACATCGACGACCACCGGCCAGTGGTGAGGAGACGAAAACGACCGTCTCAGGCGCGCCCTGGTTCCCTCCTCACTCCTCAGTCCTCACGACCTCCTCGGCGCGCGTGGATCAGAGGCGAGCTTCTCCTTGCCTCCTCGGCGTCGGCGTCGAGGCAGTGCGGCGGCGTCGATGGAGCAGTGAGGCGAGCCGCCTTGCCTGAGCGGCGAGCGTGGTTGGGGATGAGACGTCAAGCAGCCGAGCGTGGCCTTCTGTGCGTGAGCGTGTTCGTGATAATGCCAAAGATGGGCTTGTGGCCTTCTGTGCGTATGTGGATATGGGCTATTACTAAGTAGTAATAAAAAATTTGCATTTGGGCTGGGGGGGGGGGGGGGGGGGCCACGGCCCCCTTAGCCTTGTACATAGCTCCGCCGTTGCACTAAGTCTGAGTACTGCGACCTGACAACGGGCCAGAACAAGATAACAAACTAGTAAACTACAACCGCAGTTTTTTTCAGTGTCTAAGTTTCTTTATACTCATGGAAATATTCTGGAAACAGCTCTTACAATCAAATGACAACTTAAGGTCAAGCTAAGCAGTTTCTTTTTTAACCAGTTCAAGCTTAGGAGAGTTGATTTTTTTTTTGAAATGAAAAGGTAGACTGAGATCTACCTTATATATTTCAAAACAGGCCGAAGCCTGAAGACCAACAGGTCAATTACATGAGTCTTGTGATGTGCACCGAGGTGCAAGGCCACAAGCAGCCTGAAAGAAAGAGAGGATGAGGTACTGTAGTAGAGTACAGAATGCACCAGAATTAGCAATCTAATTCATGCGCCCAGAGCAACAAATCGTTCTTATCCTCCCGTCGCCGCACCCTGTTGCTCCAAAGTCGGATCAAGTCAGCAGCGTAGAAACTTGTGTATGCATCTGTCCAGCGCTTGTTATTAAAAACTCTGTCATTCCGGGCGTGCCAGAGTGTAACCGCGCATGCCGCGAAGGCGATATTCCATTTGCGGGGAGAACCATGGTGATGAGCAGCATTCTCCAAGAAAAACATAAGATCAACAGATCTGGATGCCAAAGCAGACAAGCTAAATTTCTCCCAGAGACCTTGCGCCGGGATACACCTCAGAATCAGATGGCTAGCATTTTCCGTGGCCGGGCAAACATCACAGTCAGCAAAAGGAGCCGCCGAAGACCATTTCTTTTTTACCATATTATCCCGTGTATTTAGACGTCCCCATAAGGCCAACCACAAAAAGATCCTGTGCTTCAGCGGTTTAATAGAATCCCAAACCCAGTGCTCAAAAACACATCTCATGCCTCTGAAAGTTAATAGCTTGTAAAAATATGCCGTGGTAATATTGTTCTTGGAAACCGAGCAAATGCGCTTATCTCCGCTGTCAAAGGTCGGAACCAAGTCTGGAAGGAGATGATGTTGTAAAGTATGAAGCTGTTGTGAGGCCTGTTGCGAGAGGTTTGGATGTAGTTGAAGGTTCCAAGCGCCTTGAGAGAACTGAGAAGCAACAGAGCAGTGCTGATCTGTGGCGAAGGAATATAGGCACGGGAAGACATGCATCAGGCGCCCTGCATCCAACCATTGATCCTACCAGAAAGAAACCAGTCTATCATTACCAATTGAACACTTTGAGGAGGCCATGACCAGAGGGACGCAAGCTTTGAAACCCTTCCAAATAGCTGTATCTCTATTGCTGTTTCCAAGTGGCAACCGAATGCTGCAGTATTGAGAAGCAAACCATTTGAAACATGGAACGTCTGAGGCCTGTAGCACTTTGGCAACAAATTTGCACAGCAAAGCTTCGTTGTGGGCTCTAAGATCCCTTATACCCAGCCCCCAGAGCATTTGGGAAGAACAACATGTGCCCACGCCACCAAGCATTGTCCACCTTTAACAGTATTCTTTCCTTGCCAAAAGAAAGCGCGCAGAAGCCCTTCCAGCTTGGCAAGAGACTCCTTAGAGTTGAAGATTTGATGTCCACTAACTGTGTAATCAAGGATTCTGGTTAATAGTTCTATGGCATTCTGTTCATAGTACTTTGTAATTGTTGCCAGGATTATATTAAAGATCTGAATAGGAGATTAGTGGCAGATACAGTTGTTGCGGTTGCAATGTGTGCCCTGAAGCTCCCCTCTATCACCTTCACTTGCCTTGAGGGGCTTTTGGTACTTGTGTTCTACGGTAACAATTGTTCTCTCTGCGTATGTTTTGGTCGACATCCTTTTGGAATAATATTCTTTGATTTTCACCATGTTAGAGAATTATCTATCACTAACTCCATTCACTTGAATGGAGACAAACCACCTGTCAATCAAAGCAATAGTGAAAATAGAAGCAACATCTCATGAAAAGGTACAACATAGTTTAATGCATATAATCCTGCTGTAGCACCACAGATTTGTTATATACAGTACTTCAGTATATTGGTAATGTAGTAACTTGATACTATGATGGTCATCCGATAAAGCAGTCGTATTAGAATCTGGAATTATCATAGCTGATTGGGTCCCTTAACCAACCCTTGTTCCTTCTCCATGTTGTTTCTTTCTTTGTATACATGTACTATATATACAAGTAAGATCAATATATAAAGGTGTGTTACATCAACCCTTTCTGCCCCCTTATGGAATGTATGCTCAATTGTACTCCCTCCGTCCCAAATTACTTGTCGCAGAAATGGATAAAAATGAATATATCTAGAACTAAAATACGTCTAGATACATACATTTCCGCGGTAAGTAATTCCGAACGGAGGGAGTACAACTTATGGTTTTCATATATCACCTTCCGGTAACGACAATTTCATTTTCTCTTCTTTTTTATTAATGTTGATTCCCCTAGTGAAGGATGATGGGTTATTTGTATTTCTTTCATATTTTTTCTCGTTTTATGTCCGTGGTATCATTTATTGGATGTATATATATTCAAGAACTGATGTTGAATATAGGATACCAGGATGCCATGTGCTATCGAATGCATGTTTTCCCGCTTTACATTTTTTATCTGACATGTTCTATAATTTGTTCTCCTAAGGTGATTATTCACCTGGTTCGTTGTATGGATATAATTAAGGAGCCTGCAACACGGTCCTTAATTATTTGGATATTTGGGGAGCATAGCTCCCCTGGAAATCTCATCCCAAAGATAGCTCTAGCTGTTCTTAAGTATCTGGCATGGTCCTTTGCTGCCGAAGTGCTCGAGACAAAGCTTCAGATCCTAAATGCTTGTGCAAAGATTTGTCCTGACTTTAATTTTCCTAGGCTTAAACAATTTTATCATGTGCTGGAAGCCAAAATTTGCTAATTACCGGTATTTGATAATGCTTTTGATCATGTTGCGGTTACAGAAGCTGAGAACTTGGACTGGATGGCCCGACTTAGAATATCGATGGGGATAACTTACTGTCTCGAGCAAATGCATAAGCTGAATCCACCCATTGTGCTAAGGAGCTTCGGCTCGACAACTATCTCCCTCACCGGTGATTTTGCTGCAAAGGTCTTAAGATCTTGATTTCTGGAGTGACTTTTTTTTTGAAAAGGAGGTTAAAACCCCCGGCCTCTGCATCAATCGATGCATACAACCATTTTTATTAATTATTCAACAAAGGTCTGATAAGAACACACATCAAGCCACTCGAAGCCACCACTCACACCTACAAACTCGATAATATGGAGTGCTCTCACTCCCCGTATCTAAAACCGGTGTCGTCGCTGATCCATCCGCATAACATATCGGAACCTACAGCCGGTGCAGCAAACCTAAAGCGTAGACCACATGCACACGTTTTAGAAGCCGATGCAGCAAACCACAGTGGCGAAACCTTCAGAGTCTAATATCATAAAGTTCTACAACCTCAGATTTGAAATCTGCGAATGTTGTTGAAATTAATCCAACCTTCGGGAAATTTGTTAAGTTTGAAATGTGAGAACCTCATCGAAGAGGGATGGACCCTTTAAAAATTACTACCTCTGTACTAAACTAGCCTAAAAAACGTCTTATATTTTGATACGGAGGGAGTAGATCGGAAGAGTGATTTTTTCCCATCTATCTGTCTGAAGCTGCAGCTGGTCATTGTCGATTCCAACATTGAGGTGGGTTCAGTTCAGAGAGCTTCTGAAATAGTATCGAACATTGAGGTTGGTTCAGTTCAGAGAGCTTCTGAAATACTATATCTATAAGAGCAAAATCAGTTCTCTTGAATTGCCCGCACGTTGCAGAAGTTCACTTATGGGACCCTCTACTAGAGTAAAACCCTAAAGCTGTTGACGACGTGATTGACAAACGGATAATTCAGAAGATTCAGGCGAAATTGAATGTTTTCTGAATTTGCATTGTGGGATCCTCTCACAAAGGAGAAGGTACCCTTTAAAAATTAGTGTATGCTGCTTATTGTGGCATGCACACGGTATTCTTTAGTAAAAGGCGAAAGAATAGTTCGCTTTGTGCTCACCACGCAGCTGCGTGACTTGTACCACTGACCTTGGCTGCTCTCTTATGCACCTCGCTAGACACCGAATCACCACGACAAGCGGTGTGGGACTAAACACGACTCCCTGGCAGCTCGATTCGTTCGATCTCACACACGCGGCGGCCTCGACAGTAAAACAGGCCCAGTGCCGCCACCAACTTTTTTTGAGGCAAATGCCGCCACCAACTCACACTGAGGAGTGAGGAGGAGGACAACATATGACTGGGCCTGGCCACGATTCAACCGGCAAGCTGACTGGGCCTGGAACAGCTTTAAGCCTCAGTTCCATAAAACTTGAATTGGTAAAAGAAAAATTAAAAAACATATTCTGAAATTCCATTATTTTTCATACTTGCGTATAGATGCTCACTACGTGCATGTACACTTTGGCAAACAAATATATTGATTTCTGGGCTAAGCAAAAAAAGTGAACAATTATGATGCTTTTTTATGGTATATTACTATAATTGGGAGTTTGACCTGGTGCTGACTTGCTGCTGTTCTAAGAAGACCTTGCAAAGCATGATCCTTTTTTAGATTTATCGATCAAATCTGTCTACAAGTAGGGGATCAAACATCTTCTTTCAGTAAAGGCCCACCCGTTATCCTTAATATTGGGATAAAAGGAATCTAAAGAAGGAAATTCTCTTCCTGTCTTGCGTAACTGACCACTGCAAATCATGTCAAAAGTGCTTATATGCTTAACACTTTTTGTAAGGGATTTATCTACTCCCTCCGTTCCAAAATATAAGATGTATTATAGTTTTAAAAAAAGACAAACGTGTGCATGTTTGACTAGTTTCTAGAAAAATATCAATATCTACAATACAAAATTTATATCATTTGGTCCATCATGAAAAGTATTTTCATATTTTATTTATTAGGAATTGCGGATGTTGATATTTTGTTCTATAATCTTGGTCAAACATACGATCGTTTAACTTGCACGAAAACTGATGCGCCTTATATACGGAGGGAGTATTACTTTTCAGTTCACGCCATTTACAGTCATGAAGGCAGGAGCACCATTCGTGGTTGCACTGGCTTTGGTTCTCCTTACGACAGTCAAATCAGCAAGCCCCAACAGACAGAACAGTGTTTATTGTGCTTATGCTACACGGTGGCCACCGAGTACGAGCAAAACATCAAAGAACTGTCGCTACACTGCTCGAGGAGGCCTAAAGAAGTATATGATTGCAATAGATGTCTAACTCAAAATAATGCAATTAATCTTGTACATTTATAAAAATATGGGGGGGGGGGGCATTGGCCCCCTTGGCCCCAATGAATCTTGACACATGCCTAGTGTAACATAATGAGAGATCTCATGATAAGGTATTAACATACTAATGAGTATCCATCTTTTTAGTTTGAAATTTTTGTACATGTATAATATGTTCTCCTATTCACCTTCAGGTGGAAGATTTCATAATGCCTGACAATCTGCACTACGCATGCAGCCATGGGATGGACATCAAACTAGTAAGACATTCTTTACTCTTGCATCAATTCCAAAATGTAACCTAAGATTTCTCTTTAGTGTTCCCAAATTTACATGAATATTTGGCTTGTAGAGTGATGAAACATAATCCTTCCAACCTAACAATGATAAAGGTAACAATGTCTACTCATAATCATCACTCTGTTGGTGAAGGCAACCCAACCCTCACATTCCTACCCTTCGCCCCAATGCACCTACACCCTATATCCAATCATCCATTATTCCATCAAGATCCATGTGCAAAAATTATTATTTTGTCTAAAAAACGACATACAAACTTCAAACTAACAAATATTACCTTCGTCCCAAATTACTTGTCTTAGGTTTGTCTAGATACAAATGTATCTAACACTAAAACATGTCTAAGATACATCCGTATTAGATTACAATGTGTAGAAAAGAATCCCAAATTTTTGGTTCGACATTAAGACGTACAAAAATATAGCCTATTAGGATTTTTTTTTCTCAGTATTCATCCTCATATTGCTGGAGAAACCATTCTTTGCTAACATTTCTCAACCTAGCATTGGCTGGGAATTTCTTGTCCCACAATGCAAAAAAAGCCCGCCACTTTGTTGCTTTCAGCACATCCACCTACTTGTTGTGTCGACTTCGACAGCCTCGCTGGGTATCAATTTCCTCCTGTTTTGTGTGCGTGCCATTGACCCCTTTAAGGGGTCGAAACCTACTTAGTTATCATTTTTATTTCGTCTATACAGTAAAAGAAGCTGAAAATATCTAACACAAAGCTTTCAAAAGGACTAATCATCTCCTCAAGCTAGTAACCCTTGAGTGGTATAATCTGGTAACCCAAATCACCGGCATACTTCAGCTCTTTAATGTACACCCAGAAAATTTGCCACTGGGAAAAATAGTGTATTATTTTGCTTTTTGTATGGCAAGAATGGGCGAGTAATAGTAGTAGAACAAACAAACATAAGCCTTTTCCAATAATTTTTTTGATGCTTGTTTTGCTTTTGACTCGTGAATGAACCCATTCCTTTTTTTTGAAAGAAGCAAGCATAAAAGGCTATCGACAAAATAGTGGGCCCATAATGAACGTATTATTTGTTATTATAGATCCATTTTTTTATTTTTTATGTAGGCACAAACCTAAAAAGTCAAATATAAGATCATATAGTTATGTTTATATCGTATCTTGATGTATATATGGAATTTCATTTTTTTTTCTTTTTAACTTTATGTGGAATTTTCTTAATATAACTAAAGTCTTTGAAACACATTTTTATAAAAATATTGAGGTACAACACCTGGAGCCAAACCACCACCCTTGCATAGCTAAGCTGCTATATATGTCCAGTGGTTGTATCATGTCAGACTATTTGGCACTGTTTATCTGCCATGCTAGTCCAAAAATTACTGACACCTGCCTGTGATTAGTGCTCGTTTCCTTGTATTTCTTTCATCAAACCACTAGCTTAACCTGCCAGCACGAATCTCGAAACTCCTCGATAGTACGGTGACTACGTGGGTGGCATCTATCCCCGGTGGCATGAAACTATTTTCGTATGTCACTGATATGAGTAAAACATGCATGAACACTAGGTTTTTTTTCTCCACGCCACTAGGAATGGTCGGGGTCCATCGGAAAATAAAAGGAGAAAATTGCCAGGTTCGACTGTATATGCCCTGAACCGATAACATATAAATGCAAGTTTCTTGAATGCTTCTCATTTGATAATAAATTAATCAGACGCTTCCCATTTGGCCGTTTGTCAGAAAGACTGCATAACGAGGAGGATGATTGCAAAAGTAGCAAAATCGCACAGTAAATGAAACAAATGAGCATTACAGATAGCTTAAGGCTAACCAAACACTTTCGGCTGCCAATATTACAGGGGAGGGCACGATATACGCCGCCGACCTAGCGATATATAAAAAAAAATGAAAGAATTTTCAGATAATGCTTACCAGTGCAGTACTGCTTATGTCTAACAAAATAACAACTACAGATTTGTTGTTGTCAGGTGTTTTCACCTTTTTTGCCTAATACTCCGTATAAATTAACTTTGAAGGATCACAACAGCTTGTGTTATGCCGTGATCCAAATTCAAGTATAAAGAGAAAGACTAACTTCTGACGAGCGAGCGGAGCGAGGCCTGTCGTCGGTAGGCTTGGGCCGAAGCGGACCTAGATCACCTGTGTTATATATATCCTTTGTAAGCCGCCGCACGGGATAAGTTGATCAGTTGAAAATCCCCGGTGTTTGTAACCTCCCCCGATATAGTGAAGATTTGCTAGCTGGCGCCCGTGGTTTTTTCCCCTTCGTGTTGGAGGGGTTTTCCACGTTAAATCTCGTGTCTCCTGCTTGTTTTCGTTCTTCATCGTGTTCAATTACGTGTCGTATCTCTAACAAGTGGTATCAGAGCCTTGTTTCTGTCTAGGGTTTCGATGACATGGCATCGATGAAGTTCGATCTTCCGCTGCTGGACTACGACACGAGGTTTTCCTTGTGGCAAGTGAAGATGCGGGCTGTGCTGGCACATCCCGATCTGGACGAGGCGCTAGATGGCTTCGGTGGAAAAGAATCGAGGGCGTGGACCGAGGATGAGAAGCGCAGAGATCGTAAGGCTTTGTCTATGATTCATCTTCATCTATCTAACAATATTTTGCAAGAAGTGCTGGAGGAGAAAACTGCAGCAGCCCTCTGGCTCAAACTGGAGTCGATCTGCATGTCCAAGGATCTGACCAGTAAGATGCACATGAAGATGAAGCTGTTTACGCACAAGTTGCAAGAAGGTGGTTCGGTGCTGAACCACTTATCGGTCTTTAAGAAGATCGTTTCTGACTTACAGTCTATGGACGTAAAGTATGATGATGAAGATTTAGGTCTTCTGCTTTTATGCTCTCTGCCTAGTTCTTTTTCAAATTTTTGAGATACCATATTATATAGCCGTCATGAACTAACTGTTGCTGAAGTATATGAGGCCCTTCAACAGAAGGAAAAGATGAAAGATATGTTGCAATCTGAGGAATCGTCCTCCAAAGGAGAAGCTTTGCAGGTACGAGGCAGGCCTGAGCAGAAAAAATACTACAACAACAGAGATAAAAGCAAGAACGGCAGGGGTCGTTCGAAGTCCAGAGGATCTGGGAAGAAAGATTTCTATAGGTATTGTAAGAAAGAGGGTCACCTCATTGATGATTGTTGGAAGTTGGAAAATAAGGAAAAGAGGAACGGTACGTGGAAACCTAAAAACAAATCCGAGGGTGATGGTAAGGTCAATGTTACATCCGGTAATAAGTCTGATTCAGATGATGCTTTAGTTGTTTTTGCTGGCTGTGTTTCATGTCATGATGAATGGATACTTGATTCTGCCTGTTCGTTTCATATATGCTGTAACAGAGATTGGTTCAGTACTTATGAGTTTGTGCAGAGTGGAGATGTTGTGCGTATGGGAGATGACAACCCACATGAGATTGTTGGGATTGGTTCTGTTCAGATCAGGACGCATGATGGCATAATACGCACGTTGACAGATGTGAGACACATACCAGGCATGGCCAGAAACCTCATCTCGTTGAGTACTCTTGACGTCAAAGGGTACAAGCACTCCGGTTCAGGTGGAGTTCTGAAGGTAACAAAAGGTTCCCTCGTTCATATGATAGGTGACATGAATTCTGCTAAGTTATATATTCTTAGAGGAAGCACTTTTACTGGTACTGCTGTTGCTGCTGTTACTTCTGATAAATCCAGTAGAACTAATATTTGGCATATGCGCCTTGGGCATATGAGTAAACTTGGCATGGCAGAATGGACCAGGAGAGAACTTTTTGATGGCTGCAACGTAAGTGAGTTGGAGTTTTGTGAGCACTGCATTTTCGGTAAGCACAAGAGGGTAAAGTTCAATGTTGCTGTTCATACCACAGATGATATATTAGATTATGTACATGCTGATTTGTGGGGTCCTTCCCGTAAACCCTCGCTTGCTGGTGCTCGTTATATGCTTACAATTATTGATGATTACTCCAGAAAAGTGTGGCCTTATTTTCTGAAAAATAAATATGATGTGTTTGATGCCTTTAAGGATTGGAAAGTTATGGTAGAAAGGCAAACAGAGAGGAAGGTAAAAGTACTTCGTACTGACAATGGTATGGAATTCTGTTCAAAAGCTTTTAACAGTTATTGCAGAAACTTGGGCATCGTCAGGCACCACACAGTCCCGTACACTCCTCAACAGAATGGTGTGGCTGAGCGCATGAACAGAACCATCATCTCCAGGGCTCGCTGCATGTTGTCCAATGCTCGCATGGGCAAACGTTTTTGGGCTGAAGCCGCCTCCACCGCCTGCTACCTCATCAACAGGTCACCATCCATTCCACTTAATAAGAAAACTCCCATTGAGGTATGGTCTGGTACACCAGCTGATTATTCACAGTTGAGAGTTTTCGGTTGCACTGCATATGCACACGTTGATAATGGAAAACTTGAGCCTAGAGCTATTAAGTGTGTGTCTGTTGGTTACGGTTCAGGAGTAAAAGGATACAGGTTATGGAATCCTAAAACTAATAAGGTTTTCGTGAGCAGGAGTGTTGTTTTCAATGAATCTGTTATGTATCATGATGATCTGTCCACATATATTTTTGATGTAGAGCCACAACGAGTTACTGTGCAGGTGGAGCACCTTGATGAGGAGGAAAATGTAATTCCTAATAATGGTGATGTTGCTCCAGATGCACAGGTTGATGATGCTCAAGACACAGAGGTTCACGATGATGATGTTGTGCAGCACTCACCCCCTGTTTTGCAGCGACAAATTCAATCTCTTGTAGAGGGCAAGACAAAGAGAGTCATTAAGAAAACTAAACGCCTAATTGAAGAGTGTGACATTGTTCATTATGCTTTCAGTTGTGCAGAACAGGTTGAGAACATCCATGAGCCATCCACATACACTGAAGCAGTTGTTTCCGGTGACCGCGAGAAGTGGATTGCTGCTATGCAGGAAGAGATGCAGTCACTTGAGAAAAATGGCACATGGGATGTTGTGCGCTTGCCTAAACAAAAGAAGACCGTTCGCTGCAAATGGATCTTCAAAAGAAAGGAGGGTTTGTCTCCTAGTGAGCCCGCGAGGTTTAAGGCAAGGTTAGTGGCTAAGGGCTTCAGTCAGATACTAGGTATTGATTATAATGATGTGTTCTCTCCAGTTGTGAAGCATAGTTCCATTCATGCATTTTTTGGTATTGTTGCTATGCATGATCTTGAGCTTGAGCAGTTAGATGTCAAGACTGCTTTTCTACATGGTGAACTGGAGGAGGATATTTACATGGACCAACCAGAAGGTTTCGTAGTGCCTGGTAAGGAGAAATTTGTTTGCAAGTTAAAGAGGTCCCTATATGGTTTGAAACAGTCTCCGAGACAGTGGTATAAAAGGTTTGATTCATTTATGATAACACATGGATTTAAGAGGTCTGCATATGATAGTTGTGTTTACATTAAATTTGTTGATGGATCACCTATATACTTGCTGTTATATGTTGATGATATGTTGATTGCTGCCAAGGGCAAGAAAGAGATCACTACTTTAAAGGCACAGTTAAGTAGTGAGTTTGAGATGAAGGATCTTGGTGCTGCTAATAAAATTCTAGGTATGGAGATTACGAGGGACAGAAATTCTGGTTTGTTATTTCTTAGTCAGCAAAGTTACATTAAGAAAGTTCTTCATCGTTTTAACATGCATGATGCTAAGTCAGTAAGCACTCCAATTGCTCCTCATTTCAAATTATCATCTTCTCAATGTCCTAGTACGGATGAAGAGTTTGAGTATATGTCAAGAGTTCCATATTCTAGTGCTGTCGGTTCTTTAATGTATGCCATGGTGTGTTCTAGGCCTGATTTGTCATTTGCAATGAGTTTGGTCAGTAGATACATGGCTAACCCTGGTAAAGAACATTGGAAGGCTGTTCAGTGGATTTTCAGGTACCTTCGTGGCACTTCCAATGCTTGTTTGAAATTCGGCAGGACTGGTGAGGGACTAGCTGCCTATGTGGATTCAGATTTTGCTTCCAGCGATTTGGACAAGAGGAGGTCCCTTACAGGTTATGTATTCACTGTTGGTGGTTGTGCCGTGAGTTGAAGGGCAACGTTGCAGCCAGTAGTTGCCCAATCTACCACTGAAGCAGAATACATGGCTATTGCAGAAGCATGTAAAGAATCAGTTTGGCTGAAAGGTTTGTATGCTGAGCTTTGTGGAGATAATTCTTGCATTAATCTGTTTTGTGACAGTCAGAGTGCCATATACCTCACTAAGGATCAGATGTTCCATGAAAGAACAAAGCACATTGATGTCAAATACCATTATGTTCGAGACATTGTTGAGCAAGGTAAACTGAAGGTATGCAAGATTAGTACTCATGATAATCCTGCTGATATGTTGACAAAGCCAGTTCCTGTTGCTAAGTTTGAGCTTTGCTCAGACTTAGTTGGTATAACTCATTAGCCCTAGTGGCTGTTTGGCGCTGAAAGTATTTGTCTTTGTTGTTCAGGGAGGAGGTTCTCATTCATGCTGCAAGATGGAATTTGTCTCAAGGTGGAGTTTGTTATGCTGTGATCCAAATTCAAGTATAAAGAGAAAGGCTAACTTCTGACGAGCGAGCGGAGCGAGGCCCGTCGCCGGTAGGTTTGGGCCGAAGCGGACCTAGGTCACCTGTGTTATATATATTCTTTGTAAGTCGCCGCACGGGATAAGTTGATCAGTTGTAAATCTCCGACGTTTGTAACCTCCCCCGATATAGTGAAGATTTGCTGGCTGGCGCCCGTGGTTTTTTCCCCTTCGTGTTGGAGAAGTTTTCCACGTTAAATCTCTTGTCTCCTGCTTGTTTTCGTTCTTCATCGTGTTTGATTGCGTGTCGTATGTCTAACAGCTTGTACAACCAAACCATAAACATTGTCAGGTGGCCCGGTGACGGCACCACGAACGTGTTGGTGCACGATGTGGACCGGACAGTGGAGGACAGGTTCTCCAAGGCGTTCCTGTGCGACGCCTACCTCACCGAGCAGGTCGGCCGGATCAGGCACTTCGTCATCCCCAGCCACAGCGAGAAGCCCGGCACGCCCTTCTGCCCTCAGAACTACAGTAATTGTTATCGATTACCCATTTCATCCTCCAGCGTAGCAGGACTGCACCTACCTTGATCAAGAGTTCAAGACACACATGTATGCTGAAGGACGGTCAAACCATACACCATTGGAGGTAATGGCGCAATCGATTGTGGCGGTCGGATCCAGAAACGAGCGACTCTGAAGGAGATCACAGCGGTGGGGCCTGAGGGCGCGACTCTGAAGGTTTCGCCGTTGTGGTGGGCGGAGCCTGAGATCATGTCTGCTTAAGCTACCTGATGGTGAAATCTGTTGTTATCATGGATTCTTTGGTTTGATTTGTTGTTCCTAATCCTGAAAAGTTGGTTGGGGCTTTGGGCTTGAACATGTAGTAGGTTACTGACATTGTAATGAGGTGTCCTGCCAGCAAATTTATATGAAAGTAAAGGAAACGGGAAGGTTGTGTGGCTCATGTTGTCTGTACCTCTGATTTGAAAAAAACATCTGATGAGCAGCCTGCATGTGATGAAGTACCATAATACTGAAGAAACCCAGCACTGCGAATGTTGTGAAATTAATCCAACCTTTGGGAAATTTGTTAAGTTTGAAATGTGGGACCCTCACCGAAGAGGAGAGGGACCCTTTAAGTTTGAAACGTCTTATATTTTGATACGGATGGAGTAGATCGGAAGAGTGAATTTTTTTCCATCTGTCTGAAGCTGCAGCTGGTCGTTGTTGATTCCAACATTGAGGCGGGTTCAGTTCAGAGAGCTTCTGAAATACTAGTATCCAACATTGAGGTTGGTTCAGTTCAGAGAGCTTCTGAAATACAGTAGTATATCTACTAGAGAAAAATCAGTTTTCTTGAATTGCCCGCACGTTGCAGAAGTTAACTTATGGGACCCTCTACTAGAGTAAATCCGTAAAGCTGTTGACGACATGATCGCCAAAACAGATCATTCAAAAGATTTAGGCGAAATTCAATGTTTTCTGGATTTGCATTGTGGGACCCTCACTCTTCAGGGAAGGGACCCTTTAAAAATTAGCGTATGCTGCTTATTGTGGCGTGCACACGGTATTCTTTCTTTAGTAAAAAAGGCGAAAGAATAGTTCGCTTTGTGCTCGCCACGACAGCTGCGTGACCTGTACCATTGACCCTGGCTGCTCTCTTAGCGGTGTGGGACTAAACGAGCGACTCCCTGGCAGCTTGATTCTTTCGATCTCACACGCAGCGGCCTCGACTGCAAAATAGGCCCAATGCCGCCACCAACTTTTTTTTTGAGGCAAATGCCGCCACCAACTCACACTGAGGAGTGAGGAGGAGGACAACATATGACTGGGCCTGGCCACGATTCAACCCAAAAACTGACTGGGCCTGGAACTGTATTGTTTAGGCCTCGGCACAAAAAGATTGAATTGATAAACGAAAAATTAAGAAAACATATTCTGAAATTCCATTATTTTTCAATGTGCGTATAGATGCTCACTATGTGCATGTACACTTTGGCAAACAAAATATATTGATTGTTGGGCTACGCGGAATAAATGGACAGATAGGATGATTGTTTATAGTATATTCTCTCCGTTCCTTTATATAAGGTGTATTTTTTTGAGCGCGGTGACCAAGGCACGGAATTGAGGAGAATTTTGGACGAAAGTACCCTAACTAATTAGGTAGTTAGCAGCTTAATTTGCAGCAACTAAATAACCAGCGGCCTAATAAAAGGAAACTAAATCTCTCTGCACCAGAATAAAATCAATCGGTGGGACGGGAGAGAGAGAGAAATCTGAGTGCATGCAATCAGGGAGAGATTTTTTTTCCTACCTTCCTATTGGGAACTACGTACTACTTTTTTTTTTTATCTAAGGCAGGTAATGGATGGTGGAAGGGCACGCACGGAAAACTGAGAGGAAAAGAGAAATACACCTTACATTGTGGAAATTTTAGGAAAAACAAATACATCTTATATAAAGGAACGGAGGGAGTATTTATTACCATAATTGGGAGTTTGACCTGGTGCTGACTTGCTGTTGTTCTAAGAAGAAGACCTTGCAAAGCTTGATTTTTTTAAAGATTTATCGATCAAATCTGTCTACAAGTAGGGGATCAACCATCTTCTTTCAGTAAAGGCCCATCCATTATCCTTAATATTGGGATAAAAGGACTCTGAAGAAGGAAACTCTTTTCCCGTCTTGCGTAACTGACCACTACAAATCAAGTCGAAAGTGCTTACATGCTTAACATGTTTTGTAAGGGATTTATCTACTCCCTCGTTCCAAATATATGATGTATTATAGTTTTAAAAAAGGTCAAACGTGTGCATGTTTGACAAGTTTCTAGAAAAATATCAATATCTACAATATCGAATTTATATCATTTGATCCATCATGAAAAGTATTTTCATATTTTATTTATTAGGAATTGGAGATGTTGATATTTTCTTCTATAATCTTGGTCAAACATATGATCGTTTGACTTGCATGAAAACTGATGCACCTTATATACAGAGGGAGTATTACTTTTCAGTTCACGCCATTACAGCCATGAAGGTAGGAGCACCATTCATGGTTGCACTGGCCTTGGTTCTCTTTACGACAGTCACATCAGCAAGCCCGAGCATTGGTTATTGGGCTTATGACTGTGGCAGTGGAAACTACACGGTGGCCACCGAGTATGAGCAAAACATCAAAGAACTGTCGCCACACTGCTTGAGGCGGCCTACAAAAGTACATGATTGCAATATATGTCTAACTTAAAATATTATAATTAATTCTGTACTTTATAAAAATATAGGGGGGGGGGCATTGGCCCCCTTGGCTCCAATGAATCTTGACACAGTGTCCCAACTACAGGCCTAGTGTAACATAATGAGAGATCTCATGATAAGGTATTAACATACTAATGAGTATCCATCTTTTTAGTTTGAATTTTTTTTACATGTATAATATGTTCTCCTATTCACTTTCAGGTGAAAGACTTCGGGAGCGTTTGGATCTAAGGCAAGAGCTAAGCTAAGCCTTGCTAGGCAAGGTTAGGCGTTTGGCATGAAGAAAACAAAACTGACTTTTGATGGCAATTAAGCCTGTAACCGCTGCCAAATCCTTGCTCACGGAAGAGAGCCGATTTGGCTCGCTCGCGCTGGCGAACAGGCAACGCCAAAAGATAATCAGCCCACCAGCTGTGCACCCGTATCGTAACTCCCCTGTGCATGAGTCGTGGTGCACCATACACAACTTCCATACATGTTGTTTTGCGAGATATTCTCCGGGTTATAGCAAATTACAACCAAACAACAAGGCTGCTCCTATGGACTCTTGCTCAGATCGGCTAAATAACCAACCAAACGCACCATTCATACTGTTTGAGAATCTGCACTACGCATGCAGCCATGGGATGGACATCAAACTGGTAAGATATTCTTTACTCTTGCATCAATTCCAAAATGTAATCTAATATTTCTCTTTAGTGTTCTCCAAATTTACATGAATATTTGACTTGTAGAGTGATGAAACATAATGCTTCCAACCTAACAATGATAAAGGTAACAAAGACTACACAAAGTCGTCACACGTCTAATGATCTCATCCAGACGAATTCCTCTGTTCGGGAAGGCAGCCCAACCCTCACATTCCTACCCTATATCTAATCATCCATTATTCCATCAAGATTCATGTGCAGATATTATTATTTTGTATCAAAAACAACATACAAACTTCAAACTAACAAATATTAGATTAACATGTGTAGAAAATAATCTCAAATTTTTGGTTCAACATTAAGACACACAAAAGTATAGCCTATTCGAGAATATTTGTTCTCAATATTCATCCTCATATTGTTGGAGAAACCATTCTTTGCTAACATGTCTCAACCTAGCATTTGCTGGGAATTTCTTGTCCCATAATGCAAAAAAAGCATGCCAGTTTGTTGCTTTCAACACATCCGCCTACTTCTTGTGCCGACTTCGCCAGCCTCGTTGGGTACCATTTTCCTACTGATTTGTGTGCGTGCCATTGACTCCTTTAATGGGTCGAAACCTACTTAGTTATCATTTTTATTTCATCTACACAGTAAAAGAAACCGAAGATATATGACATAAAGCTTTCGAAAGGACTAATCATCTCCTCAAGATAGTAACCCTTGAGTGGTATAATCTGGTAACCCAAGTCGCGGGCATACTTCAGCTCTTCAATATACACCCAGAAAATTCCCCTCTGGGAAAAGTAGTGTATTATTTTTCTTTTTGTATGGCAATAATGGGCAAGTAATAGTACTAGGACATACAAACATAAGCCTTTTCCAATAAATTTTCCGATGCTTGTTTTGATTTCGACTCGTGAATGAACCCATTCCCTTTTTTTATTGCAATAGATGTCTAACTCAAAATATTGCAATAGATGTCTAACTCAAAATATTGCAATTAATCTTGTACATTTATAAAAATATCGGGGGGGGGGGGGCATTGGCCCCCTTAGCCCCAATGAATCTTGGCACAGTGTCCCAACAACATGCCTAGTGTAACATACTGAGAGATCTCATGATAAGGTATTAAGATACTAATGAGTATTCATCTTTTTAGTTTGAAATTTTTGTACATGTATAATATGTTCTATTCACCTTCAGGTGGAAGATTTCATAATGCTTGACTATCTGCACTACGCATGCAGCCATGGGATGTACATCAAACTAGTAAGACATTCTTTACTCTTGCATCAATTCCAAAATGTAATCTAAGATTTCACTTTAGTGCTCCCAAATTTACAGGAATATTTGGCTTGTAGAGTGATGAAACATAATCCTTCCAACCTAACAATGATAAAGGTAACAATGTCTACTCATAATCATCACACATTTAATGATCTCATCTGGGCGAATTCCTCTGTTGGTGAAGGCAACCCAACCCTCACATTCCTACCCTTCGCCCCAATGCACCTACACCCTATATCCCATCAAGATCCATGTGCAAATATTATTATTTTGTCTAAAAAACAACATACAAACTTCAAACTAACAAATATTACCTCCATCCCAAATTACTTGTCTTAGATTTGTTTAGATACATACGTATCTAACACTAAAACGTGTCTAGATACATCCGTATCTAGACAAATCTAAGACAAACAATTCGGGACGGAGGGAGTATTAGATTACAATGTGTAGAAAAGAATCCCAACTTTTTGGTTCAACATTAAGACATACAAAAATATAGCCTATTAGGGAATCTTTTTTTTCTCTCAATATTCATCCTCATATTGTTGGAAAAACCATTCTTTGCTAACATGTCTCAACCTAGCAGTGGCTGGGAATTTCTTATCCCACAATGCAAAAAAGTACGCCACTTTGTTACTTTTAGCATATCCACCTACTTCTTGTGTCGACTTCGCCAGCCTTGCTGGGTACCAATTTCCTCCTGTTTTGTGTGTAGGAGATATGCCCTAGAGGCAATAATAAATGTTATTATTTATCTCCATGTTCATAATTAAGTTTATATTCCATGCTATAACTGCTATGGTTCTCGAGTCTATAATAACCACGAGGCTCGGAGGAAGACTCATATGCACGTGTGGAATAATAAACGGTAAAATGTATTCCTAGTCTGGCCTCTAAGACTAGCTCAAGTGTTGCATGATGGTTCTGTTTTCCTGATCATGGGCATGACTATGCCGGCAACTTTGAGGGCACAATGTTAGGAGAACACTTGTGTTGAATCGACCCGAATTGATGTTATGCTATGAGATACATTCATCACAAGTTAATGGTTAATAACACAACGAAAGTTAATGTTTGCATAATTCCTTAGACCATGAGAGTATCGAGTTTCTTCATGCTTGCTTCATGAACTTTGGGGTTTGTTAAACGTCATCCGTAAATGGGTGGCTATTACGGCGGCTTACGGGTTCATGGAAAAGTGTGTCAAGTAACTTGATAGCTCAAGATTGAGATTTGCTCCTCCGACGATGGAGAGATATCTCTGGGCCCTCTCGGTGTTACGGTATCCACCATCGTCTGGCCAGACACAATGTGATTTGATCACAGGGATGCCGGAACACGGAAACGAGAAAAGAGAACAAAACCGGTAACGAGGTAACTTGCATGGTGGACAAGTTGTTGATCCACGGGGATGCAATAAATCTCACCTTGGGTGTTTGTAATATATCGTGAAGCAACATGAATAGCACACGGCAACTGGAGGTTCACTCGAATATTCATTCGTGTGGGTATAGGGGTCAATATGGGTGTCCACGGCTCCGATGTTGATCATTGATCGGAAAGTGTTCCGGGTCATGTCTATACTTCACCGAACCTATAGGGTCACACGCTTAAGGGTCATCTATCTGCTGAATACTAGACAGGGAGTCTGAGAGAAAATTACCGGAAAAGTTTCGGACGCAATGGAAACGTTCCGGAGAGGACACCGGAATAGTTCCGGTAAAACTGAAAAGTTGTTTCAGGGTATACCATTAAGTCAAATTGTTTTCGGCACACGACTGGAAATTCTTGGAGGGTGCCAGAATTGTTCTGGTAACTTCTGGGATTTTTCCGGGACAAAAACCGGAAATGTTTCGGAGCTGCCGGAACCGGTTTGGTTGCTTTTCGCAGATGAAAATCACTAATCCGGAATTGTTTTGGAATGAATCCAAAATCATTTTAGTGGGTACTGGAATTATTCTAAGACCCACATAAATATTTTCGGATTTAACGGTCGTGGAAAATTGTCTCCATGAATAGTGAAACACTATTAGGAGAAAATATCTCACGAATAGTGGAAACACTATTGGGAGAAAATATCTCACGAATAGTGGAAACACTATTGGGAGAAAATATCTCATGAATAGTGGAAACACTATTATGAATAGTGCGAAAAATATCTGAGGGCATTTTGGTATTTTACCATCTCTTCTCACCCTATAAATAGAGGTGGAGGGGTGCACTCCACACTCACTCCTTGCTCTCATACACATGCCATAGACTTGTTTGGCTTCTCTCTCCCTCCCAGCGAAATAGTTTCGTATAGCCGAAAGGCTGTCTGGGTTCCGGCAGGAACTAGTTCTGGACGGCGAAGCCCTGCCGGATAGATGATACCGTATGTGTGCAACTCTGTA